>OY992884.1:70829100-71384100 GCA_963921405.1 Cepaea hortensis | reverse complement strand
GTGTAAAGCTGCCAGCCATGTGAACAGCTGCCAGCCATTTGTAAAGCCGCCAGCCATGTCTAAAGCTGCAGTCATTGTAAAGCTGCCAGCCATGTGTAAAGCCGCCAGCCATGTGTAAAGCTGCAGTCATTGTAAAGCTGCCAGCCATGTGTAAAGCTGCCTACCATGTGTACAGCCGCTAACCACGTGTAAAGCCGCCAGCCATGTTTAAAGCTGCAGTCATTGTAAAGCTGCCAACCATGTGTAAAGCTGCCTACCATGTGTAAAGCCGCCAACCATGTGTAAAGCTGCCAGCCATATGTAAAGCTGTCAGCCATGTGTAAAGCCGTCAGCCATGTGTAAAGCTGCAGTCATTGTAAAGCTGCCAACCATGTGTAAAGCTGCCTACCATGTGTAAAGCTGCCAGTCATGTGTAAAGCCGCCATCCATGTGTAAAATCGCGAGCCATGTGTAAAGCCGCCAGCCATGTGTAAAGCTGCAGTCATTGTAAAGCCGCCAGCCATGTGTAAAGCCGCCAGCCATGTGTAAAGCCGCCAGTCATTGTAAAGCTGCCAGCCATGTGTAAAGCTGCCAGTTATGTGTAATGCTGACTTGATGTCCTACTGTCCCCACGATTTCGGGTTTGTGCACGTTTATTAAAATACCTACAGTAATAAGTTTGGTTAGACCATTTTGGAGGAGGGGTGGGCAAGTTTCCTGCTATGGGTCGGTGATGTGGAAGCGGCATCACATGTTGTAGGCCTGAATGCAGAGAGAAATAGATGTCCAATGTTCCCTCACTGTCGTCCATGATGTTATCAGCTCAGTTCGCTTTCAATCAATCACTTCCAGATTCCCACCATAGCAACGCACATGTCAAGGGCGGGCAATTCAGGAACATTGGGATTAAACACAAACAATGATTCTGTTTTTATTCATACATCATGTGCCATGCCGATAAGCGTGGGGGTCATGTTTCGCCATCTCACACGATCACCAGAGTCGTGGATCAGCTCTATGTTCTTGTCTCGATCATGCGACATGGCCAAGACATCCAAATATTTACTTCTCTGCCGTCATCTTATTCATTTCTCTTCAATGTTGCAAATTGTCATCAATTTCTCAAGTTTATTTCTTCTTATAAAGTGCCCATATAAGTTCGTCAGGTCCCCGTTTAATTTCTCTAATCAGTTTACGGTTTTCATTTGTTTCTTGTTGGCCTTTCCCCCTGGTTGTTCAATCTGTTCATTGTATTCTTTGCATTTCCCTCAGAAACCACATTTCCACTGCCATTAAATGTTATTCAACTTGTCTGCTCTTTGTCCACGTTTCATATCTATACACAAGTATAGGATCTATGTTCACGTCAACACTCGTTGCCTGCAGCTGACATCTTTTTATTGGTCAGTATATTTTACATCTAGCAAAAGGCGACCTACGCCGTAGCGATTCTTGTTCTAACCGCTTCAAGGCACCTTCCTTCAGGTACCAACCCTTACCAACCCTTGTCACAGTGGAGGACCGGCCGGGTTGTCAGCTGGCCACATAGCAAGTGGGCGCTGTGGGACCATGATGAAGTGGGCCCCTTTAAATAGACACATAGTGACCAAAGTTAATGTTCTTTCGGTAGCTTTGTTTCCTGTCAACAGATTAAACCAGTGGTTCTCAAACGGTGGGGAATTCCCCCCTAGGGGGGAATTTTTAGGTTTTCCAGGGAGGAATTAAGATTATTTCAAGATGGCGTTAATACAAGAACCGGTTACTTGATATTGTTTTATCCCTTCATACTTTACGGTTCTGTATGTCTCACCCTTCCAAAATTTATTTATGTGGACGTCTAGACTTGTTTTAGTATGTGCTATTAAATTTAGCTTCCATTATTACGTATACTGTGTAGGGGGGGGGAGCGGGGGTTTAGGTAGGAAATACGAAAGGGGGGAATGACGTTCTGAAAATATGGTGAAGGGGGCCACGGGCCGGGCGCAGAAATGTTGAGAACCACTGGATTAAACGGTTTGGCCACCTCACAAGAATGCCCTGGTATCATCTGCCACAAAGAGCTACATGGAAGAAATATGATGGATACAGGGCAAGGGGAAGACCACGTAAAAGACGAAGTGATGGTAGCAAGAACAACCTTATAGAAATGAATATCAACTCACAAAGAGTATTAGAATGGACGCGTAAAAGATCTTTGCATCTTTCCACCCCCCCCCCCCCCCTTCCCCGAAGAAGAAGAAAAAGAAGAAGAAGAAAAGAAGAAGAAGAAGAAGAAGAAGAAGAAGAAGAAGAAGAAGAAGAAGAAGAAGAAGAAGGAGGAGGAGGAGGAGGAGGAGGAGGAGGAGAAGAAGAAGAAGAAGTAGAAGAAGAGGAAGAAGAAGAAGAAGAAGAAGAAGAAGAAGAAGAAGGAGGAGGAGGAGGAGTAGGAGTAGGAGTAGTCGCCTGATAACCACATTTTTAGACTCAGTCCGGGACTGCCTAGTTACACCTGTTTTATTATTCATGATCTGTCAAGAGTAGACGACCAAGCGAGAATGTGATTTTAGACAAATGTCTGTTGAATGACCACGCTGATATCAACGCAGTGACGCCCAAGTTTTATGTGATTCCTTTTTTTGGAAAGTGCTGCCATGTACAACACTGACAAATTTTATTTGAGTTTTTGCCTGGCATATTTCGCTGCATTACACCGGGTGTATACTGCAGAGTTATATGTCACACGAAGTGAATAAATGAATAATACTTAAGCGGAAGCAATTAAAACACATAGTCACATTTATTCTTCGAATGTGGAACGTCTCCCATCCCCGCGTTAATTTCAAATTTATCACGAACGCTTTGTATTTACACAAAACCGCCTATCTGCTAACACTTCACAATATTTGAGCAATCGTTTATTTTGTTCGTTAAATACAGTATTTATAAGAAAGATATTTTCTTTGTTCACGCTATGCCCATATTTTATTAGTTGTTGAGAAATAGACGAGGATGGCGTTTTATAGCCTTTCGACTGCATAGGGATTTCTGAAGTCTAATTAACTCTTTCACACCTACGTGTTCAGCTACTCGATATGCTAATTGCCTGTCCCTAACACCTATGTAAGTTGCTTGACACTCAACACTAAAATTGATAAATGCAGTTTGATTTGGTGTAGGGAGACAATGATTCTTTTACAGATGGAGTAGATATCGGGGTGAGTTTATCTGACCACTGGTTCAGCAACAAAGAATGTTTGGCTTACTATTGTTTTAAGTCGATCATGTATTCTTTTCATTGCGTCGCCCCCTCGAAAGGTCAGCTGAAGAAACACTTGAAGTTTGTGAACCGATGATTCTATAGGGGTGGGTTCGGGTGGCTGGCAGTGATGCTTGATAAAGCCAGCTAGATATCTATTAGATTGTAAAGTCTGGTAAAGGGTGTCTAGTTTCTCTTTTAGTGTGGCATCGGAGCAAATCTTTCTGGCTCGATTAAACAGGGTCCTTACCATGCCACACTTATATCGGATAGATTCAAAGCTATTGCAATTTATGTATTGACTTGTTCTTACTTTTCCCCCGAAAGGCTGCTCTTTAGATGGTACCACCATCTCAACGTCGGATTAAGATGTCTAGCAACGATAAGGTATCATTATGCTCATAGCAAATAGACACAGATGTTCTTGTGGGCGTGGTTCAGAGTGGACCGGAACGATTCAGCTTGTCTAGTCGCTGTCATGAATAATAAATATATCATCCACATAATGGCGATCTAGAAACTCTTTGTTCTTTTATCTGTGTTTACATTTATTAAGAGAATATATTGTTTTGAATGTTTGTATGAATTTGCGGCACGGGCTGATACCAACCGTAATGACGATTCTTCTTCTTCTTCTTCTTCTTCTTCTTCTTCTTCTTCTTCTTCTTCTTCTTCTTCTTCTTCTTCTTCTTCTTCTTCTTCTTCTTCTTCTTCTTCTTCTTCTTCTTCTTCTTCTTCTTCTTCTTCTTCTTCTTCTTCTTTTTCGTCTTCGTCTTCGTCTTCTTCTGCTGCTGTATATCCTGGAGTATGTGCTCTGGTGTCTGCGATGCCAAACCACATGTGCATGTGGCTGAGTCACCAATCTTGAATTTTGTATACACGTGGTTGCGTAATCTATTGTGTCCTGTTCTGAGGCGCAGAATTATGACCTGTTCTGGTCTGTCCATAACGTGGTAGTCGTCTTGAGTAGGGTTTGGCGGTCTTCTGACTGATTTGATCATTCTTTTCTTTTGGTGGTATGTAACGGGCACATCAGGCTGTTCTTCTTTGGCTCCTTCCTTAGCCAATTGATCAGCTCTGTCGTTGCCGGGTACTCCACAATGGGATGGTATCCACAGTATACTGACCCTATGCTGACTGCTAAGTTCAGAAAGTAGTGTCCTTAGAACTGGCAATTTCCAGACAGGGGCGCCTGTATTACTGATTTTGCATCTGTCAATATCACCACAGGATGTGTACCAAGGCTGGTATTTTGTAATTTCTCTGTTGCTATCTTGATTGCCTCAATTTCAGCATTATAGTTATGGCAGTACTTTCCTGTTGGAATTCTGGCCGTGTCCCTAGTATTATTTGGGTATTCTATGTACACTCCCGCTCCTCCATTTCGAACAGCATTTTGTGCTGACCCATTTGTGTAGACTCGGATCCAGAGATCTTGTTCGTATTCGTCATCAAGGAATCTGAGAGTGGCTGTTCTGCGCTGTACACTGTTCTGTTCTTCCTTGTCAAATATTCCTTTCACTTTTGTCTGGATTTGTAGCGATAGTCTATGTTCATCTTTCCACGGGGTTCGCTCTGGAATAGTTGTCAGAGGGGATACCAACTGTGGGAAGATCGGTGGTTTCTCTGCAGAGTCGTTTGGCCTGGTGGATAAAACTACTTCTTGTCAACCGCCCCATAGCTATGTTTTCAAATCTGTTCTACATAGGGTGGCCTGGCAAGCTGGGGAACTTTTCTGCGTGTATTAGTGTTTTTGTGACGCTTCTGAATTATTATTCCTTACGACTACTAAAATTCAAAGAGGAAATACAAATATAATGAGAATAAATCAAACAAATGGTAACCCGATCTCCCTTGGGGAAGCCTCATTACAGCGGATGGAAAAATACACCTGCCTAGGCAGCAGCGTAGATGGGGGAACAGAAGGAGATATTAAAAAAAGATTATAAACAGAAAGAGATATTAAAATAAGATTATAAAAAGCAAGAGGATATCTTATAGCTCTAGGAAACTTGTGGAAATCAATAGAAATTAACATTAGTATCAAACTTAGCCGGCTCTGGGGTGAAGGCCTTACAGACGTAATTCGAATTCCCGCATACAGCGTTCGAAACACAGCTGAGGGCGATTTGTAAGCAGACCGCTTTGCCATGGTTTCCACAGCCATTTTTGAGTGCCGGTCGTTCAGAAAGCAATGGCAAACTACAGAACGTAAACTTGCACAGAAATTACAAACAGCCAAAAATACTGGGTTTGACTGCTACGCCATGTAAAGGATATGCAACAAACCTTTTAAACCAAACTTGGTATATGACATATGCCTGAGTCATTGACAGTGAGGTGAGTGACCTGGTAGCGAGACTACGAGATAAACACCAGCCATGAGAAATAATGGTGAGGGTAGATGGAGACCCCCAGGGTGGATGGGGCGAGAGACAGTTTATTTTGTGTGAAGGCAGGGGACTTGAGAGGGCAGTTAAGGCTGGGACCGACGGAGAGTCGGGTCGCTGTGGACAGTGGATGTTTTGGAATCCTAGCGGATCGGTAGTCTAAGGAGAAGGAGCGGAGTTAGATATAGATCTCCGTCCTGTGTTGTTCTCTGAGTTTTGAATGCAGGCCTAAAACCCAGTGGGGGTTGGATAGCTAATGGTGGCCTGAACCCAGAGTGGGTTGTATAGTGAGTGGAGGCCTGAACCCAAAGTGGGTTGGATAGCTAGCGGAGACTAGACCCAGTGTGTGGGTTGTGATGTGTGAGGTCCAGCGGTGGATAGTAGCTGGATAACTGGTTTATGAATGGGAGATTCATAAGGCCGTGAGAAGACAGTGATGTGTGCGGGTTAAGTTGTGAGGAGGATATTTATATTCTATGGATTATATTGTTTCTGCATATATAAGGATGTTCCGTTTGTCCGTGTTCTTTCTGCAATAAAGGATTATGTGCGCCAACGCAATCTTGTTTAATGACTGGTGAATGTGCACTGCGGGGGTGAGTTATATTGTAAGACAGTTAGATAGCTCAATTGACACACCAGGAGTATCGTTACCTAGACAACGACCATACCACGCACTTATCATCAAGAACTTCGTGATAGTATATTTAACTATAACGTGACATCGGTACTGCTACACACAAAAACACGGATAACGACCAAGTCAATGACAAACTACAAACATTCGTTAACTGTGGCCTGCGCAGAGTAGGTATAATAAGAGCATGATGGGATCAGTGATCAGATAATGTGAAGCTATGGGAGAGAACAGGATGGATTCCAGCTAGTCAAGAGATGAAAAAAAGACGTTGGTGCTGGATAGGGGACACATTGAGAAAACCAGGGAAATACACAAATAGAAAGTCCTTTCACTGGAACCCACAGAGCACGCGAAATAGAGGGGAATTAAACACGCAGGGAGAAGAAAACTAGATACAGGGATGAACAATGTGGGCAGGGCATGGGGGGAACTACAGGAGATAACAAAAGACAGTCGTGACTTGGCTGAGGGCCTATGCTCCAGTCATGAATACAGTCAGTGGAAGTAAAAGTTCTCTTTACACGCCCAAGGCACATTAAACACATGAAGTTAGACCCATAGTTTTACAGACCAGACAGCGCTCACTGGGTTTTAAGACTGGTATCACACCAGTCACCTTTACTTCCCAAGATATTTCCAGGTACCCAATGTACACGAGGTCGACCTGGGAACCCTGGTCTATTTTAAATATTCGAAACCTCCCCGATGAGGATGGAACCCAAGACCACAAGCAGGGCAGGCCAGCATCTAGCCGCTAAGACACCAAGGCTGCCAGTGGATACGGGGCAGAAGAAAATAATTACTGAAGACGGATGGCTGAATTTATTCTTCTCGCAGTCTGTAAATTTGTTTTCATGCGATCAGTATAGAATTTGGTTTCTGTAATGTTTGTTTAATAAAGGTACTAACACCTTGCCATCTGAGGGTCAAGGGCTTAATGTCAGGTCTTAGTCATATATGACTGAGCTACCGTATGACAATAGACGGTACTACCTGCTTCTGTTAGCGCCGAATGTTGGGTCTTAGACAGATATGACTGAGCTACCGTATGACAATAGACGGTACTACCTGCTTCTGTTAGCGCCGAATGTTGGGCGGCGCTTACCAAACCTGACACCCCACATTATGCCAACGGCTTCGGGTGGAAAAGCGCAATTGGGAGGGTACACGCCTGATCCTGGTGTGAGGATATGCAACCTAAAGACTAAGTGTCATGGCAGGGCAGACCAGGCCCTAAGCCTTGGTTGGTAACTGGTCTAGGATCGAAGCTCCGACAGGCGGACAGTTAGAGCATAGCTTCGCTGATCCAGCAGCTTCTGCAGCTTGTCTTGTTCCAGACGTATTGGTTTCTGTCCTCTGGAGTAAACTAGACAGGCTGATAGAGGGATCATGCTGCATGGACATCGCATGGTCTCTAAATTCAGCCCAGGCTTTGTGTTATGGAGATAACCCCAGTTTAGAAACTATCCTCTGTCAAGTCGGCAAGGTGCAAGTCAACACCCTGCCGAATTGACAGACGATAGTTTGTTACATTGTGCTTCCAAAAAAAAAAAAAGGCTTAATAACTACAACCCATGGTGGGGACCAGAGATGAAGTTAAACTTCAACATAGAACAAAGCCTGGGCTAAATTGTAGAAACCACGTATCATGATTCTTCTCTCGGCCTGCCTAGATTACTCACCCCCTCCCCCCCCCAATATCCTTTACAGGACATTGCAGTCAACACCAGCATTTTCCAGCTGCTGTTGATGTCTTGGCAAGATTTACCTTTAGTAGTTTGCCATTGCTTTCTGAACGACCGGCTCACATACCTCCGCAATTAACCAGTGCGACGCGATCCGCTGCCAAATCTCGCGCAGCTGTGTTTCGTACGTGAGTATACGGGATTACGAACAACTGCCTTAACCCCATAGCCACGGAGACCGGTAGATTACTCAATAGGAAAGGTATTACCAATAGGTATGGAACAAGACATGCCTCAGAAGCTGACAGATCAGCAAAGCAATTTTCTTACTGTCCGGCTGTCCGAGCTTCGTCCTAGACCACTTGCCAACCAAGGCTTAAGACCCAGTCTGCTCTGCCAGGACGTTTAGTCTTTAGGTTGCATTTCCTCGCATTAGAATACGGCTTGTACCCTCTCAGTTGCACTCCTCCGTCCGAAGCCGTTGGCCCAATGTGGAGTGTCGTGTTTGATGAGCGCCGCCCCACATTCGGCACTAACAGAAAGAAGATAATACCGTCTGCTGTCACGCGGATTGTCAGTCATGTAAGTTAATAAAGTTAGCACTCTTGTTATTTGCTGTTTCTAATTTCTCGAAAAGTTGTTTTGCCTCATTGCCTATGTACATTGTATTTGGCGTTCCTGTGTTGCCGAAATGTGTAAGCAACACTTCAAGCGTACAGACCAAGTGTATCCTATTAAAAATGCAGTGGTTTTCTCGTGATGACACGGTTTTCTCATCTCGCAAATGTGATTAGAATTCATCATTTATTTACTCTTGAGATTATTGTCAGCATGCTGTATTTGATTAATATTTAGCAATTGCATTTGGGTTACCTATTTAAATTAGAACCAAGTGGACGACATGTGGTCTATCGACGCAATAAATATTGATTCCTATTTTTTAAAAAGGTGTATTGATGTATCAGTCGCAATATCTTTTCCTTTCACCCTGTATCACTCATTGGGGCATTGACTGATCCTCAACCATCTCACTCCTAAACATTCTACACAAGATTAGGCCGAGAGAGGGAACATGTTGTTCGGGCACCACATGTTTCTCTGAAGCTCTGCCCAGGCATTGTGATGGAATATTGGCCACATTCCAACTCACATACTTTGGTCTGTCAAGACTGCAAGGTGCCACTCACTCATTTACTCACTACACTTTGTATGTAAAACAATCTGAAAAATGCAGTACATGATGTCATCAAAAAATGTGCTTCCCAGTCCTTCGTGAAGCAATATGCAGCGAATGGTTGTCGTCTGCTAGATAAATTCTTTGCACTCCAAACAGAATGGTGTTTTCAAAGTATGAAAGAATTTTTCGAATGGGTTCTACATACAAAGTGTAGTGAGACTTTACAAACACCCTGCATCCTTGTCTATTACATACAGCTCAGACCATGCCCTCCATATATTATTCATTTGTTTCTTTCTTCTCCGTGCGTTTTTCTGTCACCAAGAAGGAAAGAAAAACTAGCGTGGCAGTAAAAATGTTTTGCTTTCAAACTCTCCTATAACGTAATTCATGCCTTATGGAAAGTTTTGTTGTCACAAGTTGTTGAAAAACTGAAACAAGATCGTCATCATCATCACGTGACATGCCCATAAGCGTGGACGGCCAGGGTTCTCCATGTCACACAATCACCAGTCGTGGATCAGCTCTGTCTTCTTGTCCCATTTATTCCATGTGGCCAAACCATCCCGATATTTATCCATCTGCTTTCTTCTGTTTTTCATTAATCTTGCCAGTTGCCACTAAGTTTTCCATTTTGATTTTTCTCATATTGTGCGCCCCCCCCCCCAACAAAAAAAAAAAAAATCTTGGCAGCCTACGTCTTATTTCTCGAATCAATTAACGTGTGTGTGTGTGTGTGTGTGTGTGTGTGTGTGTGTGTGTGTCTGTGTCTGTGTGTGTGTGTTTTTTTTTTTTTGCGCTCGCACGCTTTAAACGCAAGCAGTCCATACACACTACTTCGAGTAGTACAGGACCAAAGGTTACATGTGGATATGTTTTACCTATTAACAGTGTCCCTCGCCATCAGGCGAACCCACTCCTACTTCAGAGGCACTTGTAATTAACGTCCCCAAGTCAAGGACGACAGGTCAACATTTTAGTCCAGCTGTCCGGTGTAGGGGTTGAACCCCTTACCTCGGCATCATCACACCGGATGTTTAAGAACACACGTTCTTATCCATTCGGCCATGCTGAGCTTCAATTTACGGGTTTTATTTGTTTCTTGTAGAAATTAAAACAAGGTTCACTTTTAAAAATGAAGTAAATGTATTATCTATGTAATTTATTTGACCCCGTCTTCAACATGGAGCACGCACCATATGTCGAATTAGCCTCAGGGGTAATTTACTTAGACTATCAAATGGGTAGTCAGTTGTCTGCCAAGTCTTTGTTTCGTTTCCCCCAGGCTATATTTTTAAAATGCTGTCTTTGTAACTATGTATACATGTTGCATGTCATTTGCAGGACGTTGTAATCAATCCCTGTTTGATTGTCTAGACAATTCTACATTCCATGGATTGCCATTATCGTCTGAAAGAGAAGTACGCGTTGAAGTTCAACTGGTGTGTGACATGAACCCACTACCCAGCCGCAAGTCAAACGAAGTGTAAACGTCAGCGCGTTAAACCTTTCGATAACGCGGACCACATCAATAGTTGTCAGAAACAAAAGTCATGGGAATAACTCACTTTAAAGTTGAACTACATATAAAAACTCCAATAGACCATGCTTGCACAATTTAAAAAAAAACTAACTTGTTATTTAGCGTCAACTCCTCCTCCTCCTCCTCCTCCTCCCCCTCCCCTCCTCATCCTCCTCCTCCTGCTCCTCCTCCCCTTATTCCTCCTCCTCCTCCTCATCACCATTATGATGATAATGATCATGATGATGATGATAATGATTGATTATGATGATGACTGATGATTGATTGTGACTGATGATGATGATTTATGATTATGATTGATGATGATCAATTATGATTGATGATGATGATTGACGACGATGATGCCGATAAGCATTAGCCTGCCATTCTGATAAGCGTTGACGGTCATGTTTCGCCATCTCAGACGATCACCAAAGTCGTGGATTAGTTCTGTGTTTGTCTCGATTGTGCCATGTTGCCAAGACATCTAGATATATCTCTCTCTGTTTTCCATGTATTTTTTCCCCCTCAATCTTGCCAGTTGTCATCATGTTCTCCAGTTAATTTCTTCTCATAACGTTCCCGATAAATCTTGACTGTCTACGTCTAATTTCTCTAATCAGTTTACGATTTTAATTTGTTTCTTGTAGAACTTGCTCGTTGTATTTGCTGCCTGTTTCTCATATTCTTTGCATTCCCCTCAGAAAACACATTTCGACTGCCATTAGTTGTTCTCTATCTTGTCTGCTCATTGTCCACGCTTCACATCAATACAAAAGTACAGTCACTTAGTCTGCTCATTGTCCAGGCTTCACATGTATACAAAAATGCAGTCAAGGACTCTGCCACTCGCAAATGTGCACGCCAAAACAAACACCAAAAGCATATATTTCAAGACTGCCCTGTCTTTTATCGTTTCTTTCTTACTCAGTCAGTGGAGATTTGTCCGCAACAGACGAGCAATATCTCCGGCGGGCCTATTCTCGCTGGTCGCGAGATCCGCACAGTGGCAGGAGGGGAGATTTTCTCGCAGCAGACTAGCAATATCTACGGCGGGCCTATTCTCGCTGGTCGCGGGATCCGCACGAGTCAGGAGGGGAGTCTGACGATAGTACATGCTTAAACAGGTCCAGACACTTGCGATTGACAGATGTACGCTCCCTATGGTCCAGGCGCGTACGAGGCCCTCACCTGTGGGACTTGGCTGAACGCCTCCAAGTCAGGTTCCATGGTTTTAAGGGTCTGGCCACCTCTCGCCCCCTGCTCGTGGAGGTGAGGTCTCGGAGGTTTGACACTGAGCCGCCAGCGTCTGTAGCCTACCTTGTTCCAGACGTACTGGTTATCCATTCCTCTGGAATAAACAAGGCAAGACCGAGAGAGGGAACATGCAGCTAGGGCATCGCATGTTCTCTGAAACTCTGCCCAGGTATTGTGATGGAATTTTGGCCAAATTCCAAATCACATACTTTGGTCTGTCAAGACTGCAAGGTGCCACTCACTGTCTTCGCCTAACAGAGAGAGAGAGAGAGAGAGAGAGAGAGAGAGAGAGAGAGAGAGAGAGAGAGAGAGAGAGAGAGAGAGAGAATATCTGGTATTCAGAAGCGACATTTCCGGACAAAATCTGGAGGACCTGTAAAGATCCCTAGCGAAACCGTCCTGTTCGTGACCCATATCGAATTAGACATTTCCATTCTTGCTCCGCCCACATCTTCAACTACCAGCGATGAGTCCCAGTACTAATGATAGGAGTTCAAATCGGATTTGTATCCGTTTGGCCTTTCCTTGAGTATTGAGTGTCGGCCGGATCCTTCCGTCACTTCCCGTGGCACCATTCGCTCTGTGCAATGAGTGTATCTGTCCTTTACAGTATATACAAGATCCCAAAGGACACTGAACAGATCTGCCTCATTGTGCACATATATTCCACCCTGAAGAAGAAGAAGAAGAAGAAGAAGAAGAAGAAGAAGAAGAAGAAGAAGAAGAAGAAGAAGAAGAAGAAGAAGAAAAGAAGACGATGAAGACGAAGAAGACGGAGACGAAGAAGAAGAAGAAGAAGAAGAAGAAGAAGAAGAAGAAGAAGAAGAAGAAGAAGAAGAAGAAGAAGAAGAAGAAGAAGAAGAAGAAGAAGAAGAAGGAAGAGGAGGAGGAGGAAGAGGAGAAAGAGGAAGAGAAGGAGGAGGAGGAAGAGAACGAGAAGGAGGAGGAGGAAGAGAATGAGAAGGAGGAGGAGAGAAAGAGAAGGAGAGAAAGCGGAGGAGAGAAACAGGAGGAGAGAAACAGGAGGAGAGAAACAGGAGGAGAGACAGAGGAGGAGTGACAGAAGAGGAGAGACAGAGGAGGAGAGACAGAGGAGGAGAGAACGAGGGGAAATGGCAGAGAGAAGGAGAAACACTTGTATTATTTCTGCGCCTGTGCCAAATTATCTGTCACCACATGATCATAATGTGGGGCATACCCAATGCTTTGTATTAATCCATGGAGCCGGCGATGGCTAGTCAGTCAACCTGACACACAAAGCTTGATAGTTGAAAACTGTGTCAGATTACGAGAGCTCAGAACAGGAGAGGTAGGGAAAAGTTGATGATAAAACGCCAATTTCCGGGAGAATGTTACTTTGAGGAAGTTTAAGAGGACATGTTCTTGTGAAGTGTTTGAGTACATCTTCTGGCTATACTAGATGAGGCCATTAGAAATCAGCATTACCATTATAACTATCATAACCATCTCCCCCGATGTGTATCCACCTTGCCGTGGTGGGGGAGCTTGAGTGTCCCACTGACCCCAAACGCTATACCGATGGATATTAACTACATATTGAACAGCTCTTGGGATAGGGACCAGACTAAGAGAGTCACAACCTGCTGCTCTGCAGGTAGACTGAGGATAGCAGTCAAAAGTTTAAATCAGGCACACGAAGGCAAAAGTTCTTGGTCCGGACACAAGCACTAAGGCTCTCGCTGAGGGATAAGGCTGAACGCCTCTAAGCCATTAATCCTTGGACCTGAGACCGGACCGATACAAACCTACCGAAAAATGGAGGTGAGAGGCTAAGCACGCTACATGTTTAGTTCAGATACTTGTTTCGAAGGTTCTCAGCTGGGGGATATGAGGGATCCCCGGATGAGAGGGCCTGGCCGTTTTTAGCTCACTAATGCACGGAGGTAAGGTGCTGAGCCGGCAGCACATGTAGCCTACCTCGTGATCGAGTACTAAATGTAGAAAACACACGAAATGGTTACGAAAAATTTATGTATCTATGCTCATATAAAACGTCTCAATAAAACGAAATGGAACGCTTGGCTAGCGAATCCATTGCGTGGTCCGAAGTCTGAAGCGAAAGCTTACCTAGTGGATGTCGTCCGCATACTGTCCGTTCCTGGTTTGTGCTTGAGCGACCAGTGGCAAGCGAAATGCCCAATACATCGAAGTGAGGAATCAAAGCAGCCATGAGCAGGACGTGGCAATTCCTCAGGTGAGCCCAGTCTCAGAGCAGTATGTGCCGGCTCTGCAATAATGGAAGCCTCCTTGGATAACAGGGAACGCCCATGGTTTGCCCCTGCCTTCCCTTGAGGGTTGAACGTGATGTCGTTGACCGTTCTACCTTGACCAGCTGAGATGTGGGCGACACCACAGCACTAACAGTCTAATGTCTCTCGAAACCCCGGGAAGGCCAACCCGTAAAAATGCCTGCTGAAGTCGGATGTGCTGTCCGACGGGTGCAAATAAATCAAGCACAACGCAAAAAACGTCCGAGTGAAATGTCTTTCGTGCTAGGAACAGCTCTGACTAACTAGTTTTCCGAATAGCTCGTGTCCGGAAAAGCTCTGACTAGCTAGTTTCCGAATGTTCGTTGTGCCCGGAACAGCTCTGACGGGCACATCAACAAGCACATGTCCGTATCGAAAACTCGCTGAGTGGATACCGTCTGCAGACCGGTCTATTCAGTGCGGGAAAAGCTCGTGGTGAACGATATGCCCAATATATCGAAGTGAGGAATTAATGCAGCCGTGAGCAGGACGTGACGATTCCCTCGGTGAGCCCAGCACCAGGGCGCTATGTGTCGGCTCTGCAACTATGGAAGCCACCCTGGATGGCGGAAAATGCCATGGACTGTCCCCGCCTTCCCTTGAGGGCTGATCGTGAAGCATTCGACCGTTCCAACTTGACAAGCTGGGATGTGGACGGCACCACAAAAGTGAGTGTCTCCCAGGAATGCAACCTGGTCAAAAATGCACGCCAAAGTCGGATGTGTTGGCCTAAGGGTCTCGACCCAAGGGTGCATAACGAGACACACCGCAATCACATCTGGACAAAAAAAAAAAAAACACTCCGGATGAACGTAAAGAAGAAGATCATAACCATCATCATCATAACCATCATCATCATAAGCATTATCTCGCCATCATCATTATCATCATAATTGCCATCGCCATCATCATTGCCATCACCATTGCCATCACCATTGCCATCACCATTGCCATCATCATTATAATCACCATCATCTCATTATTATCATTACCGTCATCATTACCATCATCTTTAACATTACCATTATCATTATTGCCATCATTACCATGATCATTATTGCCACCATTACCATTATCATTATTGCCATCATTACCATGATCATTATTGCCACCATTACCATTATCATTATTGCCATCATTACCATGATCATTATTGCCACCATTACCATTATCATTATTGTCATCATTACCATTATCATTACTGCCATCATTACCAATATCATTATTGCCATAATTACCATTATCATCACAAGCGTCATCTCACCCTCATAATTAATCATTATTACCATCATCACCAACATTACCACAGCCATCATCTCACCCTCATAATTAATTATCATTACCAACATTATCATCATCATAAGCATCCTATCATTATCACCATTACCATCATCATTATATCTGTCACTATTACCATCATCATTATTATTAACACCATCATCATAACTACAAACATTACCATCATCATCGTAACTACAGTCATTACCATCATTATCATAACTGCAATCATTACCATCATCATCATAACTACAATCATTACCATCATAATCATAACTACAATCATTACCATAATCATCATAACTACAATCATTGCCAGCACCATCATAACTACAATCATTATCGTCATCATCATCATAACTACAATCATCACCATCATCATCATCATCATCATCATCATCATCATCATCATCATCATCATCATCATCATCATCATTACCAGCATCATCATAACTACAATCATTATCGTCATCATCATCATCATCATCATCATCATCATCATCATCATCATCATCATCATCATCATAACTACAATCATTACCATCATCACCATAACTACAATCATTACCATCATCATTATAACTACAATCATTACCAGCATCATCATAACTACAATCATTATCGTCAACATCATCATTATAACCACAATCATTACCATCATCATTATAACTACAATCATTACCATCATCATTATAACTACAATCATTACCATCATCGCCATTACCATCATCATTATCATTACCATCATCATTATACTACAATCATCATCATCATTATACTACAATCATTACCATCATCATTATACTACAATCATTACCATCATCATTAAACTACAATCACCACCACCACCACCACCATCATCATCATCATCATCATCATCATCACCATCGTCATGACGTAGCGCGTCCTTTACCAGAACATGACTTAGATCACGGTCCGCCGGCAAGACTCTCGGTCCCTCATCTGTTCACCTGCCGTATGTATTTCCATGCTGACGGTGTCTTTACTGTCCTGTATCCACCTGTGTGTTGGTTTGACCCCTGTCCCTTCCTCCAGAGACAACGCCTTTAAACACCGCTCTTACCAAATCACTGCGTTTAATCTGGCCAAAGTAGTTCAGCTTCCGAAAAATGATGTTCTCTATGAGCCGGTTTTCTCCAGTGTTCCGATCTTGTGGAATGTCAGAACTTGTTTCTAATTGATCACATTATTGTAAGAATTATGTAACATTTATTTTCAAAAGTCCCAATTTTTTTTTCTGTTAAAGTTTATTACATATCCTATACAGGGCGTCGCTGTCAACCTCAAATTTTTTGGCTATTGTTGATTTGTCTGTAAGTACAATAAGTTGTTTGCCATTGCTTTCTGAACGACCGACGCTCATACCATTTTATTAAAACCAACGCTAGGCGAAATGATTGCGAAATGGTCTACGACTCACATCCGCATAATGCTACATGATAGGTGCATGTACTCAAAATGTTCACATGAATTATGTTACTGGTTGTGTGTCATAGACTCCTAAAACTGTTTTACCTCTTGCCTTGCTTTGGCCTCTCTCTCTTCCTCCCCCCTCCCCCCCCCCCCCACCTGACGTCTTTTTGAACAGTCTTCCATTATTATTTATTACGAAGGTATCAAGAAATGCAGTTAACACCATTCACTGAATTCTATGTATAGACAGACAACACCATTCGCTGAATTCAATGTATAGACAGACAACACCATTCCCTGAATTCAGTGTATAGACAGACAACACCATTCACTGAATTCAGTGTATAGACAGACAACACCATTCACTGAATTCAGTGTATAGACAGACAACACCATTCACTGAATTCTATGTATAGACAGACAACACCATTCCCTGAATTCAGTGTATAGACAGACAACACCATTCACTGAATTCAGTGTATAGACAGACAACACCATTCACTGAATTCAGTGTATAGACAGACAACACCATTCACTGAATTCTATGTATAGACAGACAACACCATTCACTGAATTCTATGTATAGACAGACAACACCATTCCCTGTATTCAGTGTATAGACAGACAACACCATTCACTGAATTCAGTGTATAGACAGACAACGCCATTCACTGAGTTCAGTGTATAGACAGACAACGCCATTTAGTGAATTCAATGTATAGACAGACATCACCATTCACTGAATTCAATGTATAGATAGGCATCATCATTGAGTGAATTCAATGTATAGACAGACAACACCATTCACTGAATTCAATGTATAGACAGACAACGTCATTTAGTGAATTCAATGTATAGACAGACATCACCATTTACTGAATTCAGTGTATAGATAGGCATCATCATTGAGTGAATTCAATGTATAGACAGACAACACCATTCACTGAATTCAATGTATAGACAGACAACGCCATTTAGTGAATTCAATGTATAGACAGAAATTACCATTCACTGAATTCAGTGTATAGACAGGCAACACCATTCACTGAATTCAATGTCGAGAGGAATTCAATATGTACCAGGAATGTTAGGAATAACTGTTTTACAACAGTACGAACCAGCCATTGTGTGTTTTTTCTCAGCATATTCCCCCTGCCTGACAACACACTTGGTCCACCTGTCCACTAGCTTGTTGATGCCTTCTAGGAAACAGTGTTTAGGTGTGGCCTAAAAACAATTTTCCACCGGCCCCATTACCCTGTTGTCATAGCAAACCTCTGATCCCGCAAATGTTCTCCCAGCGATCCTACCAAGAGAAAGTTCGGGGGCACCAAGTCTGGACTGTTTGCTGGATGTTTCAAGACCTCACATTTCAGAGCACGTCATGTATCCGCTGTATGCACAGCTGTATGAGGGCGGGCGTTGTCGTGCAGCAACAGTACTCTTTTTGAGAGAAGTCCCATGTTTTTAGATCATATTGCAGGCTTCAATTTGTTCACCAAGACGTAACTGTATTACACAAGGAGATTTTCAACGCAGGGCCCACACTCTGTAGCACCGCTGAGGATTCAAATATGTGTACCAGAACTACGCACGGTGTAAATATTTATTTGAGGGTTGCTTTTCTAATTTTGAAATTTTGACTGGGCAGTGGCCTATTGGGCCTACTATTTTTATGTTCAACAGCAAATGTAAGTTTAATGTGCGCATCAGGCACATAGCTTCTCCGAATTTGTCCGAGAAGACTTTTAAAAAAAAGTGTTTTTTTTTTTTTTGTCCGAGAGAAAGTTTGTTTGTCCAAGAAGACTAGACGTTCGATCCACTACCCTAACGCCAATGGGAATATCGTCCTTTTCGTTTGTGTAAAAATCCACATAGATAACACAGCGAATAGACCGAGATCTGCACAAATCAGAGTCGGCGTTGTAATCTACTCGGTCCACTAGCTAACGCGTGATGGCTCTCGTAACAAGCCCTTACCGAACCATTTCAGAATACCGTAGACGCAGAAAGAAGAAAAATGCTGACTTTCTACAGTGTTTGAATGTGGAAGACCACTGGCTCACAAACAACATCATACATCGGAAGTATTAATACATTTTCCATATTAAATGTCACGCTGGTTTGGAAAGAACATTGTTAAAGGCATGACTTCTGGACGAAGGGCAGGGGTCAAACAGCATGCACATAGACACGGGAAACTGAAGGAAGGTGAAGTATGAAAATGCATAAGGCCGAGGATACTCGGGGAGTGAAAATGCACGAGGCACGGAGGTTGGTAGAGGGTTGAGGAACTACTCATGGGAGTGATGCGATGACATTCTGCAAAGGACCTGCTGCATAATGATGACGACGATGGTGACAATGGCGATAAGACAATAAAGTCTGACTGAATGAATTATCAGTGGTTACAATGGAAACATTCGGATAAGTAGCTACCAAAAATATGTCAGCATGCCAAACATACATAGTTGTCCATTAATCAAGACGGAATTGGCACAGTCGTTGTTCCCTGATAGTTTTATAACTGAGGAGAGCAGAACACCATTGGGCATGGCCAAGTTCGATCATTGTAATCAACACTGAATTCAGATCCAATGAAATCTCTCTAATAACTATGACGGGTTTCATTATTCACAACAGTGTATTCACTTAGAGAATTTAAACACATACCTATTTAATCGATGGTCACTGCCCAACAATTCTCTAATTCTCTAGTCCGACTTTGTGAAGACAAATGAAGGGTGTAGCATAGGTGGGAGCGCAAGCGCAATTGAAATACCACTACTTTTATCGTTTCTTAACTTATTCAGTCTAACCCATTCTCGCCGGTCGCGAGATCCGCACAGTGGAAGGATGGGAGATTTGCTCGCAATAGACGAGCGATATCTCCTGCGTTATCTCAGGCGGGCCTATTCCCGGTGGTTGCGGGATCCGCTAAAGTCAGGTGGAGAGTCTGACGATAGTGCACGCTTTACACAGGTCCGGACACTTGTGTTTGACAGATGTACGCGTCCTTATGGTTTAGGCGTGTACGAGGCCCTCACCTATGGGACTTGGCTGAACGCCTCTAAGCCGGGTCCCTTGGGTTCCAGGGTCTGGCCATCACTAGATGGTTAGACTTCCGCTCTACACACTCGCCCATAATCATGTACATCACATGTCAGCTATATTTGTTCACATAACATGATATATAACCATCCAGTGTTAGACTTCCGCTCTACACACTCGCCCATTATCATGTACATCACATGTCAGCTATATTTGTTCACATAACATGATATATAACCATCCAGTGTTAGACTTCCGCTCTACACAATCGCCCATTATCATGTACATCATATGTCAGCTATATTTGTTCACATAACATAACATACAACCATCCAGCATGAACCTGACGAGACGCAGCGAAATACGCCAGGCTAGAAATAGTGCAATATTTTATTGATGGTTTCATTGTTGATTTGCCTATTGATCTATTGCGTGTAATGACTTAGGGATAATGAAACTGTGCTTCACAAATCCCCGACATACCGATTTGTTGGTTCGAAATCAATCGCGGGCGATTTGGAATCAGAGCGGTTTGCGTTGATTTAGATGGTTTGAGACGTCGGCCGTTCAGAAACCAATGGCAAATTACTTCTTTAGCTCTTTATCTCTCATTGGGGCACACTCTTCCAGCCCACCCATGCCAAGCCTTCTGCTATCTTCTGCAACTCCATCAAATCCTCCCAATATTATTCATCTCCCCCTGTAATTTACTTCACCGGGTATCTTTAGGTCTTTCGCATCAGTGGCAAACAACTGAACTAAAATTGCCTAGTTGTCACAAACAGCTAACACATGCTGGGGTTGATTGCAACGTCCTGTAACGGCCACGGCAACTAACTTTGTGTCTCAGCTATTCCGTGTACGTGAAGGAACCAGAAAACCGACCAACCGCCCGCCGCCCAAGCTATAAAACAATGTTGATTGTGTTAATCACAAATATTGAACCGCGCCGGTGGTCGTTAAACAGTTGTCTCCCGAGGACGCACGGATGGGCCCAGCGCTGGCCATCCTTCTGTGACCGCACTGGGCTGGGCTAGATTCCACCTGCCGAGGGCGAGCAGTCCTGTCCACAATTGGAAATGAGAGGCACACAATGGAATGCCACAAAAAGAGTATTTATGTTTGTGAGTTCTAGATTATTCCACGCAGTGACGTTTCACCCTGAGCTCTTGTTTCCGTCAGCTGTTTTGTGAGCGCGTTGTGATAACTTTCATTGGCTTGTTATAGGAACGGTACGTTTGTGCGTGTTCGTATTCCATTGAGTTTTCCCGGAGGAAATATAACTTCTAAGGATTGTTTTGTAAATGTGCTAGGTGTTATGTATAACTGTAAAAACAGTCATCTAATACCGCATTTGGAGCTTGAAGTCTTAGACTTTCACATACTCTATTACGAGTTGAGGTAACAATCTATCTTTCTCATTCGTGACTTTTCCTGCTCAGAATATTACTGTAATACAATAGCATATTGTGTAAATTAATTAACAATTTGTCTCGAAGCGGTTTTCTGCTATGGGTCTGTCATGTGATAGAGCTATCACAATATGTAGGACCCAGCGCATGGAGGCATAGGTGATCAGTCTCTCGCAGGCGTCGATCCCGCGTCCGGCCGTGCTCATGACATTCTCCGCGCAGACTCTTACCAACTTCGTCAACGTACACGCTCGTATAGTTTATAAGTTTAAAAAGTTAGTTGCAGATCCTTTACAGCACGTCGCAGTCAACCCCAGCATTTTTGTTTGGCTGTTTGTGATCTCTTGGCGAGTTTACGTTCAGTAGTTTGCCATTGCTTTCTGAACGACCAGCACCAATACTATATTTAGTAAAAAACCAAACGTAAGGCGGTATGCTGCCAAATCGCCCGCAGCTGTGTTTCGAACGCGGTATGCGGGATTACGAATTGCGTCCGCAAGTCCTAGCCATAGAGCCGGCTCTTATAGTATATAACAGTACATAATAACCAAGGCGTCTGTGACGTGATGTCCTGTTTATACAGCTTCCGGTCTGCGTGTACACCACTCGTGTTGACAGTACCAGAAGTACAAGGCCCTTCTACATACACACACGGCGCATGTGCTATATGGTGCTCGCCCGGTATTTTCTTATAGACCAAACAACGGTCGCTGGGTGACGTGATCAGTGCCACACCGACCACCTTGCTTCCCCAAACATTTCTTGGTTCCCATTGTTTTAAGGTTGGGTTTGCTTGGATGCCCAGGTCAATGTTAAGATTCTTCCTCGACAGGGTCGTGCGGTAGATTTTCTCAGTATGATGCAAGTCTTCGAAATGCCGATCCTTAATGATGCAAGCCGCCTTCTTCTTTCGTTCGCTTGAAATATGTCTATAGTAGCAATGTTGTCTCTTGTATGAATTTAACTGTCTTTTTAGTTCACACAGTGGTCCATAGAGTTTATCTTCCACTGTTGTCTCTCTAGGCCAGAAGGTTGGCCTAGATATGTTATATTTTGGGCAGTCTTGGAGTATGTGCTCTGCTGTCTGCGACGCCAATCCACATGTGCACATGGCTGATTCACCAATCTTGAATTTTGTATACATGTGGTTGCGTAATCTGTTGTGTCCTTTTCTGAGGCGGAGAATAATGACTTGTTCTGGTCTGTCCATAATGTGGTAGTCGTCTTGAGCAGGTTTTGGTGGCTATGCAAGTCTAAGAAATGGCGCCCCTCCGTCGCTGCTTATGCCGCCCCCTTACGGTGCCGCCTGATGCGGCCGCCTCTCTGTATCGTAGCACGGCACAGCCCTGTGCCACGATGTGGATTCCAACGTATGACCACGGGGCCGGCAGGCGAGCCTCTAGCCACTACGCTAGCGCTTGTGTTGATCCCATGTGCTGATCCCATGTGTTGATCCCATGTGTTGATCTCATGTGTTGATCCAATGTGCTGATCCCATGTGTTGATCTCATGTGCTGATCCCCTGTGTTGACTCCCAAGTGTTTATTCCTATGTGATGGTCCCCTGTGTTGATCCCATGTGATGATCCTATGTGCTGATCCCATGTGCTGATCCCACGTGGTGATCCCATGTGTTGATCCGTGACCACAGTTAGCGCACTGCCTTCACGACACTTCTATACCCAGGAGTGGAGAGGTTATTTCCCCTATAGCACCGTTCTGGGGTCGACCTACATTCATGAAACCAGCACCAGAGACCACTCTGAGAGCAGGAACCCGTAAAGCTCGTGCATGCAACTTGCTTACTGCAGTATTTTTCGAGTTTCCTTTAGTGTTATAGTGGGCGTCTAATTTCTTCTTCCGTCTGTTAAAAGCCAAAACCAACCAACTGACGCCAAGCCCTCCGATATTATACAATCTCTGGCAGTTCTCTGCATGTCTTCCCTGTATTATTCATCTCTATCATTTTCTTCATCGTGTGTTTTTAGATCTCTATTTCTTTCATAATCATCATGTGTCATGCCGATAAGCGCGGACGATAATGTTTCGCCATCCCACACGATTACCCAAATCGCGGATCAGCTCCGTGTTGTCTCGACCATGCCACGTTGCCAAGCCGTTATTATATTTATTTCTCAGCCCCCCCCCCCCACCCCACCCCACCCTTGTTCATTCCCCCTCAATCTTGCAAGTTCTCTAATTTATTTCTTTTCATTGTTGACTTGTCTGAGTCTAATTTCTCTAATCTGTGTACGGTTTTCATTTGTTTCATGTAGGACCTGCTCATTGGCTTTTCTGCCTGTCCATGGTATTCTGTGCATTTTCCAAAGGAACCAAATTTCCACAGTCGTTAGATGTTATTCAACTTGCCTACTGATTGTCTACGCTTCACATCCATACAAAAATACAGATCTATGTAGCACTTGGCCTCGTCGCAATTGGCATCCTTATGTTAGTCAGTATGTTTTCCTTCAGGCAAAAGGCTACCTTCGCCATGGCGATTCATGATATAATCTCTTCAAGGCACCTACCATCAGATGTTATGACTGTTCCGAGATAGTTGTACCGAATCAATTGTTTAAGAATATTCCCATATACCATATATTACAGTCTCGTATTTCTTTTTTTTTTCTAGTGACGACCTTAATATGTGTCTTCTGACAATTTAATTATAACCGTAGTTATTCAGTGTGTAACAACCGCATCTACTAAATGTTGCAGATCATTTACAAAAAATCCAGCAACTCTTGCCTGTTTGTGATTGACCGAGCAATTTTAATTCAGTAAATTACTAAACGTAAATTTGTTTAGTCAGTCACAAACAGCCATAAATGCTGAGGTAGACCGCAACGTCTAGTATCGGACATGCTCCTAACTTTAAAAAACAACAACAACAACAACACCCATTCATATTTACTTTCTTCTTTGTGGGTCTGAATGTTATTATTGTAAATTCAATACTTCCCCCTCTATCAGTGCTTTGTCTTTCTCGTTAGCTAGCATTAGGGCCACTCCTTTACTGTGATGGGCAATGTCTTCTGCATCACTTGAGAACAGAGCGTTTTACCGATCCTGTCTGCTTGTTTCCATTTGCCCGAAACTAGTTAGTTAGTCGACAGATCATCCTCATTGCACATCGAACCATTCAGTCCATAAGTGCTCGAATCCCCTCCTCAGCAAATCCCACAGCGTGTAGCGGCTAACGACACCAGTTCTGTGTTGGTTTATCAATCTTCTTTGGCTTCCTGCATAGTGTTCTTGTTTGGCCACACATATTTTAATTTACTGGTCTCTCAGCCTGACCATGGTTGTAGATTGATAGTCATCGCTTGGTTGCCAGTAACTGTTTGTCCTTACCCGTAACTGTTTGTCTTTACTTGTAACTAACTGTCTATTTCTTTATGCCTGTGTCGTTTGTTTGTCTATCTCTGTCTTTGTATGACTGTATCCACCACTGTCTGTCTAGTCGCATGTCTTGTCTTTGTATGGCTGTATCCGCAACTGTCTGTTCTCTGTGGTCTCATTTTGTTTGTTACTCCCTATCCCTGTCAGACTCGTCTATATCTGCCTTTACATATCTCTGTCTCAGCCTGTCTGTCATCTCTGCCTGTCTGTCTAGTTACCTGATCATACGCGCGTCTAGTTGTCTATCTATGGTCTTGCATGTATGATTGCTAGCCACCAAATATAAATCTGTCTCCAACTCTGTCCATATGTATGTCCGCCTGTCTGCTCCCATTCCATTCTTCTAAAATCCAAACCCCTCTTGTATATTCATGTCTAGGTATTGCTAGTAACTGGCGCAGCGTTTTCTCCAGGCCTGCATGTTAGCTATCGTACTCACAATGGAATCTTAAAAGCAAGCAGGCAGCCTCCGTGGCGGAATGGGTACGCCGTTTGCCTGGCGCTTCGAAGGTTGTGGGTTATATTCCGGCCTACGTCATTCGGTTCACAAGTAGTTTTCTCTGAGAGTCCTGGGGTTCGTCGCTGGAGCTGCGGAGTTCATGCGTAGTGCGACGACCTCATGAGGCCGCGCTGCGGAAAGAGATCGGTGCAATTGAAGTCGAACATGTTGCCCTTTAACCCGCTTTAAAAGCCAGCAATTACCACTGCTAATTGATCGTTGTCTGACCCAGTGATGCATATTCCTACCACATCTGAAGCAGTAGAACTCCCTAGAGAGACTGTGTGCGAGATAACGGGACCCTTTTGAATTTAAATGCCAGCTTTCTCCATGACAGTGACTCTCAACTTTGCCGGCCCTGGGCAGCACACACATAAAAATGTCATTCCTCCCTTTTTGAAACTTGACCCTTAAGCTTAATATAATACTGAAACTATTGTATCATTGGAAACTTGACTCGTAAGCTCAACATAATACTAATCTATTGTATCATTCGAAACTTGACTCGTAAGCTCAACATAATACTAATCTATTGTATCATTCAAAACTTGACTCGTAAGCTCAACATAATACTAATCTATTGTATCATTCGAAACTTGACTCGTAAGCTCAACATAATACTAATCTATTGTATCATTCGAAACTTGACTCGTAAGCTCAACATAATACTAATCTATTGTATCATTCGAAACTTGACTTATAAGACTTGCTCTGTATCTTTATTTCTTCAGTGTGACTTTTAGAGGTGGATGGTACCAGAGCATTATTGTAAGTTGGCCGAAACCATTTATCTCTTATTCTTTATTGAATTGCATGACTAGATTCAAATCTATTCTTCTTCTAATTTCCCAATTCATAGTTTCTTTGTTATGTTTTTTTTTTTTTTTTATTAGACAATAAAACGTTTGATGAAGTGTTAAAACTGCAGTCGTAGTTATTTAAAAAAAAAATACTTACAGCTGATTACTTAAGAGTCTAAACAACATTCTTGGGTCAATACAGCTTTAAAAGAAAACCAGAATATTGCCGTTAATTTTATTTACATAACGATGATAGTCTATGAATAAACTCGTCATGGCGATTTCTAGGGCAGGCCTTCGATACACAAGGAAGTGCTTGAAGGGCTGTTTCCAGCCTTCAGCAGAGTAAATTTGTCTAGAAAATCAACTTGCAGTTTATCGCAACGTCTCGCAATGAACGTACACAGTTTAAGTCTATTTTATGTCATCGGTTTATTTTCATATGCCATTTATCATTTCCCCACACAGTTGAAACTGCCGGCTCACAAAGATTGGATTTGCACACAAATTGAGACGCTAGATGTGTAGCTTTTTCTGACACCTTTGTGTAGTAACCGCACATCAAAGACAAACATGTAGTGGTTTCCCCCCCCCCCCCCCCCCCCCCCTCGCTTGCTTGCTTTAAATTTAAGCGTAGTCCATAAACGTGCTACTATTTCTAGTGCACTGGATTCATTTTTGCTTGTGGATTAGCTTTCCCTATTACCAGTGTCCCTCGCCATCAGGCGAACTCATGCTAACTTCTGAGATACTTGTAAGTTACGTCCGCAGGTCATAGACGAGAAGTCAACATTTTAGTGCAACAGACTGGTGTAGGGGTTAAACCCGCTACCTCGGCTTCACCACATCGGAAGCTTAAGAACGAGCGCTCTTTTCTATTCGTCCATGCTGACTTTTGTTATGTAGTCGATGTCTCATCAAACATATCAGTTGTTCTCGAATCGTTTTTCAATTCAAGAAATTCATCTTGACTATCATAAGGAAGTGTATACACTGATTTTTTAAACAGATTTCTCACATAATATAATTTAACATAACCGATTTGCAGGAGGAGGACAACTGCAACACAGTGACACACAGTGACACACAGTGACACACAGTGACACACAGTGACACACAGTCACACTCAGTCACACACAGTGACACACAGTCACACACAGTGACACACAGTCAAACACAGTCACCGTTGAGAAAGTGCCTTTGTTGCGGGTGGACAGAAAAGTGTCTACACTAATCTCACTCCGAGACACGCCGTTTCAGGACAGAGGCAACCAGAACACGATTTCATGGGGTCAAGTCATTCAGAGGATTTACAACCAAAAGGCACATGATTTCAACGTGGACCCTTTTCATTGTCTTTACGTCCACGCCGTTTTGCATTGTATTCCAAATGATTTCCTGTTCCTTAAGACTTCATGAGGAATGGCTGGCTGAGCGGCTAGAACGGAAATTTCCCTTCGTGAGACACGGGTTCGAACCCTCGATAAAGTGTGGAAGCTTTCTGTCGGCGAGGGGGAGGGGGAGAACAAACCCTAACCTGCATAATCAGCGGCTACTGCACTAGCTCGGTGGCCCTTAAGACCCCAGTGTCGTACACCGCCAGGTATTATAGGCAGTAGATGATAGTGACAATGACACAGGGAGTCATCCCTGTAACGTCGGAGTCCGTACACCGCCAGGTATTATAGGCAGTAGATGATAGTGACAATGACACAGGGAGTCATCCCTGTAACGTCGGAGTCCGTACACCGCCAGGTATTATAGGCAGTAGATGATAGTGACAATGACACAGGGAGTCATCCCTGTAACGTCGGAGTCCGTACACCGCCAGGTATTATAGGCAGTAGATGATAGTGACAATGACACAGGGAGTCATCCCTGTAACGTCGGAGTCCGTACACCGCCAGGTATTATAGGCAGTAGATGATAGTGACAATGACACAGGGAGTCATCCCTGTAACGTCGGAGTCCGTACACCGCCAGGTATTATAGGCAGTAGATGATAGTGACAATGACACAGGGAGTCATCCCTGTAACGTCGGAGTCCGTACACCGCCAGGTATTATAGGCAGTAGATGATAGTGACAATGACACAGGGAGTCATCCCTGTAACGTCGGAGTCCGTACACCGCCAGGTATTATAGGCAGTAGATGATAGTGACAATGACACAGGGAGTCATCCCTGTAACGTCGGAGTCCGTACAGTGCGAGGCCTTCGGCGGGCCGATCTGCGTGAAGGAACTTACCCATATGGGACTAAACCACGTGCAGTGAAGTCGATCCTCTCGCCGTTATATCCCCCTCCCCCGTTTATTATTTGGTTAGTATGTTAGTCTCTGGCATGGTCTGCTTCTGCCTTCCGTCTTCCTCAGCCACATCACACCAAGCCCTTTGTTGGCTCGTTCATGATAGGTTGGGGCTTTCAGCTACAGTTTTCTACGTGACGGGGTAGCCGACCTCACAATGACCTTCTTACAGTGGGTTAGTGTTAATTTTGGTTTCTTGTTTCCCTTATTTATATCAGGTCTTAGTCAGACATGACTGAGCTACCGTATGACAGTAGACGGTGCTACCTGCTATTTGTTAGCGTCGAATGTTGGGCGGCGCTCACCAAAACCCGACAGCCCACATTGTGCCAACGGCTTCGGGTGGATGTGCGCAATTTGGAGGGTACAAGCCATATCCTGGTGCTAGGAAATGCAACCTAAAGACAAAATGTCATGGCAGGGCAGATCAGGCCCTAAGCCTTGGTCAGCAACTGGTCTAGGATGGAAGCTCAGACTAGCAGACGGTTAGAGCATTGCCTTCGCTGATTAGGCTGCTTCCACAGCGTGTCTTGTTACAGATGTATTGGTGTTATTTTCCTCAGGAGAAAACTAGGCAGGCTGAGAGAGGGATCATGCTGCAAGGGCAACTCAAGGTCTTTACAATTCAGCCCAGGCTGTGTGCTATGGAGAGGTTTAACTCAATCCCTAATCTCGGCATGGGCTGTAGTTATGCCTGTTTTGAAGCACAGTGTAACAATCGTCTGTCAAGACGGCAAGGTGTCAGTCGTGGTAACGTCCCTCACGTGCCCTGGTAACACACGGGTGATTACCCGACTCCATTACACAGAAATTCCATCCAATTTAATTCAATGTGGATTCGGCAGTAATGTTAAACTAGGGTCGTTCGTGACAGTGAGTTTATTTGATCTATTCCCGTTCCTGGTTTCGGCATCACGGAACTCTAGCAGCGGGTCTCAATTCTATACATCATGAAAACCCAACACAGTGACATATCTGTTATGATATACTTTGATTTACAAGGTAGCCGTACTGGTGTAGAGGTCTGTATACTTGCTCACCAACACGGTGATCCTGACTCCATCCCCAGTAACGGCGGGTTTGGGTTTGCTCCGACCAGTACCTCTTTGGGATCGACCCAGATTTTTAACGTAGGTGCAAAGATTTTTTTTTCTAAAAAAAAAGAAAAGAAAATTAAATAAATAAAATTAGACAGGTGTTATGCTAATCAACCCGACCCATGTGTGTTGTTTGCTCACTGAAAATACATATGACCTTATAAAGACCTTGTACACAATCTTGTAGAAGGCCTTATATAAGACCTTATACCAGACTTTACTCTCATCTCATCATGTTCCTCTTGTACCTGGCGGTGTCGAGGTGAAGTAAAACCATCGGAGAGTGCCAGCTTATGGGCTTCATGTATCGATATTCACATGGAACTTATTCATGACCTTCTACAAAACCTCCCACCCTCTCTTCTGTTAATAAACAAACGCGCTCTCTTCTCCTCTTTAATCAGTGTTTGCCATGTAATGGACAAAAAGACTGTCTTATCCTCTTTAACTGTCTTTCTTGTGTTATAGACAAACACTCTTGGATCTTAGGTTATGTAATGTGGTGGTTGTCCTCTGACTTTCACGTAATTTGTTGTTGGATAGTTGTTGGTTATAGTCTCAAGGACGCCACGGTAGTCAGAGGATCTCCATGTAGAGACATTGGCTGCTGTTGTGTGTCAATATGACCACCGACAAGAAGGTATCCACTGGCCATCTGCCAGTCTTAACAGATGACAAGAAAACTATAGCAGTCAAGGAAACTACATACACGAATTACATTGTATACATATTACTTTAATGACATTTTATTATTAAATAAGTATAAAAAAAGCAAAAAAGGTCGTAAATGTAAGATACAAAGGAGGACGTAAGTGTAAAATGCAACGGAGGACATAAGTATAAAATGCAAAGGAGGACATAAGTATAAAATGCAAAGGAGGACATAAGTATAAAATGCAAAGGAGGACATAAGTATAAAATGTAAAGGTGGACATAAGTATAAAATGCAAAGGAGGACATAAGTATAAAATGCAAAGGAGGACATAAGTATAAAATGCAAAGGAGGACATAAGTATAAAATGCAAAGGAAGACATAAGTATAAAATGCAAAGGAGGACATAAGTATAAAATGCAAAGGAGGACATAAGTATAAAATGCAAAGGAGGACATAAGTATAAAATGCAAAGGAGGACATAAGTATAAAATGCAAAGGAGGACATAAGTATAAAATGCAAAGGAGGACATAAGTACAAAATGCAAAGGAGGACATAAGTATAAAATGCAAAGGAGGACATAAGTATAAAATGCAAAGGAGGACATAAGTATAAAATACAAAGGAGGACATAAGTATAAAATCCAAAGGAGGACATAAGTATAAAATGCAAAGGAGGCAGAGCCCGTGTGGCTTTATTGTGGGTAGAATTATAGGTCCATATTTGTATAGCCAGAATGGCACTGTGTGTAACCTGTATAACGTGTGGCTTTACCTCCTAGAGCAGTGGTTCTCAACCTTTTTTGGCCCGTGCCCCCTTCACCATATTTTCAGAACGTCATCCCCCCCCCCCCCCATCCCTTTCGTATTTCCTACCTAAAAATTTGGCCCGTGACCCCTTCACCATATTTCCAGAACGTCATTCCCCCCTTTCATATTTCCTACCTAAAAATCACGCCCCCGCCCCTACACAGTATACGTAATAATGGAAGCTAAATTTAATAGCACATACTAAAACAAGTCTAGACGTCCACATAAAACATGATTTGTGTGTCTACTTACTTTATAAATTGAATTTTAGAAGGGTGAGACGTACATAACCGTACAGTATGAAGGGAAAAACAATATCAAGTAATCAGTTCTTGTATTAACGCTATGAAGGGAAAAACAATATTAAGTAATCGGTTCTTGTATTTACGCGATCTTGAAATAATCTTAATCACCCCACCCGGAAACCCTAAAATTCCCCCTCGGGAGACGGGGGGATTCCCCACCGGTTGAGAACCACTGTCCTAGAGCTTCCCTGACGCTCGTTTTATGGTGCTGGATCGAGGCGGCAGTCTTACAGTCACAGTTACGTCCTAGCCCAGAGAGGGAGAGAGAGAGAGAGAGAGAGAGAGAGAGAGAGAGAGAGAGAGAGAGAGAGAGTTGAGAGTGATGAGTGACTGTGAGCGAAAGAGAGAGAAAGAGAGAGAAAGAGAGATAGTCAGACAGGCAGACAGAGAGATCTATAGATAAAATTCCAAGTTTAAGATCAAAGAGTACGTCCAAGAAACACAAATCAGTTGTTCCCATATCACCCTAACCCGTTCTACCTCAGAAGAGAAGTTATAATTAGGGCCCACCTCAGCCTCGGATTACTAATCCTGTGACAGATTCAACCGCATTTCGAATAGTAATTTGAAAGGGATTGTTGCCCATGGGAGGTAATGGCTTCTCAATAAACGAGATCACACAAGCACTTAAGAATATAGGAGTCCAGTCTGACGCTGAACTGGAGTTATTTGCCCGGAACAGAATACTACTGGAATGACTGGAACGGAGTGCCAGCTTTTGGATTGGCTTTGACTATCCTACTGACGGGGATGATGATGATGTTTATGTGGTTGGTGTCCCTTGTCTGTCTCTGTCCTAAGCAGATGTTTATTTAACTTAATTATTAATTTAATGTGCCCCTGGTACCAGTGTGTGTCAGCGGACGCGGTAGGGAAGGTGTTTGTGAACTGTACTGATAATGTCAAAACCAATGAACAATTCATTCAAGAAACAAATGAAGATCGTAAACTGATTAGAGATATTAGACGTAGACAGTAAAAATTGTTTGGACATGTTATGAGAAGAGATGAATTGGAGAACTTGGTGACAACTGGCAAGATCGAAGGGAAGAGACCAAGGGGAAGACCTAGAAGTAAATATCTGGATGGCTTGGCTACATGGCATGGTCGAGACAAAAACACAGAGCTGATCCACGACTCTGGTGATCGAGTGAGATGGCAGAACATGACCACCCACGTTTATCGGCATGGCACATGATGGATGGACTGATAATGTCATGGCGAAGGTTGGGCGCGAGATCGACACCTTGGCTCGTCGCCTGCAAGGGTCACAAATTGGGCACGCAGGCCCGTCCGTCTTTCATTGGGCCCTTGCAATCACTCACCTATAGAGTACATCAGTTATCTATTGTGCATGTTAACATTAATCTCGGGAAAAACTCATTGTCAAATCAAAGTGTGAACATAAACAAAGCATATTACCCTTTTACCAGACGGGCAGGCAGCCAGACACACATACATATGCATAAAAACATACATGCATACCTGCATAGATACTTAAATCATATACACAAACTCTCACATTTATGCACCCACTCAATAACACACACATACAGACTCCCTCGCATACACACATACTCACAATCACAAACTCACTAATACAAGTTTACTCACACACACAGACACACAATTCTCTCTCTCTCTCTCTCTCTCTCTCTCTCTCTCTCTCTCTCTCTCTCTCTCTCTCTCTCTCTCTCTCTCTCTCCATCTCGCCTGTCTCATAACATGGTATTATGTGTTGATTGTGTTTACAACATTAATTTGACAATGTTTTTGTTCCCTATGTGAATGTAACATGCATAACTGATGAACGAAAGATGAGTGACTGGAAGGGCCGAATGTAAGACAGACCTGTGTGCTCAATTTGTGACCCTTTGAAAATAAAGTTAGTTCGTTTGTTTGCTCTCTCTCTCTCTCTCTCTCTCTCTCTCTCTCTCTCTCTCTCTCTCTCTCTCTCACACACACACACACACACACACACTCGCTCTCTCTCACTCTCTTTCAAGCTTGTATATGAGGAAAATATTGGCCACATGTTCCTCAATGCTTCCACGCCACCACATCACACAGCTCTAGCAGGAAATTGCTTCGGGACCTTTAAAAAACACAAGTGTGTCCCACAGTACATTCTGGGAACCGTCGAACTAAATCATGGCTTGATGTCACGTGACAGGATATGGAGAGGCGTTCTCGCATTGGGTCGAGAGAAATGTTTCAGGTAGTGGCCTCGTTTTCAATTGCTTCCGCTCCTAAAATGAAATTAAGATGATGACTCCTGGGCCAGCTATCATTTGCCCGATCAACCGGGAGTTGGTGGATCGATGCATGTCAATAAAGTTTCATTTATGTCGGTCCAAACATTGCCGGCTGCCGTTTGGGCATGGTTGTTTTAGTAACTGTACCCAGCCCAAGCGACGTGATATTTCTATCACACATCTAGCACATATTGGTCTATATAAATGTGGGGCTATCACCGTATATCTAATGCGCCCCAGCACCGTATATCTATATCGCCCCAGCACCGAATATCTATATCACCCCAGCACCCTATATCTAATTCACCCCAGCACCTTATATTTATATCACCCCTGCACCTTATGTCTATATCACCCCAGCACCTTATATCTATACCACCCCGGCACTGTATATCTAATGCACCCCGGCACTGTATATCTACTGCACCCCAGCACCATATATCTACTGCGCCCGTCACAGTATTTCTAATGCGCTTCAGAATCGTATATATAAATCACCTCAGCACTGTATGTCTAATGCACCCCAACACCGTAGATCTAAATTACCCAACATCGTATATCTAATGCACCTCAGCACCGTATATCTAAACCCCCCCCCCCACCAAAATCCACCCCGCCCCACCAGCACTGTATATCTAATGCACCCCAGCACCGTATATCTAATGCATCACAGCACCGTTTATCTAAATCCCCTCAACACCGTATATCTAATGCACCCCAGCACCGTATTTCTAAACCCCCTCATGACAGTATAACTAATGCACCCCAGCACCGTATATCTAGATCGCCCCAGCACCGTATATCCAATCCCTCCCCACCAGCACTGTATATCTAATGCACCCCAGCACCGTATATCTAATGCATCCCAGCACCGTATATCTAATGCACTCGAGCACCGTATATCTAAATCCCCCCAACACCGTATATATAAAATGTACCCCATCACCGTATATCTAATGCACCCCAGGACCGTATATCTAATGCACCCCAGCACCGTATATCTAATGCGTCCCAGCGCCTATAAAAGGATCTTTTGCCGCGGTGGCCTAGCCATTAGTGAGCATGCCAACCTACACAGTGGTCCGGATTCAATCCACTACGTTTGTCCCCCTGACCAATACAGATCTGGGGGTCGGCTCAGCTTCATAAAAATAGATATAAGATCATTTTCAAAATGTTCTGGCAATTGTTTAGGAAGGGAAGGGAAGGCAACGAAGAAGTGAACTGGCCACCCGAACTCATGTGTTGTGGCTAGAATATGCGAAGAAGTAATACGTCATACGGAGGATAGCCAATCATACAGGACACGTTAACTGATGCAGACGGAGAATAGCCAATTACACAGGACACGTTAACCGATACAGACGAAGAATAGCCAATCACAGAGGACACGTTAATTGGTAAAGACGAAGAATAGCCAACCATACAGGACACGTTAACTGATACAGACGAAGAATAGCCAATCACATAGGACATGTTAACTGATACAGACGAAGAATAGCCAATCACATAGGACATGTTAACTGATACAGACGAAGAATAGCCAATCACACAGGACACGTTAACTGATACAGACGAAGAATAACCAATCACACAGGATGCGTTAATTGATACACACTTTGAATAGCCAATCACATAGGGCTGCCAGTTGAGACACCAGATGAATAACCAATCAGATATGTTAATCACGAATGAGAACTGTTCATTGATAGACATGGAGAGGCGATCACTCAACTTTTGAACCTAGGTTTATCCATTTAGAGGCGGGCACTTAACTTTGTTTTATCCAGTTAGAAGCGGGCATGCAACTGGCTTTATTTATCCAGTTAGAGGCTGGCACCGCGCCTCATGTTATCCAGCTGGAGTAGGACACCGTACCTAGTTTTATCTAGTTCAAGTCGGACACCTTAATGGTTGTTGGACACCATACCTGTTGTGTTCAGAGGCGGACACTGTACCTCAACGACGCTCAGCACCCTACCATATACACAATTGAAAAAGAAAACCTTTCTTTCTTTCTTTCTTTCTTTCTTACTTTCTTTCTTTCTTTCTTTCTTTCTTTCTTTCTTTCTTTCTTTCTTTCTTTCTTCTCTCTGTTTTCTCCCTTCTTTTTCCTTTCTTCTTTCTTTCTTCTCCCTTTCTTCTTCCTGTCCTCTTCCTGTCTTTTTCTTTTCTTCTTCCTTTCTTATTCTGTTCTCTCTCTCACTCTCCCTATCGTCTCCCGCCCGTTTCCTTTCTTCTTCCTTCCTTCTCTTTGTCTTCTACCTTTCTCCTTCCTTTCTTATTCCTCTCTCTCTCTTTCTCTCTCTCGCTCTCTCCTTATCTTCTCCCGTCTTTTTCCTTTCTTCTTCCTTCTCCCTGTCTTCTCCCTTTCTTCTTCCTTTTTTTATCCCTCTCTCTCTATTTCTCTCTCTCTCTTTCCCTCTCTCCCCTCTCTCCCTTTCTCTCCCTGTCTTTTCTGTCCAGCGATTTTCTATTTTTGAGTTAGTCTCACGCTAACTCTCTGTAACTGATAATATATTGCCACACGTGACCTCCCATTTGGACAGAAGGACGATATATCGCCATACTAGGGTCATCGTGTTATGTGTTTGGTTTCGTAGCATCGTAGGTAATTTTAGAGCTCAGTGAATGGACATTTACCTGATAATACTTGTTCATTTGATTGTGTACCATGTTTGGTCCAAACTTACTTTTTGTTTGGCAATGAATCAGTTAATTGTCTCTTTTGACCTGCATGGTCATCATCATCATCACCATCATCAAGTGCCATGCCTTCTGGCTTAGACGTTATGTCTCTCCACATATCTCGGTCTTTGGAGTTCTGCATCAATTCTGCTGCTGATATTCTTCCATGCCACCGTCTCAATCCATCCAGCATCTTTTCTCTTGGTCTGCCTCTGCCTCCCTTCCCTTCGATCTTTCCAGTTGTCACGATGTTCTCCAATGCATCTCTTCTCATCACATGACCAAAGAAAACTGTTTTTCTCTTTCTTATTGGTATATATAATGTTGTAGTTTCATTAGCCTCTTTCAGGCAATCGTCGCTAGTTATTCTGTCAGTCCAAGGAATTTGCAACATTCGTCTTAGGAACCACATGTCCGTTGCTTCCAGGTTCTTCCTAATTTGTTCATTTACATTCCAAGATTCACTGCCACTCTGCAAAATAGATTATATATAGCACTTTAGCTCTCTCTCTCTCTCTCTCTCTCTCTCTCTCTCTCTCTCTCTCTCTCTCTCTCTCTCTCTCTCTCTCTCTCTCTCTCTCATATTCAATGATAGTGACTTATTGCATAACATACATGCAGTGTAGAATGTTGTACCCCCAAACTTCCCTTAAGGGTCCCGATAACACACGGGCGGGTGGTAAGTCTACTGCAAATTAAAGCCTCCACCATCCCCGACCATCCTAATCTATTCAAGGCCTCACGGGGTTAGTACAGCCCACTTTGGGAATCGTTGAGCTAAACTATAGAAAGCATTCTGTATGAAAATATTCATAATTGATAATTGAATACAGCAGCCGAAATTCATTACGCACTGAGGCGGAGAATAGAACATGCACATATTAATAGGCTGGAATATCTGGGTGGGTAATTAATCGTGTGCAGCGTTCGCCTGGAAAATATATATGGGAACTGTTTGATTACAGAAAATAATATTGGAAGAGTTGTTATTGTGGATGTAAAGATCATCATCATGTGACTTGCCTAACGGCGTAGTCGTTTGTCTCTCCGCCGACGTCGGTTCTTGTTGTTCAAGGATTAATTCTATGGATGACATTCCTCACTATCACTGTCTTAGACCACTCCCGCGTGTTGCCGGGGCCCATAAGGGAAGCAAAGAATAGCAACACTGTAGCCTACCATGCATGTCGTAAGAGGCGACTAAGGAGGCTATGGTTCCGTCGCCCTGCTACTGAGTGAGTGCGTGGCGCGACACTGTGAGCTGTGAGTTTCGTGTGAAATGCTTTTGAATCTGCCCGAGGTTTTTTGGAACGTGACTGCGTGTTCGAAGCGATGGCAGCTGGCTATGTCCCAGAGTTGACCGGTTTTTGCCTTATGCAGAAATGCGTGGCTGCTGGGCTTCTGGTTGACTGCCACTGCCATCGACGATGAACTGTATTTTCGTGGACTGTGTGGGTGAACATCTAGGAAACATCCAGATGGGAAAATGACTGCCGATTCCATCAGAGATAAACTGGATGTTTCGTGGGGGACTATTGTGTTGACATTCTGGCGGCGGCATTATGCACAGTGTATCTGTGCGGGCTGTTGTTTGTCGAGACTCCTGTCTTTTCCACTTTTCACATTGGGCAGTGGGGAGCGTTTTATGTGATATTCACTGGCACAGGAACGGAGCATAATGGGGACGACCCGTTGCTGTGAAGTTGGAACCGCGACTAACTAACTAACTAACTGTCTTAGACCATCCACGATAATTTCCCTTGGTCTCCTTCTTCTTCCTCAACAGATGCTCTTTCCAACAGTCATAATGTTCCCCGCTGCCTCGTTTCTCATATAACGTCCTCAAAATAAAAATAAAAAAATGAAACCCTTGTCTCCATCTTAGTTTTATAGGTAACTAGCTGACCCTGCCCGGCTTCGCCCATACCCTGGTGGGGAGCATCTCATTTAATTCATATAAGTAGTCATATAAGTTCTCGTTCCCGTTACCGACTGTCTGTCTGTCTGTCTGTCTGTCTGTCTGTCTGTCTGTCTGTCTGTCTGTCTGTCTGTCTGTCTGTCTGTCTGTCTGTCTGTCTGTCTGTCTGTCTGTCTGTCTGTCTGTCTATCTGTTTGTCTGACCCGGCCCGGCTTCGCCCATACACTGATGGGGAGCATCTCATTTAATTCATATAAGTAGTCATATAAGTTCTCGTTCCCGTTACCGACAATCTGTCTGTCTGTCTGTCTGTCTGTCTGTCTGTCTGTCTGTCTGTCTGTCTATCTGTCTGTCTGACCCGGCCCGGCTTCGCCCATACACTGATGGGGAGCATCTCATTTAATTCATATAAGTAGTCATATAAGTTCCCGTTCCCGACTATCTATCTGTCTGTCTGTCTGACCCGGCCCGGCATCGCCCAACTCCTGGTGGGGAGCATCTCATTTAATTAATATAAGTAGTCATATAAGTTCCCGTTCCCGTCTGTCTGTCTGTCTGTCTGTCTGTCTGTCTGTCTGTCTGTCTGTCTGTCTGTCTGTCTGTCTGTCTGTCTGTCTGTCTGTCTGTCTGTCTGTCTGTCTGTCTGTCTGTCTGTCTGTCTGTCTGTCTGTCCCGGCCCAGCCCATGGTGGAGAGCATCTCATTTAAATCATATAAGTAGTCATATAAGATCCCGTTCCCGACTATCTGTCTGTCTGTCTGTCTTGGGTAAATGGAGGAGGGAGGAGGAAGAGGGAGGTGGAGGAGGGAGGAGGAGGGAGGAGGAGACAGGAGACAGGAGGAATAGGAGGGAGGAGGAGGGATTAGGAAGAGGAGGGAGGAGTAGGGTGGAGGAGGAGGGGGAGGAGGAAGAGGGAGAAGGAGGGAGAAGGAGGGAGGAGGAGAACGCAGGAGGAGGGAGGAGGAGGAGGAGAGGGAGGAGGAGGGAGAGGGAGGAGGAGGGAGGAGGAGGAGAGAGTAGGTGGAGGGAGGAGGCGGAGGGAGCAGGAAGAGGGAGGAAGAGGGAGGAGGAAGAGGGAGAAGGAGGAGGGAGGAGAAGGAGGAGGGAGGAGGAAGGAGGAGGAGAGAGTGGGAGGAGGCGGAGGGAGGAAGAGGGAGGAGGAAGAGGGAGAAGGAGGAGGGAGGAGGAGGGAAGAGGATGAGGGGGAGGAGGAGGAAGAGGGAGGAGGAGGTAGAGGGAGGAGGAGGAGGGAGGAGGAGGGAGGAGGAGGGATGAGGAGGAAGAGGGAGGAGGAAGGAAGAGGAGGGCGAGGAGGTAGGAGGAGGGAGGAGGAGGAGGAAGAGGGAGGAGGAGGGAGGAGGAAGAGAGTGGAGGAGGGAGGAAGAGATAGGCGGAGAGAGGAGGAGGAGGGAGGAGGAGGAGTAGGGATGAATAGGAGGGAGGAGGAGGGATTAAGAGAAGGAGGGGGGAAAGGGGAGAAGGAGGAGGGAGGAGGAGGGAGGAGGAGGAGGAAGAGGGATGAGGAGGGAGGAGGAGGAGGGAGGAGGAGGAGGAGGGAGGAGGAGGGAGGAGGAGGGAGGAGGGTGAAGGAGGAGGAGGGAGGAGGGTGAAGGAGGAGGAGGAGGGGGAGGAGGTAGGGGGAGGAGGAGGGAGGAGGGAGGGGGAGAACGCAGGTGGGGGAGGAGGAGAAGGGAGGAGGGAGAGGGAGGAGGAGGAGGGAGGAGGTGGAGGGAGAAGGAGGAGGGAGGAAGAGGGAGAAGGAGGAGGAGGAGGAAGGATGAGGAGGGAGGAGGAGGAAGAGGGATGTGGAGGAAGGAGGAGGAGGGAGGAGGAGGGAGGAGGTAGAGGGAGTAGGTAGAGGGAGGGAAAGGGAGGAGGGAGGAGGAGAGAGGAGGAGGAGGGAGGAGGAGAAGGGAGGAGGAGGGAGGAGGAGAAGGGAGTAGGAGGGATGAGGAGAAGGGAGGAGGAGGGAGAAGGGAGCGGGAGAAGGAGGAGGGAGAGGGAGGAGGAAGAGGTGGAGGGAGGAGGTAGAGGGAGGAGGAGGGAGGAGGTAGAGGGAGGAGGAGGGAGGAGGCGGAGGGAGTAGGAGGGAGGAGGATGGAGGAGGAGGGGAGAGGAAGAGGGAGAAGGAAGAGGGAGAAGGAGGGGGGAGAGGGAGGAGGGGAGGAGGGGGAGGAGGTAGAGGGAGGAGGAAGAGGAGGAGGGAGGAGGGAGGAGTTAGAGGGAGGAGGAGGGGAGGAGGTAGAGGCAGGAGGAGAAGAGAGGAGGAGGGATTTCGCCATTCCGAATTCATACTCGTCTAGGTTCTGTGATTTCGGTCCTTCCATTGATTGTTCTTCCCTTCTACACGACTGTAGATAACTTCCTTACACATAAAAAGATGAATTGTTATTGATATTGCCGTGGCATGGAGGCATATATATCAGCAGCAGAGTTGAACGCATACGCCAGCCGGCACGGCACTTGATGATGATGATGATTGCCGTGTGACGATTCTGTGTAGTCACGTCATTTTCTTCCCTTTCCCTAGCGTTTTGGTTCGGGGATTCTTTCATCATCATCATCTTATATTTACGTACGTATTTTGGGAATGGGAGGAGGGAGGAGGAGGAAGAAGAAAAAAAAAATACGACAGTTGGCAGCGCTGGAATGAAAGGAAGGCGTGTAGAAAATTTCATCTCAGTCGGATGGGCCGTCGGATGGAACGTATAAAGGACATACATACATACACACAGACAGACAGACAGACAGACGGAGATCCTAATTTATATATAAGATATGATACTTTTATTAGATTTAGTGCCAAGGGGCGATAAATCGTCCTATTTAACTTTCAGTAGCTGCCACGGTGTTATAAATCAAACTATAAATAAAATATCGATGCAGTAGTTTTCTCCACGCAAACCCCTTATACAAGGTATACTTTTAATGATTGTGGACTTTTTGAAAATATTCCTATTCCAAGTTTTGTATTCACCGTGTGTGGATTCGAGCAACATATACTGCTATAATGTATCTTATTTTCGGTAAAGTTTCCACATCCCAGCTCTATTCATAAATGGTGTTGGATACATCCACCACGGTTTAGTTGGCAAGTATGGATACCTTCTTTTTCATGTTGTCAAAGATTTTATGCAGTTCGGACGGGTGTAATAATTTTAATGTTGTTGACGATTGAAACCTGAAGTTCTATTATTGTGTGGGGATTGGGGATTGTTTTCGTACTCTTTTCCTTTAAATGCCGTCTAGAGATAATAATCCAGGGGAGTAAGATCCGGAGAGCGTACAAGCTAAATTCCGCGAGAGATTATGTGATTTGCAAAAATGCCACCGTTAAGAAACACATTTCCACCAAAATACCCTTTCTTCAATAGTTAACACCATTGTGGCTGAGATCAATGACTAAAACATCTGCATGTAGCAGTCATATTCTAAACTAACGTTCAAATGGCGCTTGAACAATGACGTATTACACAGTAAATACAAAACATGGAACGGCAATATTTTCATAAAGTCCGCAGTCACTAAAATACAGCCTGTACAACATGTCTGCTACCGTATTAACAACTTAAGTCAACTGTGACGCACCCCTACTTCCCTTTTTTCCGCCACCCATTTTTGTTTGGTCCAAATCTAGAGTTTGTTTGGCACTGCATCTGATAACCTTTTCCAGGCAATCGTTGCTTGTTACTCTGGCAGTCCAAGGTTTTCGCAACATTCGCCTTAGAAACTTCCCAGCTCGTACATGTTCGCATCCCAAGATTTACTGCAAATAATGAGCCAATAGGGAAATTGAAAGGCCTTGAATATCGACATCTGAAATGTGTATTATGAATATTGGGATTTGATTTTTTTTTTTAAACGACATTTGAAATATATGTTAGGAATGTTGACATCTGAAATATCTCTTATTAGCAATTATAGATTTAATAAACAAAACGCACGTTGTATATTGTATTCGACGAACAATAACCGATTGCTCAAATATATCGATACATTATCGATTAGGCGATTCCAACCGTTGCTATGCAAACAGAAGGACTTTCTGTGGAGTACTTCACATTCGAACAATATCCATGACAATGTGTCTAGTATTTCAGTCAAAGTATTATTTGTTTATTCACTTCATATGATATATAGCACTGCAGTATACATCTATATATATGATATATAGTACTGCAGTATACATCTATATATATATGATATATAGTACTGCAGTATACATCTATATATATGATATATAGTACTGCAGTATACATCTATATATATATATATGATATATAGTACTGCAGTATGCATCTATATATATGATATATAGTACTGCAGTATACATCTATATATATGATATATAGTACTGCAGTATGCATCTGACGAGATGCAGCTAAATATGTCGGACAAGAAATAGTGCAAAATATTAGTTATGCTATCCTCAGGTTTTCTCTGTGTGTCCCTTATGCAACGAATGCTGGAGAAAAAAAAAAAAAAAGTCGACGGCGTGGGGATAAGTAGACATCGATGAAAGTGGGAAGAAAAATGTCGACGACAGGGAAATAAGAAGTAGACAGCAAACATGGAAAGTTAACACCAAGAGATGGTATAAAAACAGTGGAAACGTTTTTTTTTTTTTTTAAACAAGAGATTTAAAGTGATCTTGGAAGCACTCAAAGGGGTTACGTTTTTAGCACCCTCTTTGATTTTGTCAGCACCTGCACGAATTGTCCTTAGCGGTGTTGGAGGTAAACCATGGACTTTACCGATATCAACAGCCCGATCGCCAGCCTTAAAACGACGCAACACATCTAACTTCACTCAAGAGTAACACTTTTCCTGCTTCTCTTGCAACCAGATACATTATCAGCACTTACTGTGCGCTTTGAACTAATAATTACGGGTGATGACACGATAAAATCATGGAAACACGCACTGCACAAAATGTAAAATGGCGGCGTTAACGCAGCATAGCAACACAGGTGACGACGTTATGGCCAAACGTAGCGACGTAAAGTGAAGTTATGTCCAATTGTGATAACGACGTTATAGCGAAACGACGTAAACCAGTCTGACGTATAGCGGGGCCTTCCTGTATATATTTAATGGAGATATTGACATAGGGTTATCAAAATACACTCAACAAAAATGTCCCCATCATCTTCCCAAATTATACAGCATTCGTGTAACTAAGACACTGTAAAGATGTTGGAGTGTGTTAGTATATACATGTATGTGTATTTGTGTGGGTGTCCTGTATCTTACACCGTGTATATGTATGAATTCCCAGTGTGTAGTGTAACATAATTAATCGAATCTTTAGGAAATCATAAAACGTTGGATTTTCATTTTTTCGTTTATATCGATTGAGGTGATGTTTGTGGAAATCATTTCTACTTCTGTATCTTTCCGTCTGTAGTCGTCATGAATTCCAGAGAATAAGGCTTTTGTAATTGTCACAACTTGATACCGCCCGTCCATCTTTCTTTTGAATACGAGCGTATTTAAAATTAAAATATCAACTTTCCCAACGCGTAGATTCTGCACATTTTATAGTTTTCAATTCGAACAAGATCCATGAAAACTCAAGGTGATGTCTTATCTCTGGGCCATTAGTCACGAATATTCATACTGTCTCATTGTCGCCCTGGCACGTGGAACTTGACAATTTCAACAGGTCTTCTTTTCTTGAAAACTTGGCTGCTACTCCCTCCTTTTTAGATTAGCGCTCTGAAGTTCTGGTCAGCGCATTCTAAGATTGCTGCCAAGGGAGGTCTCCTTGCGTTGATTCCATAGCGCCCCCATTATCCTGACCATGTTTCTTGTGTTTAAAAGTTCTGTTAATAAATGTCCTTATTCCTCGTCTTCTTCGCTTCATCTTCAAATATCAGGGGTTCTAATATTTCCTCGTTATTTAGTTAATCTTTCCTGTTTTTACCAGGCAATGAATGAATCTCTCTCTCTCTCTCTCTCTCTCTCTCTCTCTCTCTCTCTCTCTCTCTCTCTCTCTCTCTCTCTCTCTCTCACACACACACACACACACACACACATACGCACACGCAAACAAACAGAAGTAGACAGTGTGCTTTATTAGAACACGATTAAAGTAACATAATGGACGTTGCGGCTAAATCCTTCGCCAGCACAGAATAACAAAACACAAACTGACACAGCTACATGAAAAACACTACATGAAAATATAAGTACAAAAGTTACTTAGGTATATCCTTGTTGTGGACTGGACACGTCTTTCAACTGATCAGCATGTATGCTTACAACGAAACTCGCCTGGTCTTAATAGGAGCCCCTGGAGTTTCTGAATGGCGATGAATCAATTTGAACTCCAGCGATCACGTGCTCCAAGTCGATTCAAAACAGCAGTAGTTCAAGGTGGTAATTTTATGAGCGTGATTTTTAGATCGGGACATTGGGTCATTCCGTTACATCGGGTGAAGTTGGCAAAGAGAGACCTGTAGAGGTGTGAACATTATAATAATAATGTTAGTGTCAGTTTTTGGGGAACATATTTAGCAGAGAATAAACGATGCCCTTGACAGAAAGCTTAAATATGAACAGCAGGCTTCCTACCATACAGATCGTGCATTGGCCAGTTAGCCACATTACGTACAATAATAGAGCAAATCATTGAGATGAAATTCATGTTATATTGAATTTGTCGATTATGAAAGGTCTTTGACTGTATTGATATGAAATCTCTTTGGACATTGATTAGTGCTAAGGGATCCCACATAATATCATCAGCTCAACCATGACAACATATGGGGTAAACTATCCAGGAAACGGTTGTCAAGGCAACCGTTGATTAGATTGCTTTTATCAGAAACTATCACGGCAACGGTTGTATAGATAGACATTTGATTAGATCGCTTTCGGCAGAAACTATCCTAGCAATGGTTGTTTAGATGGACAGTTGATTAGATGGCATCCGGCAGAAACTATCCTAGCAATGGTTGTTTAGATAGACAATTGATTAGATCGCTTTCGGCAGAAATTATCCCAACAGTGGTTGTTGAGATAGACAATTTTGACTCGCATGCCAGATCACAGGCTCCCTAAACGAATTTTTTACAGCGAACTGCGTTGTGGTAAACGCTCCCAAGGTGGCCAGAGGAAACGCTTTAAAGACACTCTGGAACTCTCTCTGAATGCTTTTGGAATTCATCATGACACCTGGGAGACTGCAGCCAGAGACCGAAATTCGTGGCGTGCATCATTACACAAGGGTGCAGTCATGTGTGAGGCAACCAGGACTGCAAGAGCTGTAAAGAAAAGGCAGGACAGAAAAACCACTGCAGGAAATTCCCCTCCAGAAACGTCAAGCATTCTTTGTCCACATTGTCAAAGAACATTTCGAGCCAAAATAGGTCTTATCAGCCATCTTAGAACCCACGGCTCCATACTTTCAACCCCACTGGATGAAATCAATGGTCATCATCATTCTTGATGGACAAACAACAGATAGACAATTGATTAGATCGCTTTCGGCAGAAACTATCCTAGCAATGGTTGTTAAGATAGACAATTGATTAGATCGTTTTCGGCAGAAACTATCCTAGCAATGGTTGTTTAAACAGACAATTGATTTAGATCGTTTTCTGCAGGAACTATCATAGCAATGGTTGTTTAGATAGATAATTGATTAGATCGCTTTCGGCAGAAACTATCCTAGCAATGGTTGTTTGGATAGACAATTGATTAGATCAATTTCGGCAGAAACTATCCTAGCAATGGTTGTTTAGATAGACAATTGATTTAGATCGCTTTCGGCAGAAACTATTCAATGAATAAAAACTTCGCCGCGGAGCAAGCACGACAGAGGGCTGCTGATCGTCAGAAGGGGGTTTCCCTTTCCCAGAATGTTTCAGCCCTTTACCAATTTGACACTCTCTAGGGGTCGGTCCGCCCTAGTCATGACTCCGGGTGTCTTTCCCCTGCCGTGCTTTTGAGACGTTCGATCTTTGCGTTGTCCTTGCATTGTCTTGCGTTGTTATGTGCTTGTCCAAAACCTGCGAAAAATGTTTACTCCCAAGCCAACCCTCCCTCAGGGATGAGAGCTTTATGCACCCGGTGCTTCATGCCCTCACACAACTCCTAGCACCTATGGCCATGGGAAGCCAGCTTCTTCCATTGCTATTACCTATGTAGCCTTCTGCGCTGCTTGTTTAACCAACTTTCTTTTGTCTTCACACATTGATCTCTTATTTCTTTATAAATCTTATCTTATCATATCTATTTATCCTATCATTTGTCATTTTTTCTCTGATTTATTTTGTCCATCAACTTTCAGATTTCTTCAGTCATCAATTTTTGTTTAGCTTTTTGGCGTCTCTCCTGTAATATTTCTTTGCTTGGGTCTCTCAGTCTGGTGCCCAATGTGATCTGAAGTGTTCCACAATCATCAAGATGTTTAATATCATTTCTGGATATCTTCTGTTATTGTGTCCAGAATCTGTATTATTTACTGTGATGCTGGGATTATAAAAACCATACTGAAGGATAAAGTTGGGTGAATAACTAAACTGTAGGCGAAAGTAGCTTTTAGCAAGATGAAAATCATTCTGACCAATAAAAAGATATCAACTGAAACGAGAAAGAGAGTGTTGAGGGGATACATAGAGTCTGTTCTTGTGTATGGATGTGAAACTTGGACAATGAGCAGTCAAGCTGAAAAACATCAGATGGCTGCAGAAATGTGGTTTCTGAGGAAAATGCAAAGAATACCATGGACAGATAGAAAAATCAATGACCAAGTACTACAGGAGACAAATGAAAATCGTAAATTGATTAGAGAAATTAGAAGTAGACAGTCAAAATTTTTTGGACATATTATGAGAAGAAATGGATTGGAGAACTTGGTGACAACTGGCAAGATCTAAGGGAACAGACCAAGAGGAAAACCGAGAAGTAAATACCGGGATGGCTTGGCCACATGGCATGGACGAGACAGGAACACTAAACTGATCCACGACTCTGGTGATCGAGTGAAATGGCGAGTCATGACCGCCCATGCTTTCCGGCATGGCACATGATTGATTGATTGAGTTTAGATAGACAGTTGATTAGATCGAATCAGCACAGAAACTATCATGGCAACTGTTGTTTAGATAAACAGTTGATTACATAGAATCAGCGCAGAAACTATAATGGCAACGGTTGTTTAGATAGACAGTTGGTTAGATCGAATCAGCGCAGAAATTATTCAGGCAACTATTGTTTAGACAGACAGTTGATTAAATCGAATCAGCGCAGAAATTATCCAGGCAACTGTTTTTTTTTTTTTTTTTTTTTATAGATAGACAGTTGATTAGACCGAATCAACGAAGAAACTATCCCTGTAACTTGTTTCGATAAACAGTTGATTAAATCAAATCTGGACATAAACTATTCAGGCAACTGTTGTTTACATATACATTTGATTAAATCGAATTAACGCAGAAACTATCCAGGCAACTAATTAGACGGACAGTTGATTAGATCGAATCAGCAAAGAAACTACCCAGGCAACCGTTGTTTAGACGGATTGTTGATTAGATCGAATCAGCAGAGAAACTATCATGGCAACTGTTGTTCATATAGCCAGTTGATTAGATCAAATCAACGCAGAAACTATCCAGGCAACTGTTGTTTAGACACACAGTGGATTAGATCGAATCAGCACATAAACTATCATGACGACTGTTGTTTACACAGACAGTTGATTAGATCGAATCAGCACAAAACTATCATGGCAACTGTTGTTTGGATAGACAGTTAATTAGATCGCATCAACGCAGAAACTATCATGACATGTGTTGTTTAGATAGACAGTTGATTAGATCGAATCAGCGCTGAAACTATCGTGACAACTGTTGTTTAGATAGACACTTGATTAGATCTAATCATCGCAGAAACTATCCTTGCAATTGTTGTTTAGATAGACACTTGATTAGATCTAATCAGCTCTGAAACTGTACTGGTAACTGTTGTTTTGCCATGGCAATTCTTGATCTAATCTTTGCAAGGCATCTTCCATCAGATGTTACGACTGTTCTGAAATAGTTATACCGATTCACCGGTTTAAGAATATTACCATCCACTCGGATGTTACAATGCGATACTTCTTTCTTCTTGGAGACGACCATGGTCTCTGTTTTCTTACAGTTCAATTCCAAATCTAGTTTCTCACTGTGTACAATAACCTCATCCACCAAATGTTGTAGATCCTTCTCGTTGTCAGCACTCAATTCTGTATCGTCCGCATATCTTATAATATTGATGGTTTATTCTCCAAATGCAACTCCTTTCATATCCTCTAAATTTCTCATATTTTCACTTCTCTATACATATTTGCAAATATCTAGCGTCATATCTGTCTTCCTAGATTGCATGTCCAAGTTATTGTCTGCGTACATATTGTCTTTCTGCGACTCGCCCGCTCGTGCCTCCACCCTCCCCCCGCCCCAGCTCGATTTCCCGTCCTTCCGACAGTCTGTCTGTCAGTATGTCGACTTGTCCGTCTGGCCTGCACCGTCCAATAGTATTTCTGCGTGTCTGTGTGTGTGTCTCTCTGTTTGCCGACCCGAGCTCCAATCGCATGTGTATGTCCATACGAGAAAATTTGCTGTATTTTTTTTTTGGTTTCGCGTTGCATGGGCATTGTCGGCCATCAATATCAAGAATATCAACCTCTACTCAACTTTCTTCTATGTTACATAGAGCCAGTTCTAACATCAACAGCCAATCCTGGACAGTTAGTAAACAGGCGGAAAAATCCCTGGAAGCCTTGACGATGTGGTTTTATAGAAGATTGCTGACAATTAATTGGACAGCCAAAATGAGCAATCCGGACATTTTGAGGGAAGCTAAGTCGCAAAGACAACTTATCACAAATATAAAAAAAAAAAAAGGGGGGGGGGCACTAATAATTTTTGGGCCACGCTATGAGAAGACAAAAACTCAAACATGTTGTTACAACAGGAACGATTTGTAGAAAGAAAGATAGAGGAAAACAGCGGGAGAAGATTCTTGACAGGCTTGTGTCATGACACGGGAGAGAATCAGCACACGAATTGATCCGTCGGAGATCGCAATTTGAGGAGAAGCATGATCGCTCACACCAGCCGACAAGGCGCTGAATGATTCAACCTTTTTCGACTGGTGATATTTACTTGTCCGGTCTTCTCTGAACCCAGCTATTCCCACCACAAGAGGACCTAATAATGCTGACTTCACCAAAGCGAGTATAATCGAACAGGAATCCTATGCAGTGTGTTTATTCCTGATTCCAGTCACATTTAGTTAGAACTCTGCATACATCGTAAACTTAGTCCAAGGGTTCTCATACTGTCTAGAATGCCATTGCTATCGTTGCAGTGTACATTTATGTTTACTGGTTAAAAACTTAACAAAGAAAAACCTGGTTGATCTATTTTTCTTATTTATCCTTCCGTCCATCCGCCTGCCCATGTCTCGATTTCACCATTGTTTCCATGTGAATGTCCGTCTCTCTATCTGTCTCTCTTACTGACAGTGTCAGTAAACGACCCTTGTCTACACATCGAGACGTACTGGCTCTACGGTACTAGACTATATTTTATAGACTAATCGGCGCCGGATATGCGATGAGGTCAACATTACGCCTTCCACCTATACATTTCGGAACAGTTCTTGGTACGTATTTTTAGGCTAGTTCATAAATAAACACACATGTATTATCTGGAGCTCATAGAAGTTGAAAAAAGAAGTAGGAATTAGAGGAGGTATATACAACATTACCGACAGCTATAGTTACCGACCAGGATTCGAAACTGTCACCTCCAAATGACGACAGCGCATCGCAGTGTTCTTCGCAAGTGTTCTTCGACGTACGAACAGATTTAGGCCGGATAGGAAACCCACATCAAATTGTTTTTTAACAAACCATCCTCATTAGGGATTTGAACACATGATCAATGAATTGTCTCAGAAAACTGCTGAAAATCAAATGGCGGGACAGGATTCTAAATATAACAACAGTTCTTGTCAGGAGAAACCACCAAATGAAAAGAATGGTCAAATCAATCAGAAAACCACCGATACCAACTCAAGACGATGACCACTTCATGGACAGACCAGAACAAATCCCCATTCTGCACCTCAGAACAAGATACAATAGATTACGCAACCACATTTATATAAAATTCAAGATTAGCGAATCAGCCATGTGTACATGTGAATAGGCACAGCAGACAGCAGATCACACTCTCTTAGACTGCCCAGTATATCTCTCATCATCATGTGCCATGCCGATAAGAGTGGGCGGTCATGTTTCGTCATCTCACACGATTACCAGAGTCATGGATCAGCTCTGTGTTCTTGTCTCGACCATACTACGTGATCAAGCCCTCCCTCTGCCTTCTCCTTGATCTTCTCCCCTAAGTCTTGCCAGTTGTTATCAAGTTCATCTAGTTCTCCAATTTATTTCGTCTCATAACGTGACAATAAATTTTGACTGTCTACATCTACTTTCTCTAATCAGTTTACGTTTTCATTTGTTTCTTGTATGATTTGGTCATTGGTTTTTCTTTACGTCCAGGATATTCTTTGAATTTTCACCAGAAACCACATTTCCACGGCCATTAGAAGTTTTTCAGCCTGTCTACTCATTGTCCACGCTTCACATCCGTACAAAAGTACATGTTCTATGTAGCACCTCAACACCCTTTTTTCCTCGTTGCAAATGACATCTTTCTATTGGTCAGTATGTTTTCCATCTTGTAAAAGGCTACCTTCGCCATAGCGATTCTTACTCTAATCTCTTCAAGGCATCTCCCATATTACGAAATATCCAAGCAAATCTTATAGTTTAGAAACAGCAGTGGAAGATAAACTCTATGGACCACTGAGTGAATAACAAAAGACAGTTAAATTCACACAAAAGACAACATTACAGTTATAGACACATTTCAAGCGAACGAAAGAAGGAAGAAGTAGTCAGGACAAACCTGCGGGGCATCTGCAGGATATTGAATAAATTCTGGAACCACTGAACTGGATCAAATTGCACACCATTGACTTCCAAAGATAACATTTTATGATGAACTAGGGGACGCAGAGGTGTTTCCAAGGCACCAGGGCCAGGTTATATACTGGCCAAGACCTATTGACGCGTCCTCGCCGAGCGTCCTGGGCAACAGGTCCCTTCGGGGTCCTGGCTAAAGTCAGTAGGATCGCCGATTCCTCCGAAGTCGGAGAGTGTCTGCCTGTACGGCGAGGAACCACCAGTCTGCACACCAATAAGCCAGACATGGGACAACGGATACTTACGCAAACCTCAGGTCCTGTATGACATCAAACTGATGTTGGACAACAGGATGTCTTCATCCGACATACAGGACTTCGTGTTGGAGCTCAAGCCAACGAACACAAGCAAGCAAGTAGTATGACGAACTACAGCATGGACAAAGATCTCGAGGCGGCCAGAAAAAGACAGCCCTTATGACTGCTCTTGAGTCTTACGGCATCAATACAGACACATGCCAAGCTGCTTCACAACACCAGATGGTGTACATTTATCCATCAAGGTGCAACCACTGGCGGCGCAGCAAAGACCTCACAAGCAAATCAACAGAGATAAACCAGAACACCCAGTGAGGCACATACACTCATTAGTGACTACCATCACCAAAAAATATTCCAGGCTCATTTCAGTCTCATTAATCACCCGTGGCGAAGAGGTTACGAATGTCTGGAATCAGACCGCCTTGCGTTGTTTTTTCGTACAATGGAATGAGTGTCGGTAGTTCAAAAAGCAAAGGCGAACTGCTGAGCTTAAACTAGCCAAGACATCCCCCCCCCAACCCCCCAAATGCTGGGCTTGACTGCGACATCATCTAAAGGATAGCAACTAACTCATATTAAATGCATTTCATTGTCTATGAGTGGTGTTCATCAGTCATGATGTTATCAATTCAGTAGAAGCAATCAGTACGTGTTTGTAGATCTGTTTGCTGCAGCAAAATAAAACAGTTAGAGAACCTTCGCACAAACAAAATACGTTAGGAAGACTAGAATATGTGACGTTTTGTTTTCAGTGTTGAAATCTGGGACTTGCGTTAGTTATTGTAAGATGCAGTTTTGCGCTTGTCTGTCTGTCTGTCTGTCTGTCTGTCTGTCTGTCTGTCTGTCTGTCTGTCTGTCTGTCTGTCTGTCTGTCTGTCTGTCTGTCTGTCTGTCTGTCTGTCTGTCTGTCTGTCTGTCTGTCTGTCTGTCTGTCTGTCTGTCTGTCTGTCTGTCTGTCTGTCTGTCTGTCTGTCTGTCTGTCTGTCTGTCTGTCTGTCTGTCTGTCTGTCTGTCTGTCTGTCTGTCTGTCTGTCTGTCTGTCTGTCTGTCTGTCTGTCTGCCTGCCTGCCTGCCTGCCTGCCTGCCTGCCTGCCTGCCTGCCTGCCTGCCTGCCTGCCTGCCTGCCTGCCTGCCTGCCTGCCTGCCTGCCTGCCTGTCTGTCTGTCTGTCTGTCTGTCTGTCTGTCTGTCTGTCTGTCTGTCTGTCTAGATGTGTGTGTATATCTGTCTATATATTTATGCATTTTTGCTCTTGGTTTTCTGTCTGTCTGCCTAGATATGTGTGTATGCCTGTTTATATATTTATATATATGTCTCTGTCTGTCATTCTTCATGTGCACGTTCGTGTGCCTTGTCCATCCGTTTTTCCTGTCAGTCGTCTTGTCTGTGTGAATTGTCCGTCTGTCTGTCTGTCTGTCCGACCGTCCGCCGCCCGCACGCCCGCCTGTCTGTCTGTCCGTCTGTGTATCTTCTCTCTCTCTCTCTCTCTCTCTCTCTCTCTCTCTCTCTCTCTCTCTCTCTCTGTGTGTGTGTGTGTGTGTGTGTGTGTGTGTTTGTGTGTGTGTGGTGTGTGTTTTTTTTTTTGGTGCTTTTTTTTGTCCGTCCCTCTATGTCTCTTGTCCGGTCGCCCGTATGCATTTTCTGTCTATGCTAGTCTACATCTTTATATCCATACTTTTGTCTGTCTGTCTGTCACCTTCTGTATGCTTAATATATTTAGTCGGTGCTCCAGTTTGACTGTCAGTCTGTTGTGTCGATCTACTTCACCCTCTCTCTCAATCTATCTGCCCGTCCGCTTTTTCCTGCTGTACACCAGTACGTATATATATATAAATCTCTCTTTGGCGTCTTCTGTCTCTCAACTATAATACAAACAGTAGGTAAAATTTTAACACACCTATATACATCATTAAAGGATTCTTTGTACACAAATATACACCACTAAAGCAATCTTTGCACACAAATATACACCATTAAAGTGATCTTTGCACACAAATATAAACCATTAAAGTGATCTTTGCACACAAATATACTCTTTGCACACAAATATATTAGCTTATACATCACTAAAGTGATCTTTGCACACAAATATACTCTTTGCACACAAATATACACCATTAAAGTAATCTTTGCACACAAATATATTAGCTTATACATCACTAAAGTGATCTTTGCACACAAATATACTCTTTGCACACAAATATAACCTCCAAAGCAGTGGTTCTCAACCTTTCTTTAGCCCGTCTATATTTTCAGAACATCATCCCCACCCCCCTTTCGTATTTCGTCCCTAAAATTCACCCCCCCCCCTTTTTTTTTTTTTACACAGTATACGTAAAAATGGAAGCTAAATTTAATAAAACATAATAGAACAAGTCTAGACATCTACATAGAACATGATTTGGGGTCTACTTACGTCATAAAAGGAATTTCAGAGTGGTGAGAAGTATTGACACGTAAAGTATGGAGGGAAAAACAATATCAAGTAATCGGTTCTTGTATTAAAGCGATCTTGAAATAATCTTAATTCTTCCCCCCCCCCACCCGAAACCCTAAAATTCCCCCCTTGTGGGGGCTAAAGGGGGGGGGGGGGTTGAAATTCCCCACCGGTTGAGAACTACTGCTCTACAGCAATATTTACATACAAATAAAGACCTCTAAAACAATATTTACATACAAATATACATGTCTTAAGTCATCTTTGCACACAAATATACCCCTCTAAAGCAATATTTATATACAAATATACACCTCTAAAGCAATATTTACATACAAATATACACCTCTAAAGCAATATTTGCATACAAACATACATCTCAAAAGCAATATTTACATACAAATATACACCGCTAAAGCAATATTTGCATACAAAAATACACCCCTAATGTAATGTTTACATACAAACATACACCTCTAAATCAATATTTGCACACAAATATACACCTCTAAAGCAATATTTGCATACACATATACACCTCTAAAGCAATTTTGTTTTGTTTTGTTCGCATATTCTTTACAGGACATCGCTGTCAACATCAGTATCTTTCAGCTGATTGTTGATATCTTGGCAAGATTACGCTTAGTAGTTTGCCATTGCTTTCTGAGCGACCGGATCACATACCCCGTAAATTAACGACGCAACGAGAACCACCACCGATTCTCGCGCACGTCACGTTACTCACGAGAGTGTACGGGATTACGGAGAAAGTCGCTAACGCCTAGGTCAGGGAGACCGTCAAAGCAATATTTACATACTAATATACATGTCTTAAGTCATATTTGCACACAAATATACTCTTTGCACATAAATATGCATCTCTAAAAGAATCTTTGCACACAAATATACATCACTAAAGAAATCTTTGCACGCAAATATACTCTTTGCACACAAATATACACATCTAAATCAATATTTGCATACAAATTTACACCTCTAAGCAATATTTACATACAAAAATACATCTCTAAAGCATTATTTACATACAAATATACATACATTAAGTCATCTTTACACACACATATACTCTTTGCACACACATAAACACCTCAAAAGGAATCTTTGCACACACAAATTTACATCTGTAAAGGAATCTTTACTCACAAATTTACATCACTAATGGCATCTTTGCACACACATATACATCTGTAAGGTCATCTTTGCATACAAATTTTCTTCTCTAAAGGCGTCTTTGCACACAAATATACATCTCTTAAGACGTCTTTGCACACAAATATACATCTGTAAAGGAATCTTTACTCACAAATTTACATCTCTAAAGGCATCTTTGTTCACAAATATACATCTCTAAAGGAATATTTACACACAAATATGCATCTGTAAAGTAATCTTTGCACACAAATATACATACACATGTAAAGGAATCTTTGCACACAAGTGTATTATACACCTGTAAATGAATTTTGCAAACACATGTATTGTACATCTCTAAATAAATCTGTACTCACAAATTTACATCTCTAAAGGAATCTTTACTTCCAATGGCGTTATTACAAAAGCATGAAAGAAACATTAACATGTGTGGTAGAACTAAACAAAGCATTAATTTTGAATGAATTATGCACCATGGGTTGGCCATAAGAAGTCGCCGTCGGCTTTCAGGCAAGCATCTCATTGCTTAGGTAGGCGGCGAATGCCGTCCGCAAAAAAAAATGTATTGTGATTGCTCACTGAACCAAGTGTTTACAGAGTTCATTACGTCTGCATCTGCGTGAAATCGTTGTCCCGTGAGAGCTTTTTTTTTAGAGGTCCGACCAAATAAAAATCACATGGTGACAAATCAGGACTATAGGCTGGATGTTGCAAAATTTCCCGCTTCTTCCTTGAAAATTCTTCCTGCACAATCATTGCGACAAGTGGACGAGCATTATCGTGCAATAAAATCACACCGCGAGAAAGCATGCTAGGTCGTTTATTCTTGATGGCGTTTTGCAGCTTGTCTAGTGTTTGCAAGTAGTGAGTAGAGTTGATGTTGACACCAGGTTCTCTAAAGTTGGCCAACAATAGCCCTTCATGGTTTTAAAAAAAAAATGCGCTCAGCATAACCTTACCAGCGGAAACCTGAAACTTGAAATTGTTGGCTTTTGGTGATCCAGCATGCTTCCATTGCATGCTCTCTCTTTTGCTGTTCGGCTCAAAGTGGTAACACCATGATTCATCGCCTGCCATTATACGGAAGAGAAATGCATCACCCTCCACTCTGTAACGCAGCAAGTGGTTCACACACCATCCAATGCGTTCCTCTTTTTGGTGGTCGGTAAACATCCGTGGTACCCACTGTGAACACACCTTCCGATACTGTAATTTCTTACGAACGACCTTTTGAATTGTCCCAATTGACACATCAAATTATTTTGTTAGCGAACGTATGCTTCGACAACGGTTCATCTGTACTGCTGCATCAATTGTGGCGATGGATTTTTCTGTTGCAACAATATGCGCTTGATCCGGCCGTCGAAGATCTGTCGTGAACTGACGTCCTTTCCAAAACATTCGTGCCCAATCTATCACTGTTGTCTTCGACACACATTTGTTACCGTACGCTGCCTGCATTCTTTGATGAATGTCCACTGGTCGACATCCTTCAAATGAAAGAGTCTGAACCACCGCTCTTTTAGCTTCTTTGGACGGATTTTGTATCAACCCGGCCATTTTCTCAACGGTCAGAAACAGAACCACTGCATCGTGGGACGATAAGCACGTGCTCTTTTATTCAATGGCCAGTACTTATCACATGACTATGACGTGATCATGTTTAACGTACGCAATTACGCGCGGTGTGGCACGAACGGATTTTAAATGAACGCCCCTCATACATCTGTAAAGGAATCTTTGCTAACAAATCTACATCTGTAAAGGAATCTTTGCTCACAAATTTACATCTCTAAAGGAATCTTTGCTCACAAATTTACATCTCTAAAAAATTGCACGTTCTTTGCAAGACGCAGGAAATCAACCCCAACCCCAGATTATTTTTTCTATGCAATTTTATATTCAGTAGGTTGCCATTGCTCTCTGAACGAGAAGTCATCTGTTCGGTTTAGGGGTTGATCCCGCCACACCGCCGTCAGCGCACTGAAAGTTTAACAGCTAAAGCGCTCTAATCTTGTCGACTACGTCGATAGCTGAATGTAAATAAATATACGCAGCTGCGGAGTTCCTAAATTAGCTGAATATACGCATTGTCCGGAACAATGCAAAACATTGATTTCTGAACACACGGAAATCGAATCAAATAAAAGGTTTTCTGTATGTCCGGTCCGAAGCTATTGAAGAGAACTGTAAAAAGTGGAATTGATGAATTATAAAAGGAACAATATAAAAAAAAAACTACAATACGACGTGTTCTTCTGTGTGCACGCGAATGCTGGGCAATTGAACAATGACCTTGTTAGGAAAATTAGGCAGCGGAAATATGTTTTTATTAAGGAGGAAATTGAGAATATTGTAGTGAGAGAGAGAGAGAGAGAGAGAGAGAGAGAGAGAGAGAGAGAGAGAGAGAGAGAGAGAGAGAGAGAGAGAGAGAGAGAGAGAGAGGGGCATCGGGGAGAGACTGATGGGTGGTGAGGGGGGGGGGAGAGATACGTTAGTTAGTCGCGGTTCCAACTTCACAACAGCGGGTCGTCCCCATTATGCCCCGTTCCTGTGCCAGTGAATATCATATAAAATGCTCCTCACTGCCCCATGTGAAAAGTGGAAAAGACAGGAGTCTCGACAACCAACGGCCCGCACAGGTACACCGTGCGTAATACCGTCGCCAGAATGTCGACACAAAAGCCCTCCACGAAAAATACAGTTCAGCTTCGATGGAAGCGGCAATCCCTAGAACACCAGCAGTCATACGTTACTGCACAAGGCAAAACCAGTCCGTTTGTGACAAAGCCAGCTACACCATTTTTCCCGAACATGCAGTTTACACCACAAATAACCGCGGACATATAGTAAAAGCATTTGTTAGTTAGTTAGTTAGTTAGTTAGTTAGTTGGTTGGTTGGTTGGTTAGTTGGTTGGTTGGTTGGTTGGTTGGTTGGTTGGTTGGTTGGTTGGTTAGTTAGTTAGTTAGTCAACAGATCATCCTCATTGCACATCGAACCATTCAGTCCATAAGTGCTCGGATCCGCTCCTCAGCAAATCCCGCTGCCTGTAGCGGCTCACAACACCAGTTCTGTGATGGTTTATTGCTCTTCTTTGGCTTCCTGCGTAGTGTTCTTGTTTGGCCACAACTCTTTTAACTTTCTGTTCTCGCAGCCTGAGTATGGTTGTAGATTCCCAGTCACCGCTTGGTTCTCTTAAACGACTTACTTCTTACGTCTCGTAGAGCATTCAGAATGTCTGCCTGAACCATGGCTCGTCCGTCTTCCACAGTAGCTCTACCTGCAATCCTGTCAGCCTGCTCATTCCCTTGTACACCCGCATGCCCTGGCACGAAGATGAAACTAATCTTTGCCAGCCGAGACCGCTCCAGAGACAGCAGCCACCCTCTTCGGACCCACCCCATCTCTATCCTCCTGAGCATTCTCATTGAGTCACTAAGGACACATGCCCAATTGAATGTCTGTGTCTCGAGCCATGTTATTGCTTTACTTACTGCCATGACTTCCATAGTCAGACTGCTTGTGATCAAAGCAAAAGCACCAGACTCTTCCTTCACAGTTTTCCCTCCGGCCTGAGCCGTAAAGGCCCATGAACTTCTCACTCCTTGGACGACCGACTCATCCGTGTAAATGACAGCATCATCCTCTAAAGAATTCTCGAAGATCAGAACATGTACTTCCGCCACCACAGCAGCTGGATTTTCTTGTCTGCATGTCCTTTCTAGTTGGATGCACACTGAAATTGATGCATAGAACTCTGTTGGCACTTGTACCCACTCCTCGCCAGGTTCTAAATCCTCAAGTAAACACACCTGTTGAAGAATGTCTTCGGCTTGACCCACCCACGACTTTCCTGTTTTTAACCTGCTGCCCTTTCCCTTCTTAATCTAGCTATGCGGTGGATATTGTGAATTTGCGTTGACTCTGAGATTGGCACGTGCTTGGCAAATTTGTATTCTGTCCCTCATGGTTGGAAAATCAAGAAGGTAGCGCATCGCCCAGCATGCTGTATCTCTTATACATCCAAGAATAATACGCATAGCTTCATTCTGTATCCTTTCCATCCTTTCTATCTGCTTATGGCTGAGAGTCAGGATTGCCATCGCATACTCCAAAACAAAGGATCAGACCCTCGTAAAGAAGACATAGATGGCGCTGTCACAGTTTGCCCCCGCCATCATCCGCATCGCAGCCAAACCCCACTTGGCCTTTGTTTCACCTGATCTACGTGCTCAGTATAAGCTAGGCTTCGATCAAATCGTATCCCCAGTTAATTCATTGCCCCAGCTTCAACACACCAAGTGCTTATGCGACTGAGTTAGGTTTGTAGTTCCACAACAACCTGATCTATATCCTTACCCTGACGATACACTACAACATCGTCTTTATACGACAAAGTCCTCCCAGGTCCCATGATTCAGCTTCTTGAACTCAAAGGCCTTTCCACCTTGGTTGGATCGCTGCAGCCCTCTTCCAACGGAAAGAAGTTTTTAAATGTGGCACTTGGGCTTCGGAACCTACAACAATATATACTGGCCTATCACAGGGTTCACCATTATCTCGGTGCTGTTCAACGCCTACACTGTGAGAATCACCAGCGAGCAAATCATAGGACGGGGCAGTAAAAGCATTTCTCTGTGCATAATGCAGCCGCCAGAATGTCAACACAAAAGTCATCCACGAAACATACAGTTTGTCTTTGATGGAAGCGGCAGTCATTTTCCCATCAGGATGTTTTTCTAGATGTTCACCTACACAGTCTAGATATTTCTAGATGTTGTTTGTTGCGTGTCTAAATGTTTTCTGTCAAAGAAAAGTGGCAACCCTGAGCCACCTACGCCATTTTCCCGAACATGCAGTTCTCAGTTCACGCCACAAACAACTCCGGACAGAGAGTAAAAGCATTTTACTGCACACAATGCCGTTGCCAGAATGCCAACAGAAAAGTCCTGCACGAAAAATACAGTTCATCTTTGATGTAAGCGGCAGTCATTTTCCCACCCGGATGTTTTTCTAGATGTTCACCTACACAGTCTTGATATTTCTAGATGTTGTTTGTTCCGTTTCTAGATGTTTTCTAGCCAGCTACGCCATTTTTTCCAAACACGCAGTTCAAGCTACAAACAACTTCGGACAGATGTAAAAAACATTTCACTATACATAATGCCGTCGCTAGAATGCCAACACAAAAGTCCTCCACGAAAATAACAGTTCATCGTCGATGGAGGCGGCAGTCACTAGAAGGCCAGCAGCCACATATTTCTGCGTAAGGCAAAAACCGGTCAATTCTGCGACACAGCCAGCCGCCATTGCTCCGAACATGCAGTTCACGCTGCAAACAATCTCGGGCATATGTAAAAGCATTTCACACGAAATTCACAGCTCACAGTGTCGCGCCACGCATTCAACTCAGCAGTGCGACCGACGGAACCATACATTTCCAGTCCAACATGAGGAAAATGTGAATGCCAACGGTAGCCACGAACATAAACATTCCAGAGGCCTTAACCGTTTCAATGCCTATCCTCCATGTTTGCGACCGGAAGTCTCGGGGGAGGGGATATGCACACGCTGACTTAGTTACTTATTCACGTGTCATAATTATAAGTAAGCGACAAATGATATGTATGGGGCCTAACAACAGAAGTGTAATCTTCGTTATAAAGAGAAATAAATTAGAGAATTTAGTGATAACTGGCACATTTGAGGGGAAAAGAACTAGCGGAAGGCCGAGAAGTATATATCTGGATGACATGGCCACGTGGCATGGTCGAGACAAGAACACAGATCTTATCCACGACTCGGGTGATCTTGTAAGATGGCGAAACATAACCGCCCACGCTTATCGGCATGGCTCATGATGATGATGAATAGTAGAAGGGATGGAAATGAAAAGTTAGCATAACATGGGGGAGGGGCGTTGGGAATACTATACAGCAGAGGAAGACACAGATGTCTGTGAAGAAACTTAAATCTGCTGATGCCGGGGTAGCGGGTTCAACCCTTGCACTGGTCAGTTAGACTAAAATGTTCGTCCTTGACTTAGGGACGTAAATTATAAGTACCACGGAAGTCGGAGTGCGTTCGACTGACAGCGAGGGACATTGATAATAGGGAAAGCTAATCCAAGCGGGAAAAAAAATCAGTTCAGTTCACTAGAAGTAGTAGCACGTGTATAGATTACGCTTGAGTTCAAAGCGAGCAATTGCAACACGCACACAATTCTCTGTTGCACTTCTCCCTGCACGAGTATAGATAGGGTCTCAGTCATCTCTGGCCCAGCCATTGCTCTATCTTTTCTTATTTTCTACAGCTCGCTCCATGTCCTCCCGTTTATTATTCACCTCTTTCCCCAAACCTCTTCTATACATGTTGAAGGTCTCCCTCTAGTGGGTTCTGTTCCACTTTCCACATGGGACAGTGGAGAGTATTTTGTGTGATATTCACTGACACAGGAACGGAGCATAATGGGACGACCCTTTGCCGTGAAGTTGGAACCGCGATTAACTGACGACTAACTAATTACCCCGTGGGTTCCAGGGACAGAACTCTGTAGGTATGCTATTGTCAGGTTTTTCCACTGTGTCTATCCAGCGCCCCAGCGTCTTTCTTTCACCACATGATTCTCTGCAAATCTGTCCAGTTCTCTGCTTAAAGTTAAGCTCCACATTAGTGAGTGTCATACATTTGTAGTTCTATTTTTCGGCACAGGCAAAAGTTAATAAATGTTTATAGTTTATTTGTATAATCATAATCATCCCATTATCACGCTCAGCATCATCATCCTCATCCTCCACTTCTTCATCATCATCGTCACCATCACTACTATCACCACCACCATCATCTATCTATCTATCTATCTATCTATCTATCTATCTATCTATCTATCTATCTATCTATCTATCTGTCTGTCTGTCTGTCTGTCTGTCTGTCCGTCCGTCCGTCCGTCCGTCCGTCCGTCCGTCCGTCCGTCCGTCCGTCCGTCCGTCCGTCCGTCCGTCCGTCCGTCCGTCCGTCCGTCCGTCCGGTCCGTCCGCCCAAAATAAGACACATTAAATTAATCGAGAGTATCATAGTCTAATGTCATGATCGTCAGTCTGCTCCAGGGCCCTCCGTGGCGAAGTGGTTACACGCTCCGAAGGTTGTGAGTTCAATTCCGGGCTATGTCGTTCGCTTCACGAGTGCAACTTTCTCGGGAGACTCCTGGGGTCGTCGCTACAGCTACGGAGTTCGTGCTTTCGCACGCCATCCTGAGGAAAGAGACCAAGCGAAATGGGATAACACCTGGTGCAATGAAGTTGACCTCATACCTTTTTAGTCTACTGCAGAGAAAAAAGTAGGTTTCGGTGTCTGCTGCGACAACAGCGGCAGCAATAGATGCAGCAGTAACAGAAGCAGTAGAAGCACCAACAGAAGAATTAACACTATCATTTGTTTTGAAAGGAGGAAACAATTTAGCAACGTACAGTGACGGGGTGGGGGATGAATGTTGTAAGGGATAGACTACAGGATACCGGTACTCAGAGGTTTGATCGAAATTGAGATGGATTCGAATGTTTGAAACTGACCTGGTTCCTAGGTCGACGCAAGCCTAAACTGGGCACCAGGAAATGTCAGAGTAGGTCAAGGCGGCCGGCGTGACACTGACCACATCACCCTTGAGCGCCGATTGGTCAATAAAACTGCCCAGCAACAAATGCCCAATGAGCCTTAAGTCGTGTACAAAGGGACCGTTACGCGTTATTTTTTACAGTGAAAGTACCCCGAACAATAAATTGTCACTCCATCACCTTGAATGTTTGTAGAAGGTGACAACTACTAGTTATCAAGGACAATGACGAACGACACAGCCTGGCGTCACAGGAAGTGCGGCCATTTCTTTATTCCTGTATAATTAGACACTTGATGTTTCTAAGCTTAATTAAAAATAGCTGGCTGACATTGGGTAATTCTGGAGGACATAAACTCTTTGTAAACATACCGAAATGCCACCGTACAGGACACTTTAACTCCTTGTGTAAGGAAAATACCACTTAATTACATCCTAACTGTGGTCATTAATTTAGGCGCAAAAGCAGACATTGCTTGGTTAGTATTTTTTACCTATCACCTACTGCCTGTAGTTCTTTACGGTGTATGACAGGTGGGGTGAGGGAAGGAGGGGGGGGGGGGGGCGGTTCTTGAGCCTGAGGAATTAAGGCCGCCTGGCTAGTGCAGTCGCCGCGAACTGTGCAGGTTATGGTTTTCTTTTTTTGCCCCCGACGGAAAAAACCCCCCACTCCTTACACAGGATTCGAACCCGGGTCTCACGAAGGAGAACCCAGGAATCTAGTCACTCAGCCAGCGGTGTAGTAGCTTGCGTGTTCCAATGACTCCTAAGAGCTTTGCCGACGGTAGCGCAGCTGCTGGTAGGGTCTCCAAAGGGTCCAGACGAAGCGATATACAGAACTGCTGCCTTGTAGGCAGACTGGGGGGAGATGGGAGTCAAAGAATAGGGGAAGCAAACTCGAACAAATGTTGGTAGAAGTCGGATGTGCGGGGCCATGAGTGTGTCGAGATGGTGCAACCTTTCTCACAATATGATACAATTAGTTGCGTATCCTTTACAGGATGTAGCTGTCAATTCCAGCATTTTATTATTTGGCTATGTGTGTTTACTGAGAAAGTTTACGTTGTGTAGTGTGCTATTGCTGCCTAAACTATCGGCACTCATACCGTTTTATGGAAACCAACGCAAGGCGATCTGCTTCCAAATCACACAGAGATGTGTTTCGAACACGGTTTCCGGGATTACGAATTGCATGTCACAAATAAGCTAGTAATTGTCATTTCCCAACTATAATATTTACCGGATAACAACTTAACACTTTAATTATAAATAACTTGCTTTAATTTTGTTTAATCCTCAAATTACAGACTTGCCTTTGTCAACTTGGGGATGTTGTTTTTGGTATTGTTGGCACCAAAGACACACGCCCACTACACAAGTTGCAAGTGTTTGTGGTTTAGGTTTTAATGAAACGTAGTGTCACAATCCCCCGGCATACTGAGCCGAGGGTTCGAAATTAGCTGCAGGATATTTGGAAGTAGATCGCTTTGCGTTGATTTATATGGTACTAGCTGACCCTGCCCGGCTTTGCCCAGACCCTGGTGGGGAGCATCTCATTTAATTCATATAAGTAGTCATATAAGTTCTCGTTCCCGTTACCGACTGACTGACTGTCTGTCTGTCTGTCTGTCTGTTTGACCCGGCCCGGCATCGCCCAGCTCCTGGTGTGAAGCATCTCATTTAATTTATATAAGTAGTCATATAAGTTCCTGTTCCCGACTGTCTCTTTGTCTGTCTGTCTGTCTATCTGTCTGCCTGACCCTGTCCGGTTTCGCCCAGTCCCTGGTGGGGAGCATCTCATTTAATTCATATAAGTAGTCATATAAGTTCTCATTAAATTCATACAACAAAAAAAGTAACTTAAAAGAATGTCCTTCCACACACCATCCATTATTTTTAATGAAAACTCTTTCTAATCACCTGCATGACTACAGTAACTTCTTAAGCAAAAAAAGATGAGTTACAATGTTATGCATTGTGCATTATTTTTATGAAAACTTTGAAAATGCCTTACAGATTGTATCATTATTTATTATAACTCATATGCCGGTATATAACTATGGACAAAGAGTTTATAAATCTTTGAAAACGATGCCACAATATGACTATAAGTTATACAGAAAAGTTATGCCCCTTGAAATAACTTTTACAGAGTTAGGTCCCCTGAGATATATGAAATTATGATGAAAAATGAAAAATGAAATAATACTGAGTAAGCAGGCGATTTCACACTAACAAAATATCACAGTTGGCAGCGCTGGATTGAAAGGAAGGCGTGTAGAAAATTTCATCTCAATCGGATGGGCCGTTCGCGAACGTATAAAGGACATACAGACATAAATACATACATACATTTGGACGGAGATCCTTTTTTATATATAAGAAGATGAGGCGGCGGCCGTTCAAAAAGAAATGGCGATTTGATGGAAGTAAACATGCCGAGTAAAATCACACAAACAGCCAGGACATATGGGGTTGACTGCAACGTTATGCGAAAGACATGCATCTAACTTTAAAAATAAAAGCTAGTCTACAAATGCTCCCACATTCATTATGGTTGACGCTTCCATGATCCCTAAGCAACTTCACTGACGGATACAGCCTACCCCGTGTTACACACACACAGGCGTACACTTGCACACATTTCTTGGTGTTAAATATACTCGTAAAGTAAGTAAAGGAAACCTGTTCAAACTTTATAGCATGTTTGGCATACAGTGCTCGCCACATAACTTTATAGACCAATCAGTACTAGATGGGTGATGTGGTCAGTGCCATGGCGGAAGCCTTTATTTCTCAGAACATTTCCTGAACATTTTTAGACTGGGCTGACCTAGGAGACCTGGTCAATATATAAAATGTCATCGCCTCGAGGAGAATTCGAACACATGGCCACACACAGGCGAGCAAATGTGCTAGCCACTACACCACCGCGGCGGCCTGTAAAATATACTGCACTTTCACAACTTCACCATCCCTGGCTTGGCCATGGGATGGGATGGGATGGGATGGAACAGCACACATTTGTATTTCCCATGGGACAGTAGCCATGTCATAGGAACTTGATCTACATCAGAGCTACCCTTATTTTATTTGTTTGTTTTTTACCTTTTTAAAGTTTTTTTTTTTTCTTTATATATTTGTATCTATTCTTTATCTTGTGGTGGGACACCGAAAAAATAAATAAATACATATAGTTTCTTATTATATAAGATTACATTTTGGTTGGTCACCAGCAATTAAAATTATAAATGTGTGACGTGACTGGAAAAAAGGTTGCAGAGCACTGATCTACGTAGCAAAAATACTCGTATGTAATACGCACTGCTATGCAGTGTTGCCAGTTGGGCAGATTTCACGCCAAATTTAGCCACTTTTCAGGACTATTTGCGGGAATTTTAACGTGTTGGCGGGATGCGGTATTTTGGACTAGTTTTGGTAGCGTGTGTGGATTTTTGGGCGGATTGTAATAGTGCAATACATCATTGTAACATTTCATTAAAAAGTTATCAAATTTTGACTACCTCTTGGGCCGTGTTGGGTAGTGTTGATGATCACGCTGGTTGCTAAAATGCTGGTAAGACTGTCTGAGTGACGTTAGAGTTTCGTTTCCGGGCAGGCGGCAACCGTGCCAGACTGCCACATTGCGCATGCGCGCTGCTAGTCAGCCATTGTTGCTGTAGTTGTTGATTGGCGTCTTTGGCGATTTGTAAATACGAAGCTAGTTTTAATCTGCTGTAGTCGAAGTTGTTTTGTTGCCGAATAGCAGTATTTTTATTTAGTTGAATATTAGGTACTATAAAAAGGACTACTGTATATTTGAGTGGCACCTTGCCGTCTTGACAGACGAAAGTATTTGGATTGAAATTTGGCCAAAATTCAATTGCACAATGCCTGGGCTTGGATTCAGAGAACATGTGTTGCCCATGCAGCACTTCCCTCTCTCGGCCTTGCCTTGTTTACTCCAGAGGAAAGGATAACCAGTACGTCTGGAACAAGGTAGGTTACAGACGCTGACGGCTCACCATCAAACTTCCATGAGCGGGAGTCTCACCTCCAAGAGCAGGAGATGGTTGGTGGCCAGACCCTCACATCCGTGGGACTTGACTTAGAGGCGTTCAGCCATATCCCACAGCTGAGGGCCGTAAAGCAAGTGTCTTGACCTGTATGAGCGTGTACACCTCTCATTCGTAAGTGTCAGGACCAATGTAATCATTTACTACCGTCAGACTCCCTGTCTGACTCTGCGGATCCCGCGACCAGCGAGTATAGGCCTGCCGGAGATGTTTGCTCGTCTGTTGCGAACAAATCTCCTCGCCTGACACTGTGCGGATCCCGCAACCAGCGAGAATAGGCCCGCCGCATAATAGTCCTAGTTTCAAATAATTTGTGAAGGCAGTCACTTGAAGTCACGGATTTACTGAGTGTAGGCGGTGTAAACCTACGATACCTCAGAATGGCCAATCAAAAATATAAGTTCCAGGATCTTACTAAAACTGTTGTTGCTAAGATGTTGAGTTAGGGAGAATGCCACTTGGTTGATATTCCAAAAGAACAAGTAAAGTCTTCAACAGCTGATGTTAAAGAAGTTAAAATATCTGAAGGTATTTTAGCACCATTTCTTTGCTGTGCAAAGTACAAAACGCTATACAATTGGTATACGTTGATTAATGAAAAATGTGTTAATAAAAGTGGTTATGGAGTTGCAATACAGCATAGCATGACATGTGGTTACGGCGGCTCTACTAACATCAAAAGATTGTTTGGAGACTAGCAGCGGGAAGTAACAAAACCACCACCAACATTGTCAAATGCGTGGGAAAAAACATTGTTAATTAATTACATCACATCCAACAGTATCCATTTCAGCTGGATGTGACATTATATGTGATGCTGATAACTTTGCTGCAAGATTTACTCACGCTGCAAACAAGGTATATAGTTACACTATATCACGGCAAACAGTGACTCGTTCTATTTTGGAGCAAGGAAAATTGGCCAAACTGCAGTTTCAAAATCTGTTTCAAAATATAGCACAAGATACAGAATGTGCAATTTCGGGAATATTTGACCTTTGGTCTGCAAGACAAACATATCTTTTGCCATATGGGGAAATTATTGCATGTGGACTTGATCAAAACTGGGAATGGATTACTTTTCCTCTGTCTCTTATAAACATTGATAGTAATCAATCTCATACTGCACAGTTTGTTTGCACGTGAATTTCTTGCCGAATCTAGAACATTCTCCAGTCTATTGTTTGTGTGTACTGATAATGCAACAACCACGACGGCAGCATTTGATGGACGGTTTGATACCGATACAGAAATGCATCCCTAGCGTTCTAACACGGTTAAACTGGAGTTATTGGTGGCATTTCGGTATGTTTACACAACGAGTTTATGTCCTTCAGAATTACCCAATGTCAGCTGCTATTTTTAACTAAACCTAGCAACATCAAGTGTATACTTAAACAAGGATTTAAAAAATGGGCGCACTTTCTTTGACGTCAGACTGTGTAGTTTGTCACTGTCATTGGTAAATAGTAGTTGCCATCTTCTACAAACATTCAAGGTGATGGAGTGACAATTCATTATATTATTAGGGGTACTTTTACTATAAACAAAAAGACGAAACGTCCCCTTTACACGACTTAAAGCCCTTTGGCCATATGTTTTGTTGACAGCTTTATTGACCAATCTGCACTCGTGGCTGATGCGGTCAGTATCACACCGGTCGACTTCACTTACCATAACGTTTCCTGGTACCCATTGTCTACAAGATCCGACCCTCAAAGGAAACGTGTTCATAAAGAAACTTGTTCATAAAGAAATTTGTTCATAAACAAACTTGTTCATAAATAAACTTGTGTCTCAAAAAACTGTAAAACGTAGGCCATATTGATTGATTGATTGATTGATTGATTTAGGAACCGACATCACAGCATTCGGGGCATTCCTATAAGCGCTCCGTCCCCATCCTCAGAAGCCAGCGAAGAGTTCCAACCCCAATAGTACCAGTAGCAATCTGATTATATGTGCGTCTTGCCTTTCCTCTAAGCGTTAGGCCATATTAAAAGTCACAATGGCTTTGGGTTGGGGGTGGGAGAATTTATTGAAGGTATTGTTAAAAAGACTCAGGAGTCGACAGCAGGAAAATGGGCAGAGGACGGTGAAGACACCCTCGGCATAAAATGCTGGAAGTAAGGGAATATCAGTTGGGGGGGGGGCCTTTGAGACCACTAAGACAGTTAATAAGTAGATACACATGTATTGTTTGACTCCCATAGAAGTAGAAGAAAGAAGTAAAGACTATAAGGACGCACTAGAAACAAACTTAATGGTGTCTAGCGCGTCCTCAAGTCTCTACTTCTTTGAGGGTGGGGAACTGGCCACAATGAAAGCAACGTTCTACAAAAGATCTGCTACACCATGTTCTGGAATTTAGGAAATATTTTAGCAAATGGTTAATTGTGGTGGCTTTCATGTTCTAGATATAGTCTTGTGGTCTACATGGCTGTGTGCGGAGACTAAAAATAGTCTGTTTTATCTAGTGTTAGAGTTGTAGCCCTTGTCCCACAAGACTGTCCTAACTTGGCCAGACTAGGAGACAAAATCTGGCCGACAGAAGCAACCCTTCATACACACTCTGTGGAACATTGAAAGGTCCATCATTGAATCGTCTTGTTTGTGACCCATGCTGGTACAGACGCGTTGCAAACGTTGATCAACGAAGAAATGCCAACATGCGTGTTTCTACTTTCTTTTGTCTGTGTCTTTGCCTCCGTCACCGAGACCATGTGGCGAAATTGTCCTTTGTTTCTTTTAATGTATTATAACCGTATGTAAATAAGTCCCGCCCCCTTTCAAAAATAGGTCTGCAATTAATCTCTGTCATAACAGATTGCTGCCTTGGACTTATAAATAGTCGTACGAATTGCTTTCGCGACTGTTTGTTTTATAGTTACTACGTATGTTGTAAGCCAAAAATAGCTTACAGGCGGTCGTTTACTGTATGTTTTCAGTTTATCTGTATAAGTCATGGAGGATTCGGAAGTTCCCAAGACTGGTACTGCATTTGTGTGTCTCTTTTAATTGATTCAGTGCCGAACGAACAGTAGGTTTGGCCGAAACATGGTTCACAATACATGAACAAGTATTATTATGTAAATGCTCTTTCAAAGAGCATTGAAATTGTCGAAGATACCACGAAACAAAACAAATAATACGTTGTCCCTAGTATGGCGATATATAGTGTCCTTCTGTTCAAACTTTCGGCACTGAATCAATTCAGTTGTATGTATTATTGAAGTTGAAAGTTGCTTATTTCCACGATTTTGTCCCCAAAACCAAATGTATATGATACATAATTATAAATGATCATTTAAAACGTATCACCAGAGAGAACAAGGAATTAAGTTACTAGCCACAATTATTGGCTTTTCACTACCTGCCCCAAATACTCGCTCTCCAGTCTGTGAGACATCTGTGTTATGACATAAGTTAGAACGCAAGAGGTGGGCTCATACTCGCATGTAGGTAACAATGTAACACAGATGGTGGAGCAGATTGAGGCAATAAAATAAGATTAAGAAGGGCAAGAGGAGTTTTAATATCACTAGAAAATGCGTGGAAGTCAGAAGAAATTAAATAAAGCGCCAAATTACGATTAGTTTACGCGAATGTTAAATCAGCACCTCTATTTGCATCAGAAGCACCAACGACTAAATCATAAACTTCAGTTATTAACAGGTCAAGTTCCAAAAAAAAAAAGAAAAAGGCTAGGACCAAACAAAAATGGATGGCAGAAAATGGGAAGTAGGGATGTATCACAGTTATGACTTAAAGTTGTTAATATGGTAGCAGACATGTTGTTATTATAACATAGTGACAACAATTCGGCGATATAAATCCCATGGCATTTAAGACAATAAATTAGCCCATGACACTTAAGCTGTTAACCGGTGTCTGTGTGGACTAGGACTTAAAGGGAAAGACACAATCTCTGTGTGGAATAGGACTTAAAGGGAAAAACGCAATCTCTGTGTAGAATAGAACTTAAAGGGAAAGACACAATCTCTTGTAGAAAAGAACTTAAAGGGAAAGACACAATCTCTGTGTAGAATAGAACTTAAAGGGAAAGACACAATCTCTATGTAGAAAAGAACTTAAAGGGAAAGACACAATCTCTTGTAGAAAAGAACTTAAATGGAAAGACACAATCTCTGTGTAGAATAGAACTTAAAGGGAAAGATACAATCTCTGTGTATAATAGAACTTAAAGAGTAAGACACAATCTCTTGTAGAATTGGACTTAAAGGGAAAGACACAATCTCTGTGTAAAATAGAACCTAAAGGGAAAGGCACAATCTCTGTGTAGAATAGAACTTAAATGGAAAGACACAATCTCTGTATAGAATAGAACTTAAATGGAAAGACACAATCTCTTGTAGAATAGGACTTAAAATGGGAAAGACACAATCTCTGTATAGAATAGAACTAAAATGGAAAGACACAATCTCTGTGTGAAATAGGACCTAAAGGGAAAGACGCAATCTCTGTGTAGAATAGAACTTAAAGGGAAAGACACAATCTCTTGTGGAACAGAACTTAAAGGGAAAGACACAACTCTGTGTAGAATAGAACTTAAAGAGAAAAACACCGTGTCTTGTGGAACAGAACTTAAAGGGAAAGACACAATCTCTGTGTAGAATAGAACTTAAAGGGAAAGACACAATCTCTGTGTAGAATAGACGTTAAAAGGTAAGACACAATCTTTGTGTAGAATAGAACTTAAAGGAAAAGACACAATCTCTGTGCAGAATAGAACTTATAGAGAAAGACACAATCTCTGTGTAGAATAGAACTTAAAGGGAAAGACACAATATCTGTGTAGAATAGAAGTTAAAGGGAAAGACACAATCTCTGTGTAGAATAGAACTTAAAGGGAAAGACACAATATCTGTGTAGAATAGAAGTTAAAGGGTAAGACAAATCTCTGTGTAGAATAGAACTTAAAGGGAAAGACACAATATCTGTGTAGAATAGAAGTTAAAGGGAAAGACACAATATCTGTGTAGAATAGAAGTTAAAGGTAAGACACAATCTCTAATGATGGCCTTAGGGGGAGAACTAGACAGATCCGTGGCAATCAAGAAGTGAGAAACAAACGCCGGGGATGGATGGGGCACACGTTTAGAATATCTAATAATAGTATATCAATAGAAAGTTCTTCCACTGGAATCCATAGAGCAAACGAAATGTAGGGGAACCAAAAACACACGGAGAAGAGAATTAGAGACAGCGATAAATATATGGGGAGGACATGGGGGGAGCGGCAGGAGATAGGAATCATTGGGCGGGCTTGGCTAGCGTTGGTTAATGGTCAATGCTCCACTGGGCTGTATAGGGCAACATCGGCTAAAGTATACATACATGGACACGACAATGATACACTACTGACTGCAGACAATGAGCAGGATCTGCAACATTTAGTAGATGCGATTGTTGCACATAGTGAACAACTAGGATTGGAATTAAATTGTAAAAAGACACAAATTATGGTCGTCACTAGGTCGTCACAATGATGATTATGGGTCGTTCAGCGATCATTTCTAAACTTCATTTTCTGATGTTGCAAACAATTTGACACAGTTGCTTGTTTTTTGCACTGTAGGTTACAGTGCAAATACTAGAACACTACTCTCTCACCATACACACACCATACACACAGACGCACCATACACACAGATTCACCATACTCACATACACACCAGACACACACACACAGACACATCATACACACAGGCACACCATACACAGACACACCATACACACACCATACACACATACACACCATAAACACAGACACACCATACACACAGTCACACCATACACACAGTCACACCATACACACATACACACCATACACACATATACAACATACACACCATACACACAGACACACCATACACACAGACACAAAACACACACGACACCCACACCACATACGCGAGACACATGGCACAACCCACACATACACAAGCACGCACGCCCGCGTGCGCACGATATACATTTTTAGAATGGGTGAAACGACAAAGTTTAAACATATTCTAATGGACGTCATAATCATCATGTGTCCTGCCTAACGCGGGGTAGACGTTCAAGATCTTCAAAGAACTCGGTCCTCGGTGTTTTGGGTCACCGTTAATGGTGATATTCCTTCATGCCGCCGTCAAAGACCTTCCAGAATCATGTCTCTTGTTCAGCCTCTGCCCCTTTCTACCGTTGATCCTTCCAATCGTCACGGCGAGGAATAGACTGTCCACATCACCTCATATTTTTGGGACCTATAATGTGTGAAATAGAGGAATATCACTACTGTCCACAAGCTATAAGATACTATCCGCAGTATTACTAAATAGACTAAAATCATATTCAGAAGACATATTAGGTGACTACCAGGCGGGTTTTAGACAAAACAGATCAACAATAGATCAGATATTTATCTTACGACAAATAGCCGAGAAACATTGGGAATATAAAAGAGATCTCCATAACATTTTTGTGGATTTTAAAAAGGCTTATGATAGTGTCCATAGGAATAGTCTATGGAATGCTATGCAGGAATTTGGAATACCAAGGAAGTTAATCAACATGACCAGACTATGCATGGAAGATACTTATAATATAGTAACATATAAAGGCAGGAAATCAGACCCCTTCCAAATAACATCTGGCTTGAAACAGGGTGATGCACTATCGCCGCTACTCTTCAATCTGGCTCTAGAGAAAGTTGTAAGGAAGGTAAAGGAGGAATGTGATATTGGAGAAACATCCAAGCTGCTTGGTTATGCAGATGATATAGATATTATAGGGCAAAGTGAACAAAAGACATTGGAAATATTGACTCACTTAAAGGGAAAAGCCTAACAGATGGGGCTGGTTATCAACCAAGATAAGACAGAATATATGGTAATTTCAAGAGAAGGAATGGCTAAAAACTCTGGCCACATAAAAATAGATAATATGACCATAAAAAGAACGGAAACATACAAATACCTGGGTACAATCTTCAACTGCTCCAACATCATAAGGGAAGAAATACAACCTAGAATCAACTCTGGAAATAAGATATACTATGCACTACAACATCTACTAAAATCAAAGGCGCTATCTCGTAACACCAAAATCACAATATACAAAACACTGATCAGACCAGTTGTGCTGTATGGCTCTGAAACCTGGAGTACAACGAAAGGAGACGAAGCCTTGTTACAAACCTTTGAGAACAAAATTTTAAGACGCATCTTTGGACCCATTAGGGATACACAAAGTGGAGAGTGGAAAAGAAGAAGTAACAAAGACATTTATGATCTGTTTAAGTCCCCGCTAATCACTGGTATCATGAAGGCTAATAGACTACAATGGCTGGGGCATATAGAAAGAATGGAAAATAATAGGGAAACAAAACTCGCTTACACTCAGGAAATAAATGACCGTAGACCCCGAGGTAGACCAAGAAGGCGGTGGAGAGATAATACATGTACAGACCTACAAGCACTTGGAATCAACGACTGGCAAGAGAAGGTCCACCAGAGAGACGAATGGAGACGGATTGTATCTGCAGCAAAGAACCTCAATGGCTCGGAACGCTGAAGAAGAGAGAGAAGAGATAATGTGTGAAACCCTAACACTTCACACTGCAGCGGAAATATCTGCTGTAAGATAAATACTTACCTTTGGTATTACTATTACCCTTGCCGTTAGTATCACTTTTTTTTGGGGGGGGGGGGGCGCTCGCTTGCTTTGACCTCAAGTATAGTCCACACACACTACTTCCAGTGGTAGCTGGACTGAATTTTGTGTGTGGATTAGCTTTCCCTATTAACAGTGTCCGTTGCCATCAGGCGAACCCACTCCGACTTCAAAAGTACTTGTGATTTACGTCCCCAAGTCAAAGACGAAAAGTCACCATGTTAGCCCAACTGTCCAATGATGTACAGACCAGAGGGAAACAGAGGAAGACGCCGACAACGTAAACGATGGACGGAGGGATTAGCAGAGTCCATGGGAATATCGATACATGAAGCCCATAAGCGGGCACTCTCCCGCTGTTTATACTTCACCTCGACACCGCAAGGTACAAGAGGAACATGATGAGTTGAAATGTCCAGTGTAGGGGTTGAACCCCTTCCCTCGGCATCAGCACACCGGATATTTAAGAACATGTGGTCTTATCCATTCGGCCATGCTGACCCCGATATCATTTGTTTTAAGCATGTCAGATTGCAAATATAACACGAGACAAACGGGGTACTACGTCATGTGAGGGCGCGACGAGAACGCTACAGGATACAGGCTTGCAAGCTGGCAACAGTTGGCATCCATTGATGTACGGTAATCGCCCGCAGCCACACAGTCAGGATATTAATAGTAGCAAACGGGCACTGATGTTGTTTACAGACGGGAGATCCCAAGTTTAGGATGCTAAGTTTGAGCACATTCATCAGGTATCGATTCTCAGTGCTCTGGAGTAGTTTTATTTGCCCCACAGAATACTAACAATGTCAGTTGCTCCTGAGACTAAAATAAATAATTTACTGAAATTCCCATTTAATAGAGGATACGTTGTACAATCTGACTGAGTTTCTATCTATCTTTATCCCCATCTGTCTGTCTGTCTGCATCTCTCTGGAAGGGCCGAATGTAAGACGGGCCCAATTTTTGACCCTTTGAAAATAAAGTTCGTTTATTCTGCTGATCGGCCGGTTTTCTCTTTGTTGCAACCTCTTTTTGTGTCTGATGTCTGCCATACAGGATGTCCGACTCTTTCTTCATTCCTGTCGGCTTATCCTGCTACCTGCCAGTCTGTCTGTGTATTGTGGATGACTGTCTGTGAGCTTATCGGTCTCTCTCTGTGCCGAGCCGTATCTGCTTGCCTAGATTTCTCATAGCCTACCTCTCTGTATACCTAGGTGTCTTGTGTGCATGTCAATATATCATTGTTGGATAGGTTTTCTGTATGTTTCTCGCGTGTCTGTATGTCTAACTCATTGTATGTCTGCCTAACTCACTGTATGTCTGCCTAACTCACTGTCTGTATGCCCAACTCACTGTCTGTCTGCCTAACTCACTGTCTGTAAGCCTAACTCACTGTATGTCTGCCTAACTCACTGTCTGTATGCCCAACACACTGTCTGTATACCTAACACACTGTCTGTCTGCCTAATTCACTGTCTGTCTGCCTAGCTGTCTATTGATCTTTTCATCTATCAGCCAGTCTGTCTGCATGTTTGTCGCGTTGTTTGCCTGCCTGCCCACTCATCATCTTCGACTTTTGCCTGCAAAGCGTCCTGGCGAGGAATAGCTGACACCCCAGCGCCCGACAGGTGGCACTGGACAGTGCCATTTCGTGCGATTGTACAAGGTCTTTCATGCCTTCAATCCATTTTCTTCCTGAGTGTCATCGTGTTCTTGTACCAGTTCTTTTTTGGTGTAGGATATATCAGTATGGGTGACAGTTGATATATAAGTGCACTTGCTTTTTGACATCTGACTTCAATTTCTCGGTCTATTCTATCATCCTCCATGATCATACATCCTAAAATATTTATTTGAGTTTTTGTTAACTTGCTTCAGAGTTATACTATTTATATGTAGATTTACTGGACCAGGAGATCTGCTAACCTGCATTACTTCATTACTTCAATTTGGGTTGTGTTTATATTCATATTGTATCTTCTGTGTCTTGGACTCGGCTTATTAATATGATTTTGTTATCTGCCTTCGTCGCTGTAAAACAGGCACTGATCGTCTGCGAATAAAACTCATTTATTACAGGTGGATCTGTTGTTTCGTCTAAAGTAAAGAATTCGAAATTTTCTGTATCGGTTCTGTCAAGGTTTGCTTTTTTGAATATTCTGACCATGCAGATATTAAACAACAGAGGAGAGAGCACACATCCCTGTCTCACTCCTGTATTGACTGTGAACATATCTGATATACCTTCTTGTGTTCTTACTGCACTTTGGCTCGTGTGAAACATGGTTATGATGTTTTCTAGTAATTGTCCTTGTTTTCCGCAGACTTCAAACATAGTCCATAATTGATATCTATCTACTTTGTCGGAAGTCTTTTCCTGGTCTCAATCAATCAATTAATCATGTGCCATGCCGGAAAGCGTGGGCGGTCATGACTCGCCATTTCACTCGATCACCAGCGTCGTGGATCAGCTCAGTGTTCCTGTCTCGTCCATGCCATGTGGCCAAGCCATCCAGGTATTTTCCTCTCTGTCTTCCTCTTGGTCTGTTCCCTTCGTGGTCTACAAACACAATATTCTGCTGTCGCTGTATTCGGTTTCCACCACATATTTGCGCTCCCCCCCCCCCCCCCCCAATGACATCAGATAATCGCCTGCAGTTGCACAGCATCGATACTAATAGCACCACATATACACTAATGTTAATTACAGATGGGCAGTTTCAGAGTTAGCATTCTGACTTTTATCACTATCATCAGGTATCGATTCTCAGTGCTCTGGAATAATTGTATTTCCCCTAGAGAATGAATACGTGCGATGTCAGTTTCGTAGACTAATTAAATGATTTATTCACATGTACATTTAATAATGTACACGCTACAGTAAATGAATGAGCCCACGCTTTGATCAGCTAATCTGTCAGTCCTGTCTGTATACCTAAATAAACACACATGTTCGGTTTGGAGCTCACTGAAGTAGAAGGAAGTAGCGACTTTTTGCTGTTTGTCCATCGAGAATGATGATGACCATTCATTTCATCCAGTGGGATTGAAAGTATGGAGCCGTGGGTTCTAAGATGGATGATATTACGTTGAATGAAGAATGACTTGCGCGACGAATTGGATTAAAGTGAGGAAGAGTTGCGCAATTCGTCGACCTCACTCTCTCGCCCGAGTCCATCTGTGTCCAGTGGCAAGACAAGTCAAGACGACTGGAGACGAATACAGGTGCAGTGGATGACCAGGGCGCGCTACGTGCCTTGCCGTGCTCATTACGTTCCACAACGCTTTGCAGGTAAACGCTGTCTTGCCCGTTGAATCAGGAATGATTTCTTCCGCGCAGTCTGCCGAATCCCATCTTCACATGATGGGTACGCATACCCTAATTCAAAGATCAGTTTGACACCAAATCGGCTACCCACGCCTAGTTTAGCCAGCCTCTCACAGCTGTTGCCCGGGGGGTGGCCGCTGTCGCATGCTGACAGCTACTAGGAGCCACAGGCATGAGCTGGATGTCAGGCTTGGACCAGTGGGGGATGGTCGTAAGAGATGACGAACATTGTATATAGAACATGTCTTCCTGTATGGCCGCAAATCATGAACGTGAATGAACAAATTAGGAATAGCTTGAAAGCATCGGAGATGTGGTTCCGGAGTCGAATGTTGCGAAAACCATGGACTGTCAGAACAATTAACGATTGCCTGATAAAGGTTAATGCAAATTTAACATCAAATACAACCACAAGAAAGAGACAACAACGTCTTTTGCTCATGTAATGAGAAAAGAGGCATTGGAAAACATCTTGACCACTGGAAAGACTAATGGGAGAAGCGAAGTAGATGGACAAAGAGGGTGGCTTATAGGAGTATCAACAGAGCTGATCCGGAACAATGGACCTTGATCTGTGGAGGGACATAACCGCCTTAGCCAGTTAGCGAGGCACCTATGATGAAAGTTGACCAGCTCCACTTCCCGTGTTTGTTTACTCGTTGCTTTAATCATTATAGGTCGTTATATGAAGCCCATAAATGGACACTCTCCCGCTGTCTGTTACATAGGGATGTATAGTTCTCAATATATGAAGCCCATAAATGGACACTTTCCCGCTGTCTGTTACATAGGGATGTATAGTTCTCAATATATGAAGCCCATAAATGGACACTCTCCCGCTGCCTGTTACATAGGGATGTATAGTTCTCAATATATGAAGCCCATAAATGGACACTCTCCTGCTGCTTGTTACATAGGGATGTATAGTTCTCAATATATGAAGCCCATAAATGGACACTCTCCTGCTGCTTGTTACATAGGCATGTATAGTTCTCAATATATGAAGCCCATAAATGGACACTCTCCTGCTGCTTGTTACATAGGGATGTATAGTTCTCAATATATGAAGCCCATAAATGGACACTCTCCTGCTGCTTGTTACATAGGCATGTATAGTTCTCAATATATGAAGCCCATAAATGGACACTCTCCTGCTGCTTGTTACATAGGCATGTATAGTTCTCAATATATGAAGTGCATAAAAATACACTCTCCTTCTGTTTATGCTTCATTCGACACCGCAAGGTACAAGAAGAGCAAGATGATATGATGATGACATAGGGATGTTATTTTCATTTCTTCCAGACAAATCATTCGTTATTTCGTTGTTTCAAAGCCAAAAAGTATTACCGCTCGGTGAGCTGAAATGAATGTGTGAGCATTTCGCGGTGCACTAATATATACCGTTTCTAAATAGCGACTAATTGCATAAGGCAGTCCGTCAATTATTCTAACAATTATGACTTTCTTAAGGAATTGACTCTAACCCTACCGGTGACTCTAACCATACCTGTTCGTGTAAATACATGTGTGCTTGGGGCGACCGTGAGCTGGTGCTTCGAGCTATGCCTGAACCCAACAATAAGAACAATCACCTCCATCTACCGGGCCGGATACAGCAGGCCAAAAACCGGAACAGTGGAGTGACTGCCCTTTCTGATGCCGGAGACACCATCCCCCCGCCGCCCATGTAAGTTACCTGTTTTGTGTCTGGACCAAGAGAGAGTTTGAAAATAGTTCTTTGTTGTCAACTCATCAGCTTAACTTTGTTCGTAACGACTTTAATTTCTTTGACCAGTTTAATTTTCTCTTTCTGTTTAAAATAGTTGCTTCTTGTGATCTCTATAACTCAGACACCACGGAACCGCTGTTGCATAGTTGTTACAAGTATTACACATAAATATCAGTAATGTGTAATACGTGAACAACATTGGAACCGACCAATCTCTTGTTTAAATGTTCGTTAATATACTGGAAACATATGAATAAAATTGGGTGGAACTGCGGTAAAGATGTGAAAATGTAAACAATATAAAATGACACAAAGTAGTACAGCTTTACATAACAGATTGACGACACATACAGGACGTTGCAGCGATTAGCCTTCATCAGCAAACAAACACATTCACAAACACAACATATAGCCAAGGAGATCACCTGTGACTACACCAAAACGTGACGACAGGACGAGAAGAACAAAAGGATGAAAAAATGAAAGCAATGAAGAGAAAATGAGAATTGAAAAAAAATGTTCATACTTACCTCACAGTTCCGATCTGTGAGTAATTTTGTGTCATTTTATATTGTTAATATACTGGACACAACATTACGGTCTGACGTGTTTGTGTTTGTTATTGGACCTATGCTGATTTCATATAAAATTATGAGACCTGTGGTGATATTTCAATGGTTAGATACGGTTTCTGTCCGTATTCCATAGTTGTAGGTTCTTGCGTAGGATATACCTGGCTAACGAAGACACCTTTTCTAGGAATGTCTAGTTGGTCTTGCGTCGAAGTACACGTGTTCTTACAGCGAGGCGCTGTCGTCATTTGGAGGTGACAGGTTCGTTTCTCGGTCGGTAACTATAGTTTTCACATGTTATGTTGTCTAGAGCGTCTTTTAATCCCTACTTGTTTCTTCTACTTCTATGAGTGCCAAACAATACACATGTGTTTATTTATTAGCTTGTATAGTTGTTAGCGCACTTGCCTACTACACCAACGGTTCTGGTTCAATCTGCGTGGCCTTTTTTTTTTTTTTGTTACTAACCAGCTTTAGGGTCGACCAAGCCTCATAATCAAATACACAAGTTCTCGAAAATCTGGGAATGAAAAGAGCTAATGAAAGAAATAAAAAAGAGGCAAGTGAAATATTTCGACCACATTAAAACACATAACACTCTTATAAAAACAATACTGGAAGGTAATGTTGAAGGTAAACGAGAAAGGGGCAGACAAGGATACAAATGGAAGGATAACATCAAGAGATGGACGAACTGCACTCTGACAGAATGCACAATCACGGCGATAAACAGGCAGTGTTGGAGAACTCTTGCAGCCAACTTCGATTGTGGAAACGTAGCTGATTGATTGAAGCCTCATAAAATGGACACTAGACAATGTTCATACTTTTCTGGGATATGTCTAGAAATGATAGATGGCCAGGGGAAAAACTGGTCATCTTAGTTGTTTAATCCATGATTTAGAATATATAAAGGTGAACTCTTCACACCCAAACGCACGCGGTACCTTGGGACTGCAGTATTATATTGTTTACGAAATGTCTGTGGCTATTCCATTACATAAGCAATAGGCCAATTTGTATGTAGAACACAGAAATATCAGGAACAGTTAATTGGTCATGCGTTGAAGTACACTTGTTCCTTCAGCTAAGCTCTCTCGTATTTTGGAGGTGACAGATTCGAATCCCGGTCGATAACTAAAGTTTTAATTATGTTGTCTAGTGCGGCTTCTAGTCTCTACTTCTTTCTTCTATTTATATAAGCGCCTAACTATACATGTGGGATTATGTATGTAAAACAATGAAATGTATTTTGTCCTATACTCGCACCATTTGAGGTCAAACTGTGGCGACGTCAACAAGTTCAAGGTTCAAGGTGACTGCTGCTTTCTTTAGATATATTCCCATCGACGTCTAAAGGTGTCAGAAGAAGAAGAACAAGGAGGAGGTGGACTGTTCCATGACATATCTAATCAACCTTTGTGTGACTGTATAGCACTCTTTCAGCTAGCACGCTATTTGGGGTGGGGTGGGGGGGGAGGGATGATCAAGTGTTAGAATCCCCATCGAGATATTGTTTTGACTGATTCAGCGCCAAACAACAAACAGTAGGTTTGAAACAAACATGATACATAATCAAATGATATGCTGCTTGCTTGCTTGCTGTGTTCGTTGGCTTAAGCTCCAACGGGAAGTCCTGTAAGTCGGATGAAGGCATCCTGTTGTCCAACATCAGTGTGATGTCATACAGGACCTGAGGTTTGCGTGAGTATCCGTTGTCCCATGTCCGGCTTATTGGTGTGCAGACTGGTGGTTCCTCGCCGTACTGGCAGACACTCTCTGACTTCGGAGGAATCGGCGATCCTACTGACTTTAGCCAGGACACCGAAGGGACCTGTTGCCCAGGACTCTCGACGAGGACGCGTCAATAGGTCTTGGCCAGTATATAACCCGGCCCTGGTGCCTTGGAAACACCTCTGCGTCCCACCAAATGATATAATGCAAATGTCCATTCACTGAGCACTGAAATTGCGGAAGATGCCACGAAGCAAAACAAATAACACGTTGACCCTAGGAAGGCGATGTATCGCCATTTTGTCTAAATGAGAGGTCACATGTGGCGATATATTGTCCTTCGTACTGAATCAGTTAAAAATTGACCTAAGTCGATTGACTCCTGTCGGATCCATCCTAAAATGCGTACAAGGAAATGCTCTTGGAATAGAGCGTCTTGGAAGTACGTCTCTAGACGTGAAAAACGCTTCCTTTACTTTCCTTTTACTACTTCAGTCCATCGGCATTATCTGCAGGGGACTATTTTTGTGTGTGTTAAATTAATTTTGGCAAGGTTGCTTTTAGCCAACTTTGTCATTCATTATGGGGATTTATGTTTTTTTTTTTTTTAAACCAACCTTGTCATTTGTAATGTAGCTTTTATTCGATGACTGTTGCAAGTATTCTAAGTATTCTAATAACATTGTCATTCATCATAAGAGTATTTTATTTTTTGCTTACTATTGGCAAGTATTCTTGTAACTTTTTCGTTCATCCTGGGACGTTTTGTTTATTACTGTTGGCAATTTTTCTAGCAACGTTGTCGTGTATAACCCGAAACAACTGTACGTCAGGATTGTTACTAACGCTCTAACCAAAGTAAGAAAGAGAAGCGGGCCAACAGAGGGAGAAACTACCGGGTGAGCTGCCTTGGTGGCGCAGATGACGACCAGTGGTTGAACTTGTCAAGAACTCAGAAAACGTTGTAGTGCTGCGTGATCTCATGCCGTGGCCCGCACAGCACAGGATATTGATGGCGCATTCTATGCCAGATATCCCAACGTGGACGGAATAAAGTATAAGGTCCTTGGGGGGAGTTAGATAACTTCAACGTATCAAATAATACAGTGGAATAAAATAAGGTTAAAGATAACATCCATTTAAGTTAAGCATGATACGATAATCGACGAAATTGCCACTTGATCGATGTGGAATTAACATGTCATGGATGAAGAATTATCGTGAAGCTGGTGGACAGGAAGGGGTTAATTATAAACCATCATGCACAAGAGAAACCATCATATACATCCATGGTCCTAACTAATTGTAACTGCAGGCTTACACACGAATGGGGGGGGGGGGGGGGAATATATCTGGATCTAAGGTCAACGTGTCCGACTTCGGAATGCTTTTGTTTTAAGGTGTGCTTCCCCTGGATAGATTCTACTTTTATACAGGTGAAATATTTCGTCTATCTTATTTTTAAAAAATTTATACATGTTAAATATTCAATTTTATTTGTCCTGGTAATATTCAATTTATTTTTATCCTGGTATGTTAACTATTCAGGTGTGGGGGGGGGGGGGGGAGAATCTGGTCATACATGTTACATATTTAATTTGTTTTGTCCTGGTTATACTGTTCAGTAATCCATTGTGTCGGCTCCGTGGTGAAGGTGTTACGGACGTAGTTCGTAATTCCACGTACCGCCGTTCGAAACAAGCTGTAGGCAGTTTGAAGTGTCCTTACGTTGGTTTTTATTTTTATAAAATAGTATGGGTGCCGGCCGTTCAGAAAGCAATGGCAAACTACTGAACGTAAACTTGTCAAGGAATCACGAACAGTCAACAATTGCAGGTCCTGTAAAAGATGTGTAACTAACTAAACCTATTTGACATAGCTAATTATGCTGAAACTTGTGTGTTTATCTGTGTGGAGTCTTGTTCGTGTGCGTGTATCTATTCTTGTTCTTCTATATTCCACTTTTTTAAATCACAGATTTCAAGATGTATTCTGCATAAACTAACTGTAATGATCTCAAGTACTTGACAATTGATATTTATGTGCTTAAAATCTCCCCCAACAATCAATACCTAACGGGGTGTGCAAGTCTTGCCCTGCACCTTCACATCAGTGCAGAGGCATATTATAATATATGTCAGCATGGACGAATGGATAAGAGCGCTTATTGTAAAACATCCGTGTATTGATGCGAGGTAAGGGGTTCAGGGCTTATAACTGTCAGCTCATTGTAAAACATCCGTGTATTGATGCGAGGTAAGGAGTTCAACCCCTACACCTGTCCATTGGACTAAAGTGTTGATTTCTCGCCCTCGACTTGGGGACGTAAATTACAAGTACCTCAGAAGTAGTAGTGGGTTCGCCTGGTTGCGGAGGACACTGGTAATAGAAAAAGCCAATCCACACGCAACAATCAGTCCAGTGTACCAGAAGTAGTACATCGTGTATGGATTACGCTTGAGTTCAAAGTGAGTGAGCAACAAAATAAAATATAATCAGGTCATGATACGGCGCGTCGTGTATACCCACTGGTTGGTAGTAGGTTCCGTTTGATAGTAGGTTCGGGTTGGTATTAGGTTCAGGTTGGTAGTAGATTCAGGTTGGTATAAGGTTCAGGTTGGGATTAGGTTCAGGTTGGTATTAGGTCTAGGTTGGGATTAAGTTCAGGTTGGTATTAGTTCTAGGTTGGGATTAGGTCCAGGTTGGGATTAGGTTCAGTATGTGTCCTCCCTGGGCTTCAGGTTTGTCAATGCTAACAGATACGAGCATAAACCCAGTTGGAGGATCTGGCATTTCTGCACATTCACGTGGTGGGTGTGATAGAATGCATACATGTGCCCCAACGTGATTAATTTTTTTTTAAATTTGTACTCCGACCTGATTTAGAATAACATATGTTTGCCCACATCAGATCCTTTTATTCATTCATTCATTCAGTAGCATGTCCTTTGCAGAACCTCGCTCCCATAACAACCTTCCGGAAAACCTCTCGATCATAAGCAAGATGTCCCGCGTCTGATACACCCACCTGGAGATCATCCGCCACATCCTGCACCCATCTTCTCTTTGGCCTTCCTCTTCCTCTCTTCCCAGGCATATACCCCTCCATTATTGTTCTCTCCAAACTTTCGTGACGTTTCAAGTGACCAAAATATTTCAATTTTCTTTGTTTTATCGTCTTTAATAGCCAACCTTCTTCAATATTCAACTCTTGAAGTATGGATGCATTTGTTCTTTTCTTTACCCAAGATATTCTAAGAACTCGTCTATAACATTTATATTCAAAGGCGTTTATGCGCTGTTCAACTTGTTTAGTAAGTGTCCATGTCTCACAGGCGTATGTTGCAATGGGAAAGATGCATGCTCTTAAAAATCTAATTTTTGTAGTTCTATCTGTCCCACTCCATAATTTATTCAGCTGTTGTCTTTGAAGAGCAATTGATAGTCGCCAATTAATTTCTTTCATTGTGTCACCGTTGTTGGTAATCAATGAACCAAGATATTCAAAATTTTCCACTACCGCCAATTTTTCACCATTAATGTATATTTCTTTCTCCATAGTAGTTTTATCTGTATGCATTATCTTTGTTTTTGCTATGTTAAGATATAAGTTGTGATTTTCACTATTCAATTGGGTTGAAGCTATTAGGTTTTCTATGCCATTCTGTGTTGTGGATAGTAATACTGTATCATCAGCATATCGAATCTCCGGTACTTCATGACCGCCAATATTTAGGGCATCATATAGCTCCCTGTTTATATCATCTCTTACATTTCTCATTATATTTTCGGCGTACAGGTTAAACAAATAGGGTGACAGCACGCAGCCCTGACGGACTCCTTGCTTGATGTCAAACCAATCTGATGCCTCGCCATCTATTCTAACTGCTGCTTGTTGGTCTAGATAGAGCATTTTTATGAGTTGTACTACATGTGATGGAAAGCCCATATTCCTCAAGATTTCCCAAAGTTTCTGATGTTGTACACAGTCAAATGCTTTTGAATAATCCACAAAACATGAGAATAGGTTTGCATTAAATTCTCTGCACTTCTCTATTATTAAACGCATGTTGAATATGTGATCTCTTGTTCCTCTTCCTTGTCTAAATCCAGCTTGAACTACGTTAATCTCTTCTTCCATTTTCTTACTAAGTCTTCGCATTATGACTTTTAGTAGAATTTTACTTGTATGACTGATCAGGGCAACAGTTCTATAGTTGGTGCATAATTTCAGGTTGCCCTTTTTTGGTATTGGAATGAAGATAGTTCTCTTCCAATCTTTTGGCCATATACCATATTTCCAAATCTTTGTACATAATGCATGATATATGTGTATGCTTTCTTCTCCCCCCGCTTTAATTAGTTCAGATGGTATCTCATCACATCCAGGTGATTTACCATTCTTCAGGTTCTTTATAGCCCAAGCAATTTCATCTAATGAGGGTTCAGGTTCTGTCTCTGCTGCCATTGGTTCGCGTATCTCATTCATATCCTCACTGTCACTCATATCATACATTCCACTGCAGTACTCCCGCCATCTTTCTAGAATTTGTCTAGATTCTGTTAAGGTATTTCCCATCTTGTCACAGATAACATTCAATTGAGGTTGAACATTTCTTGTCAATAACTTCATTTCTTTGAACATTTCATAATCTCTTCCAGTCTTATGATATTGCTCTATTCTGGTACAGCAATCTTGTATATATTGATTTTTGTCCTTTCTTGTGTTCTTTCTTATTTCTCGAGTTAAAGATTTATACTTCATCCTGCTGTTATCGGATTCACCTCCTTTCTGTTTCAGCTCCCTTCGTTGTTTTATTAATCCTAATGTGTCTGATGTAATCCATGGCTTAAGTTGCTTTTTCTTGGTCGGAATTAAATCTTTGGCTGCAGTTATCAAGATATTTCTATCTTGTACTGCCAGTTCATCAGGTGTCATTTCTTCTTGTACAGACATCAAGACCCCAAAGCGATTCCTAACTTTTACAGTGTATGCATCCGGTATTTTTGTGAGATCAAAACGAAGTGGCCTTGGTCCTCGGATAAGCTTTTTGAGTTTTAATTTCAGATCTGCTTCTAATAACTGATGATCTGTATCACAGTCTCCACTACGTAGGGTTTTTGCAGATGTTATGCTTGATTTCCATCTTCTTTGTGTTAAAATATAATCTATCTGATTTTTGGTAATATTGTCTGGAGACTTCCATGTGAAGAGTCTTCTTGGATGTTGTTTAAAAAGCGTGTTGGCTATCGTTAACTCATTTTCTGTGCAAAATTCAATTAATTTGTCACCTGCATCATTTCTATTTCCTAATCCAAATTTTCCTAAAACGTGTCTCTCATTTTCAGCTCTTCCTGCACCAACCTTTGCATCAAAATCTCCCATTATTATTGTTATATCATTATGACCAATCTTATTTAATGTGTCTTGTAGTGTGTTGTAAAAATCTTCAATTTCGTCCTCCTCTGCTGTTGAAGTAGGTGCATATATCTGTATGAGAGCTGTGTTTTTGGGACGGCCTGTAAGTCTAATAGTGAGGATTCTATCACTAACTGGATTATATCCCATTAAAGATTTTGCAGTTGTCTTATCTAAACAAAATGCCACTCCACTCTGGCCTCCGGCGTCTCTACCAGAATAAATGAAAATACTTCCATTTTAAGTTGTAAAATGTCCCTTGCCGCTCCAGCGATGTTCACTAATTCCTAAAATTTGAATGTTTAACCTCTCAATCTCATCACACACTACTTTAAGCTTTCCCTCATACAGACTTCTCACATTCCACGTTGCTATTCTCACTCTGTTTCTTAGTCTGACACAGGGGATTTCCTTGGTAACACAGTCAGGATTAACTCCGTCATCACGATTACTAGTACTGGTCCCTGTGTCACACTCTTCCCCAGTGTTATCTGATCTGCCTGGCTTGGGGGTCTCGCCACCAGATCTCTTTCTTATTATGTTTTCTTTCATGGTTGCTATGGTTTCTTGGCAGGTTTTGTAGAAGGTAGTTTGCCATTGCTTTCCTTCTGGGCAGTGACTGTACTAGTCTGTGGCCATAGCCATTGTCTCTACTGATGAGATCATCTGCCTATCGCCGCAGAGTGCAAGACCATAACCAACAACAATCTGTCGGCTGCTCTCACACTCCATCCACCACCTGCTTCCATGACTTCACGTAACCCTGATCGGGGGGCTAAACGGGTACTCCACCTTACCCAAGGGTGTCCCGTAGACTAACGGAGGAAAGGAGGCGTCTTACATCTCCTTTGATAGGGGATACCCCTACCCCGCTAACCGGGATCCTTTTATATGAAGTAAAATCGTCATGCTTCAGTACTATTTTATGGAGTCAAAATCACTCCGCTGGATAGCAGCAAAATACCAGATTAATATACAATAGAACTGCAGAACCGGTTCGACATATTGATGACAGACCAAGAAGAGGTGACCGCGGATGAATTAGTCACACATGCTATAAACATGCTAGTATCATTAGCCAAAGATATTATACCTTATAACAGAAGTAGAAAGAAAGACTATAAAGAACGACTAGATAGCATGTTAGAACTTTAGTCTAAAATGAGAACAAAAATAGGTACATTGAATATTAATGTTAGAGAAGAGTATTAATAAATAACGGTACCGAAAGGATACTGAACAGATGTGTCCAGCAAGAGCCTAGTATTGCAGAGGACTGGTTATTGAGTCGCAAGAAACAGACAAATGTTATTAGCATGTAAAAAGAGATATAAAAGTATTGGAAAAATCATTATGGAGGTTAGAGTACCGGGGATGCGAAGAAGACACAAATCACATTGTAAATTGATTAAAGATGTGATGATTATTTACACATGACATAAATAGAAACACAATGAAAGTGTTTTCAGAAATATATAAGATATGGAAGGAGTCAACATTGGGGGACGATGCATCAATAACATTAGATATGCAGATGATACAGTCTTGATTGCAGACAATGAACAGGACCTGCAAAATTTAGTAGATGCGGTTGTTGCACACAGTGAACAGCTAGGGTTAGAACTGAATATTAAGAAGACACAGATTATGGTCGTCACTGGGAAGAAGGATATGCCACAATGTGATATACGAGTAGATTGACATATTCTTAAACAAGTGAATCGATACTGTTATCTCGGCACAATCATAACATCTGATGGGAGATGCCTTGAAGAGATTAGAACAAGAATTGCCATTGCGAAGGTAGACTTTTGTAAGATGAAAAACATACTGACCAACAAAAAGATATCAATTGAAACGAGAAAAAGAGTGTTGAGATGTTACATAGAACCTGTGCTTTTGTATGGATGTGAGGCATGGACAATAAGCAATCAAGCTGAAAAACAACTAATGGCTGTGGAAATGTGGTTTCTGAGGAAAATACAAAGAATACCATGGACAGATTGAAAAACCAACGAACACGTCCTTCAAGAAACAAATGAAGATCGTAAACTGATTAGAGTCATTAGACGTAGACAGTCAAAATGTTTTGGGCATGTTATGAGAAGAAATGAATTGGAGAACTTGGTGACAACTGGCAAGATCGAAGGGAAGAGACCAGGGGGAAGACCTAGAAGCAAATACTTGGATGGCTTGTCCAAGTGGCATGGTCGAGACAGAAACACGGAGCTGATCCATGACTCTGGTGATCGAGTGAGATGGCAGAACATGACCGCCCACGCTTACCGGCATGGCACATGATGGATGGATGGATAAATAGAGGCAGGGCGTCTCGCCAATAACAGAGAGAAATGTCGAAAAGACTTATATTGGCAAATATCTAAACAAGACAGGCCACTGGCAATGGCCGCTTTCGCGTAATCGTTACCAAGTTACACTAGCAGTTGCATGAGCGCGGTATATCGAGGATCCGACCCCTGTACTCACTCATATGCAATGAGAGGGAATGAATGATAAACTACTGCCCCGTCCATTCAGACCTACAAAATGTGAGGGTCTTAACACTCCACGTATCCATAGCGGGACCTGGCTACGGGACTTTTGTTTTAACCGACCACTAGATGATGATGATGATGATGATGATGATGACGATGATGATGATGATGATGATGATGATGATGATGATAATAATTATGATGATGATGGATTGGAACAGATAGAACCAAAAAAAGTCTAAGAGTTCTAAGAGCATGAATATTTCCTGTGGCAGTATTCTGATGTGATGCTTAAATATTTTACCACAAACCCAACAGATGATTTGCGCCTTTGAATGCAAGTGTTACTCAAACCTATCAAAACAATCATTGGATACAAAGAGAACATGATCTACACAACAACTCATTGTTGACGAAGATTGCGTATTTTCATCTTCATCATCAAGTGCCTTGGCGGCTGGCTTGGGTGATCATGCTTCTCCACAAATTGTGATCTCCAATGCCATGGATCATTTCATACGTTGACTCCCTTTCGTGCCATGACGAGAGACTGTCAAGAATTGTCTCCCTCTATCTCTCTTTCCACAAATCCTTCCTGTTGTTGCAAGTTCCTGTTTTTGTCTTCTCATAATGTGGCCACAAAATGACTGCCTCTTTCTGTACTTTTGCCTTAATTCACCCCAAACAAACAAGAATCCCTTCGACCCTCATTTGGTAGGGGTAGGGTTGTGTGTGTGTGTGTGTATATGTGTCGTCGACACACATACACACACACAACCCTAACCCTAATCCTAATCCTAACCCTAACCGGAAAGTGATTGCCGGACTGATGCAAATGAGGCTCGAAGGGATCCTTGTTTGTTTGGGGTGAATTAAGGCAAAAGTACCCCTCTTTCTGATGTTTGTGATAAGTTGTCTTTGCGACTTAGCCTCCCTCAAACTGTACACTTAGCTCATTTTGGCTGTCCGATGAATTTTCAGCATTCCTCTAATCAACCACATCGCCAAGGCTTCCAGCGAGTTTTTCGCAGGATTCGCAGCCGTATGTTACAATTGGTTCTATGTAACATGCAAGACCTTTTTTTGTAACTTACAATGTCAAGGACTTATTGCATTAAAATGTTCTTCATGTGATAGAATGCAGTTCTGGTTTGCCCAATTCTGTTCTTTATTTATGTGATGCATCTTCCATCTGATGTTAGCCAAATGCTTAGATATCTGTATTTCTACACTTGCCCCAAAATAACGTCATTTACTTGTATATTTTAGGCACAATCTGTTTCTTTGATATCATCATGATTTATGTCTGTCTATTACACAAGTTAAGACCCATTTTTTTCCCACTTTCTACAAGTACTGTATCCATCATTTCCTGTAGTTCCTTCTGACTTGTTGCCATCAAGACGGTGTTATCAGCATAATGTAAGATATTTATATTATATCCACCAGCCAGGATCCAAGGCATATTTTATGTAGATCTCATAAGTTAATTGTACAATAATAGAACAAATAAAGAGGCACGACACAATCTTGTCTGACGCTCTTATTCATACACTGAAATGCTCCTACCAGATTGTTGTATTTGATGGATGCTGTTTGCTGCCAATATATGATCTTTTTTATTCGTAGATCTTTGCTGTCAATGTTTAGTTGCTCTAGTTAATCTAGTAGTTTATTTCCTCATGTTTCACATTGTCAAATGCTTTTCTGTAATCTATAAAGCATAAGTCAGATCTGTGTTTACTTCCATAGCTCTTTCTAATAGGAAATTATATAAAGACAAATAAAACTTTTTTTGTTGTTGCTGTCCTTCACAGGACGTAGCAGTCAACCCCAGCATTTTCGCTGTTCGTGATTCCTGGGCAAATTTTACGTTCAGCAGTTTGCCATTGCTTTCTGAACGACCGGCACCTATACCTTTTTCGAAAGGAAAAAAACCAGCACCGCTGTGTTTCGAACCCGGGTATACGGGCTTACAAACCTCGTTCGCAGGCCCTTAGCCACGGAGACCGGTAAATAAAACTTAGGAAATGAAGTATTTTAGAGATGGAAAAAGACAACAGTGTCTGCAAAGATTACTTCGTCTTTCGTTCGCTTGAAATATGTCTATAACTGAAGTTTTGTGTCTTGTATGAATCTCACTGGTTTTTTTTTTTTTTTTTAAGTTCACTCAGTGGTCCATAGAGTTTATTTTCCACTGTCGTCTCTCTAGTCCAGAAGGTTTGCCTAGATATGTCGTATTTTGGCAGTCTTAGAGTATGTAATCTGCTGTCTGCGGCTCCAATCCACATGTGCATAAGGCTGATTCGCCAATCGTGAATTGTGTATACATGTGGTTGCGTAATCTATTGTTCTGTTTTTGAGGCGCAAAATAATAATTTATTCTAGTGTGTCCATAAAGTTGGAGTCTTGAGCAGGTTTGTACCAGTGAAGCAGAGAAGATGAAGTCTACATCATAGACGGATTCCAGATGTGATAGATTATGTACACATGACCGCAAAAGAGGTCGGGCATCTAGCTTTTCTTCTTTGTTCCTCCTATCCAGTCTTCTCCTTTGTTCCTCCTATCCAGTCTTCTCCTTTGTTTCTCCTATCCGGTCTTCTCCTTTGTTCCTCCTATCCAGAGGAGTAGGCCCCAACCAGTTACGCACCTCAGAGGTCATTGTGTCCGACGTCAGCATACATTTGTGCCAGGCTGACTTCCTCTTTGACAAATTCCATCCACGGTAGCCGGCTCTATCTAACCCGTGGGTAGGTTTATTTTTTTTTTCTTACCAATTTTGCCAGAGAAGAGGCTTTACGGCCAAGACTTTGCTATATACGACTGCCAAGTTATTTTTGGCATGCACAACCATAGGGACGTCCTATTTTGCGCCCTTAGCCGAGACAACCAAGTATCCGATTTAGCTGCCCAAGAGACCATAGGTTAGGGAGGGGGTGTGATATGATTATATACCAGTGGTTCTTGGCAACAATTCTAACCCTAAGCAGGAATCGAACCCCGTACCTTTTGATCCCGAGGCGGACACCGTTACCGTCTGGCTTAAGATAGAGAGACACACTGAAAGACTGTTATAAAGAACAAAGTTATGCACCGGTCAAACCACTAGACGATGATCACTTCATGGAAAATTAATTATTTTGGTCCCACGGAGCGACTGTCAGACCAACGGGCCAGAAGAGTCCCAACGGCTCTACGCCGCTGAAACCCCTGAAGCATAACTTTGCGATGATGTCACGGGATAACACCTCCAGCCACTCGTAAATATTGATGCGTGACTCGTGCCCACGCGGATGCACCAGGCGTCAAACGGATTATTTGCCGAAGTCCAGAACTGAGCCATTAGAGGATGAATGCCAGAGTGATGTTTATGCTGCTGACTTATATGTTACATTGTAAACTATCGCTTTTGACATTCACTGGCCGTATTACATTTCGTTAGCACACCTCGGCTGTTTACAAGGGGTTGTTAGAATGGTGTTGGATTTCTTGCCACATCATGTGGCACACTTCCTTGTCTCCTATGTCTGTTCTACTGTGTCTGTTATATCTAGACAAGCGCGCGCGCACACACACACACTCACGCACACACTCACACACACACGCACACACACACAGAGGCACACCACACACAGAGGCACACCACACACAGAGGCACACCACACACAGAGGAACACCATACAAGGCAGACACACAGACAACATCAACACACAGGCTCAGGGAAATGAAAGGCAGAAGTAGAAATAGTAGTAGTAGTAGTAGTAGTAGTAGTAGTAGTAGTAGTAGTAGTAGTAGTAGTCGTAGTCGTAGTATTAGTAGTAGTAGTCGTAGTAGTAGTCGTCGTCGTCGTAGTAGTAGTAGTAGTAGTAGTAGTAGTAGTAGTAGTAGTAGTAGTAGTAGTAGTAGTAGTTGTAGTAGTAGTAGTAGTAGTAGTAGTAGTAGTAGTAGTAGTAGTAGTAGTAGTTGTTGTTGTTGTTGTTGTAGTAATAGTTGTAGTAGTAGTTGTAGTAGTAGTAGTATTAGTAGTAGTAGTATTAGTAGTAGTAGTAGTAGTAGTAGTAGTAGTAGTAGTAGTAGTAGTAGTCGTCGTCGTCGTCCTCGTCGTCGTCGTCGTCGTCGTCGTCGTCGTCGTCGTCGTCGTCGTCGTCGTCGTCGTCGTCGTAGTAGTAGTAGTAGTAGTAGTAGTAGTAGTAGTAGTAGTAGTAGTAGTAGTAGTAGTAGTAGTAGTAGTAGTAGTAGTAGTAGTAGTAGTAGTAGCTGTAGCAGTAGTAGTAATAGTAGTAGTAGGAGGAAGGCGAACCCTTTTTAATGGAATTTCGTTCATCTGCACCAATTGCATTTTTCAACCGTATGGTCCATGGTAAATCCGACAATGGTTAATGTATGTGCTGTCCTCTTTTCCCTGATAGCTTTCCCCTGGCCCCTTTCCACTGATCTCTTTCCCCTGGCCCCTTTCCACTGATCTCTTTCCCCTGGCCCCTTTCCACTGATCTCTTTCCCCTGATCTCTTTCCCCTGATCTTTCTCTTGATCTCTTTCCTCTGATCTCTGACCTGTGATCTCTTTCTCCTAAACGCATCTCCTGATCTCATTATCCTGATCTTTCTCCTGATCTTTCCTCCGATCGCAACCCTTGATCTCTTTCCCCTGATCTTTCTCTTGATCTCTTTCCTCTGATCTCTAACATGTGATCTCTTTCCCCTAAACGCATCTCCCGATCTCATTATCCTGATCTTTCTCCTGATCTTTCCCTTGATCTCTTTCCCCATATATCTTTTCCCTGAACTCCCCCCCCCCCCCCCCACCTAATCTCTTAACCCTGAACCCTTCTCCCTGATCTCTGGCCCCTGATGCCCTAAGCCCGGGCTTTGTTTTTTTTTTTTTTTGGCTTCATGATTCATGTAGCTCAGGCCTGACAGCACAGTCCTTTAGTGGATGTCCATGACCAAGGGAATAATCCATCTGTCTCCTGCCCAGAAGGTCATAGGTTCATTTTCATCGGCCATTCAGCTGCCGAGTGCTGTTTTTGCTAAGCCTTCTCTTGGTCGTCGTTGGAGCTACGGAGTTCGTGCACTGTACGACGCTTTCGGCAGACGAGTAGCTGTTCTGTGGGGAGAGAGAGAAACTGAGATATGTGGGATAAAACGTAGCGCTGTGAAGTCGATTCTCTTACCCTTTTAACCATGTTCTTACCTTGTATAATCCGCGTAAGAGATACACACATGATCAGTGACTCTATCGGAGTAAGAGTTACACACATGATCAGTGACTCTATCGGAGTAAGAGATACACACATGATCGGCGACTCTATCGGAGTAAGAGATACACACATGATCTGCGACTCTATCGGAGTAAGAGATACACACATGATAGGTGACTCTATCGGAGTAAGAGATATACACAGCATCGGCGACTCTATCGGAGTAAGAGATACACACATGATAGGTGACTCTATCGGAGTAAGAGATATACACAGCATCGGCGACTCTATCGGAGTAAGAGATACACACATGATAGGTGACTCTATCGGAGTAAGAGATACACACATGTTAGGTGACTCTATCGGAGTGAGAGATACACACATGATCGGCGACTCTACCTGAGTAAGAGATACACACATGATCAGCGACTCTACCGGAGTGAGAGATACACACATGATCAGCGACTCTACCTGAGTAAGAGATACACACATGATTGGCGACTCTACCGGAGTGAGAGATACACACATGATCAGCGACTCTACCTGAGTAAGAGATACACACATGATTGGCGACTCTACCGGAGTGAGAGATACACACATGATCAGCGACTCTACCTGAGTAAGAGATACACACATGATTGGCGACTCTACCGGAGTGAGAGATACACACATGATCAGCGACTCTACCTGAGTAAGAGATACACACATGATCAGCGACTCTACCGGAGTGAGAGATACACACATGATCAGCGACTCTACCTGAGTAAGAGATACACACATGATTGGCGACTCTACCGGAGTGAGAGATACACACATGATCAGCGACTCTACCGGAGTGAGAGATACACACATGATCGGCGACTCTACCGGAGTGAGAGATACACACATGATCGGCGACTCTACCGGAGTGAGAGATACACACATGATCGGCGACTCTACCGGAGTGAGAGATACACACATGATCGGCGACTCTATCGGAGTGAGAGATACACACATGATCGGCGACTCTACCGGAGTGAGAGATACACACATGATCGGCGACTCTACCGGAGTGAGAGATACACACATGATCGGCGACTCTACCGGAGTGAGAGATACACACATGATCGGCGACTCTATCGGAGTGAGAGATACACACATGATCGGCGACTCTACCGGAGTGAGAGATACACACATGATCAGCGACTCTACCGGAGTGAGAGATGTACACATAAGATCGGCGACTCTACCGGAGTAAGAGATACACACATGATCAGCGACTCTACCTGAGTAAGAGATACACACATGATCAGCGACTCTACCTGAGTAAGAGATACACACATGATCAGCGACTCTACCTGAGTAAGAGATACACACATGATCAGCGACTCTACCTGAGTAAGAGATACACACATGATCAGCGACTCTACCTGAGTAAGAGATACACACATGATCGGCGACTCTACCTGAGTAAGAGATACACACATGATCAGCGACTCTACCTGAGTAAGAGATACACACATGATCAGCGACTCTACCTGAGTAAGAGATACACACATGATCGGCGACTCTACCGGAGTGAGAGATACACACATGATCAGCGACTCTACCGGAGTGAGAGATACACACATGATCGGCGACTCTACCGGAGTGAGAGATACACACATGATTGGCGACTCTACCGGAGTGAGAGATACACACATGATCGGCGACTCTACCGGAGTGAGAGATACACACATGATTGGCGACTCTACCGGAGTGAGAGATACACACATGATCGGCGACTCTACCGGAGTGAGAGATGTACACATAAGATCAGCGACTCTACCGGAGTGAGAGATACACACATGATCGGCGACTCTACCGGAGTGAGAGATACACACATGATTGGCGACTCTACCGGAGTGAGAGATACACACATGATCGGCGACTCTACCGGAGTGAGAGATACACACATGATCGGCGACTCTACCGGAGTGAGAGATACACACATGATCGGCGACTCTACCGGAGTGAGAGATACACACATGATTGGCGACTCTACCGGAGTGAGAGATACACACATGATCGGCGACTCTACCGGAGTGAGAGATACACACATGATCAGCGACTCTACCGGAGTGAGAGATACACACATGATCGGCGACTCTACCGGAGTGAGAGATACACACATGATTGGCGACTCTACCGGAGTGAGAGATACACACATGATCGGCGACTCTACCGGAGTGAGAGATGTACACGTGATCGGCGACTCTACCGGAGTGAGAGATACACACATGATCAGCGACTCTACCGGAGTGAGAGATACATACATGATTGGCGACTCTACCGGAGTGAGAGATACACACATGATTGGCGACTCTACCGGAGTGAGAGATACACACATGATTGGCGACTCTACCGGAGTGAGAGATACACACATGATTGGCGACTCTACCGGAGTGAGAGATACACACATGATCGGCGACTCTACCGGAGTGAGAGATACACACATGATCAGCGACTCTACCGGAGTGAGAGATACACACATGATTGGCGACTCTACCGGAGTGAGAGATGTACACATAAGATCAGCGACTCTACCGGAGTGAGAGATACACACATGATCAGCGACTCTACCGGAGTGAGAGATACACACATGATTGGCGACTCTACCGGAGTGAGAGATACACACATGATTGGCGACTCTACCGGAGTGAGAGATACACACATGATTGGCGACTCTACCGGAGTGAGAGATACACACATGATTGGCGACTCTACCGGAGTGAGAGATACACACATGATCGGCGACTCTACCGGAGTGAGAGATACACACATGATCGGCGACTCTACCGGAGTGAGAGATACACACATGATCGGCGACTCTACCGGAGTGAGAGATACACACATGATCGGCGACTCTACCGGAGTGAGAGATACACACATGATCGGCGACTCTACCGGAGTGAGAGATACACACATGATTGGCGACTCTACCGGAGTGAGAGATACACACATGATTGGCGACTCTACCGGAGTGAGAGATACACACATGATCGGCGACTCTACCGGAGTGAGAGATACACACATGATTGGCGACTCTACCGGAGTGAGAGATACACACATGATCGGCGACTCTACCGGAGTGAGAGATACACACATGATTGGCGACTCTACCGGAGTGAGAGATACACACATGATCGGCGACTCTACCGGAGTGAGAGATGTACACGTGATCGGCGACTCTACCGGAGTGAGAGATACACACATGATCGGCGACTCTACCGGAGTGAGAGATACACACATGATCAGCGACTCTACCGGAGTGAGAGATACACACATGATTGGCGACTCTACCGGAGTGAGAGATACACACATGATTGGCGACTCTACCGGAGTGAGAGATACACACATGATCGGCGACTCTACCGGAGTGAGAGATACACACATGATCGGCGACTCTACCTGAGTAAGAGATACACACATGATCGGCGACTCTACCGGAGTGAGAGATACACACATGATTGGCGACTCTACCGGAGTGAGAGATACACACATGATCGGCGACTCTACCGGAGTGAGAGATACACACATGATTGGCGACTCTACCGGAGTGAGAGATACACACATGATCGGCGACTCTACCGGAGTGAGAGATACACACATGATTGGCGACTCTACCGGAGTGAGAGATACACACATGATCGGCGACTCTACCGGAGTGAGAGATGTACACGTGATCGGCGACTCTACCGGAGTGAGAGATACACACATGATCGGCGACTCTACCGGAGTGAGAGATACACACATGATCAGCGACTCTACCGGAGTGAGAGATACACACATGATCAGCGACTCTACCGGAGTGAGAGATACACACATGATCGGCGACTCTACCGGAGTGAGAGATGTACACATAAGATCGGCGACTCTACCGGAATGAGAGATGTACACATGATCGGCGTGTGAGATGCTCGCCCACGTAAATCGGCATGGTGCCTGCTGACGATGATCATCTACACGAACTCAGCAAGGAATCTGAAGCTGATTAATTTCAGGGTTGTCGAGATTTTAGGGTTGTCTAAATTTCAGAGCTGTCTAGATTTCAGGGTCATCTAGATTTCAGAGTCGTCTAAATTTCAAAGTTGTCTATATCTCAGGGTTGTCTAGATTTTAGAGTTGTCTAGATTTTAGAGTTGTCTAGATTTCAGGGTTGTTTAGATTTCAGGGCTGTCTAGATTTTAGGGTTGTTTAGATTTCAGGGTTGTCTAGATTTTAGGGTTGTTTAGATTTCAGGGTTGTCTAGATTTCAGGGTTGTCTAGATTTTAGGATTGTCTATATTTCCTGGTTGTCTAGATTTCAGAGCTGTCTAGATTTTAAGGTTGTCTAGATTTCAGAGTTGTGTAGATTTCAAGGTTGTCTGTGAATGCAGTTTTCACAACCCCGACATACGGGGTTCGTAGTCAGCCGCAGGCGATTTGGGAGCAGATCACTTTTGTGTTGTTGTTCACAATGCCACGAGCGTCCGCTGTTCAGATTGCATGTGAAAATTTCTGAACGTAAAACTGATTAGAAAATCACAGACAGACAATGTTTGTTGGTGTTGATACCGTTGCCGTATGAAGAATAGGCAGCTAGCATGGTTGGTCGTGAGTCGAAGTACATTTGTCCCTCAGCGAGGAGCTGTCGTTATTTGAAATCGACAGGTTCGAATCCCGGTGAAACCACTACAAATTGTAATAATTGTATTGTCTAGTACAGTGGTTCTCAACCTTTTTTTTTAGCCCATGCCCCCTTCATAATATTTTCAGAACATCATTCCCCACCCCCTTTCGTATTTCCTCCCTAAAATCCCCCCCCCCCCCCACTCCTACACAGTATATGTAATAATGGAAGCTATATTTAATAGCGCATACTAAAACAAGTCTAGACGTCTACATAAAACGTGATTTGCGGGTCTACTTACGTTATAAAATGAATTTTACGTACAGAACCGTAAAGTATGAAGGGAAAAACATTATCAAGTAATTGGTTCTTGTATTAACGCGATCTTGAAATAATCTTAATTTTTCCCTGGAAACCCTAAAATCCCCCCCCCCCCCTTTTGGGGGTGGGGTGGGGGAATCCCCACCGGTTGAGAACCACTGGTCTAGTATGTCTCCAGCTATATTGAGCCAATCCTGATGTATGGAAGCGAATCATAGACGGTTAACAGACAGGTTAGCAATTATGTAGAAGCCGCGGAGACATGGTTCTATAGAGGAATGATGAGATTTCGGTGGGCGGATATGACAGATAAATATATCTTGAGAAAAAAGTAACTCACATAGAGACCTGGTTACGCGTATCAGAAGACAGTCCACATTCTTTGGCATGTTATGAGAAGAGGAAAGCCGGAGTATGTCATCACAACGTGAAGGTTGGAGGGAAAGAGAAGCGGTGGGAGAGAGAGAGAGAGAGAGAGAGAGAGAGAGAGAGAGAAAGAGAGAGAGAGAGAGAGAGAGAGAGAGAGAGAGAGAGAGAGAGAGAGAGAGAGAGAGCATGCTGGCACGGAGGAACGTCGATATCAGAAATAATTCGCAGTACAAGATACAGAAGGTTATAAATAGACATGATCACCAACGTCACACGGCATAGAATCTCTGCTTCGATCCCTTCTTCTATAAAATGGAGGAATAACTTCAATAGAATTGATCCAGAACACGTGAGTGGGGCATTCAAAAAACTTCAAAAAATTAATAATTATAAATACACGCAAGATTCATTAATAAGAAGTTTTTAACTGTTGAAAAATAACCAGAAACCATGCAAAGATTCCTCAGTTCGACCTTAGAATTGTCAAACTAATCAGGGACCATGCAAAGATTGCTCAGATCAAACTTAGAATTGTCAAACCAACCAGGTGCCATGCAAAGATTGCTCAGATCAAACTTAGAATTGTCAAACCAACCAGGTGCCATGCAAAGATTGCTCAGATTTAACACTTATCAAATTAAGCAGGCACCGTACAAATATTGCTAAGAGTTAGCACTTGTCAAACCAACCAGGCACCGTGCAAAGATTGCTCAGATTTAGCACTTATCAAACCAACCAGGCACCATGCAAAGATTGCTTAGATTTAGCACTTGTCAAACCATCTAGCACCATGCAAAGATTGCTCAAATTTAGCACTTGTCAAACCAGCCAGGCACCACGCAAAGATTGCTTAGATTTAGCACTTGTCAAACTAATCAGGGACCGCGCAAACACTTCTCATACTTGACAGTTGTAAAACTTCGTAAGCCCCACTAATATAGTTATTGTGTCAAAATCAGCTGTTCTGTCCAAAGCTAAAGGTTCTGGAATATCCCTAACGCAAATCAAAAAGCAAGAATACCAAAATTGATCTGGACAGATAAAATTCACGTATAGACAGTAAAACTCCCCGACAGAAGCCGAAATGCTGGCACGAGGTGGATACTTGTGGGAACATGTCACAGAGTGTCGTAGCAATATGCTTGTCCACGAGAGAAGGTCGGGAGGGAGGAAGGAAGGTAAAGAGTTTAGCCGTGATCTTATGAGTTATGAGAAAAGGTAGGGAGGAAATAAAGTAAAGAGTTAGTTATGGGAGACGGTAGGGATGAAAGAAGGTAAAGAGTTTAGCCGTGATGTACTGGGCTATGATGAAGGTAGGGAGGAATGAAGGTAAAGAGGTTAGCCGTTAATTGATGGGTTATGAGAGAAAGTCAGGAGGAAGGAAGGAAAAGAGTTTAGTCATGATCTGCTGGGTTATGAGAGAAGGTAAGGAGGAAGGACAAGTACAGAGTTTAGCCGTAATTTGCTGGATTATGAGAAGAGATCTTTTGATGAGCTGTGCTATGTGTGCAAGATTACAATATTTTAACTCTTTCAATCCCAAGAGGTATTGGTATTACTTAACTCATTCTATCCTATAAAGTTATTAGTTTAATTCGTTCTATCCTAAAAAAGTTGTTACTTTAACTCGTTCTATCCTGTGTAACATTTAGTAATTTCTTTTCCTTTTTCTAATTTTTATTGGCAAGGATTGAATTTGATGTTCTTCGCCCAGAAAAAAAAAATTTAACTTTATTGCGAGATCAAGTATTGTGGTCATCTTTGAGGTCTGAAAATGTTGATTCTTGTCTCTTGCAGAGACAGATTAGACCAAACTTTACAATTTTGACTGTTTCTGTAGTTGTCGATATCAGCGAGTTATGTCTTGATGTATGCTGGTTGCATAATGACGTTTTGTATTTCCTTTCTTTATTACAGAGTTCACGTTGAATTTTTCACGAATGAGAAATCTATCAAAGAGAGACTTCAGTTATATTTTATCAAGAACCAACGTTCCAGTGAGTACACATTTGGTATCACACATATATGTTGTTTCAAGTGAAGAAAGAGTGAATTAATGTAAAATATAACAGTGCCATGACACACACACACACGCGCGCGCGCGCGCGCACACACGCACACACACACACACACACACACAAACTGTCAAGAATATTTTCGTACTGTTTTCCACCACCTTTCTTTCCTCAAATCTTTTCAAATACACAAAAGCATCAAATGGGGAATCCTTGAGGCAACTAAGGCAGCTCATAAATAAATTCTCAAGTATTTATTGGCACTCATACAAGCAGCAAAAGGAAATAGATATTTAAAACAATGCACTCAATTAGTGAATTTAAATACATACACCATAAATAAAATATTGCACGATTTCTTGCTTGACATATGTCGCTGCATCTCGCCAGATACATACTGCAGTGTATACCTTTGGCCATTGCATATCTTTGGCCATTGTTCAAATATAACGCAAGACATAGCGAACGGCTAAATATACTTCATGTCCCTAAACCTAGGATAGGCTTATGTAAAACAAGCTTAGCATACTCTGCCACTCAGTTGAGGAACAATTTTCCACAAGAAATCAAAGACATCACCAGTCATTATACATACAGTCGTAACCTGTTTGAACACTACCTCAGTACAGACTACATGCCCCCCCCCCCTTCCTCTAAAAATAATAATGGTAAATTATCTCAAACCATATCTTGTTAATAATCATTCCCATATGTATGGCACGTTACACCTTCCTTAGATATTTATCATGCCCATGGTAAACATTGCCTCAGCGAGTCATGTATTACTGATTATTTTTCATGCTATTAATGCTTATTGTTCTTTTGTTGTCTAAGATTAGCTTCATAAGTGATGGTGAATGAAATAATGTATGAGAGGAATTAGAGAAGAAGGGCAGAATGTCAGACGGGCCTGCGTGCCCAATTCTTAACCCTTTGAAAATAAAGATTGTTCGTTCGTTCGTTCGTTCGTTCGTTCGTTCGTTCGTTCGTTCGTTAGTGTTATATATAATTTGAAGTGAAAAGTTAAATATGACGCACATCGTCGCTGATATTGCGCAAGTGTGTAAAACGTTATATATATTCTTTAAGAACTAATCTACAAACATGTACCGCAATTTTACATTTCAGCTTAAGTAATTCACCCACTCGATATTTGATATATCCACATGATATATAACTCTGCAGTATGCACCTGACGAGATACAGAGCAATATGTCATGCAAGAAATAGTGCAATACTTTATTTAAGTCGTATGTGTTTAAATAGCTATTCGACTTGAATGTTAAATTTACTTATGACTGCAAGATTTCATTCGACATAAGTGTTTAAAAGGATTTGTTTGTAACTGCAAACTATCACTCTTAAATATATATTAACTCACTTCCTAAATAAATATAATTCTCGGAGGAATACTTTATTTTGGGTCCTTGTTTAAATGTATTTACATGTACTTGTCAAGTCCAAGTTTAGGTCAAGAGAATGTACCCAGTAAGAGATGCCGTCGAGACGCGGTGTGATGTTTCAGTGCAAGATGCCATCTCGGACTATAATAAATCGTAACCGTAGCGGCTATAAAATGTGACCAGGATAGTGACATACTACCCCAAAAATGGCTGCTTGCAAATATTTCCTTCCATGCTATATCACGTTTTAGTGGCTATAAATCGATGGACTCAACATACGTCATTCTTTATATCTTTAGGTGCATATTTGATTGACTTGAAGGCGCTAGAGTGGGTGGTGGGGAGCCCATTAGTGTTTTAATAGTAAGCGCCTTAGTGTAACGGTTAGGATGTTAACGCTGAGAATAGCACAAGCACGATCTGGCAAGGGTTCGATACCAGCTCTCGTCGTTAGTTACGGGAAGAAAATACTTTCCACCTCTTCTTCGTCCATTCAGGTCTACAAAAATGTATGGTTCTAATACTTCATATACAGGTTCCTTTTATAGAATTGTTCTTATATTATTATTTTTCATGGTGTTTTTCTTCTTCTACAGTTTCTATGAACGGGTTGGTTTGGTTTCAAAGAAAATACACGTCCGTACCCTGTTTTTTCCCCGTTCGCTTGCTTTGACTTCGAGAGTGGTCCCTACACGTGCTACTGTTTCTAGTGCACAGGACAGATTTGTGCGTGTGGCTTGGCCTTCCCTATTTCCAGTGTCCCTCGCCATCCTGGCAATTTATATCCCCGAGTTAAGGATGAGAACCCTTTAAGCTATATTTAACTATGAGTTATATTTCACGTTGAATATACATTTGCGGTGTATGAAATCCAGCACTCGAGGCGGACACCATACCTCGAGACAACTCAACCCCCTAACACGTTAGATACAACGGCGAAGTCGGATGTCAGTCCTTTCATCTGTGGACGGACTTGTGGTCACGGTGTCTCGGACTTGTGGTCACTACTCGGTGGACGGACAAGCCGGCCACAACCTACGCCTCACCTCTAATCCACCTCCATCCCTTCCCTTAGTAGACCAGACTTTCCCGCCAAAACATCGATATTAACAAGGCAAAGATACGAAAAGGGAGGTGTGAAGACAGCACCCCTAATCCACTCCACCACTGAGTAGACTAGGGTTTTTTTTGTTTTAAATCCAAAACATCGACCTTAACAAGCCAAAATTACGAAAAGGGTTTAAACTACAGCAGTTAATTTCCGTATCCATTTTTGTTGTCCGGTTAAGATCCGGCCGCGTACCACGAGTTTCTGTTAGTCTGGTTCCCTGTCTTAAGATCTGGTGTCAAACCACTTCATCATATATCGTTAACATCGTTAATAAAATAGAGCTAATAAAGTCTGTGGCGCGTGTATAAACTTAAATGCCCCAGTACATATGACCTAAGAAGAATATCAGGCCCGTATTAACTCAGCTTAACCCGGTGAATATGCCGTAACAGAAATTTCGGTAAGCGTGAATATAAGTATCCCGCAAACATGCTATAGAGGGAATCTCAGGTGCTTATAATAACCAAAGAGACTCTGTCAACATACCTACGAGGAAATAGTCTCTTTCGCGTATGTTAATTAAACTTACCCGGTAAACGTGCCACACGGAGGGGGGGGGGGGGTAACCCTACGCCTATATTAACTAAACTTACGCAGTAAACAGCCACAAGAGGCGTCTCTGACGGTATATTAGCTAAATTAACTAAAGTATCCCGTAAACTCGACACAGACGATGCCTCCGACGTTTATAGTAGTTAAAATAACCCGGTAAAATGTCATCTAAGGATTTTCAGACGTTTATATTAGCTACAGTAACCCGGTTAAAGTATTATAAAAGGAGTTAAGATACATATATTGTTATCCAAGGGGTTTCAGACGTTTATTTTAAAGTAATCCGATGAAAATACCACAAGACTTTCATATTAACTAAAGTAACCCAGTAAATATGTCATAGGAGTTTCATAAATTTATATCAACTAAAGCGGAAAATTAGAGCATAGCATTGTTGTTCCGTTATCTTCCGCAGCTTGTCTTGTTCCAGAACTTTTCCTCTGGAGTGAACTAGACAGGTCTAGAGAGGGATCATACTATTTGGGCAACACATGGTCTCTCAATTCAGCCCAGGCGTTGTGCTATGGAGAGGTGCATAGAAATTTTAGAAACTATCGTCTATCAAGACAACAAGATGCCGGATGAGTTTCACATGTTTATATTAACTAAAGCAGTGGTTCTCAACCGGTGGGGGGCCCTCCCCCACCCAAACTCGGGAGGGGGAGGGAATGTTAGGGTTTCCGGGGGGGGGGGAATTAAGACCACAAATTGGCAGGCTTAAACTGGCTTCAGGACCATACAAAACGCGATCGTCCCCCTTCCTTGAATTGTGTGTGTGTGTGTGTGTGTGTGTGTGTGTGTGATATGTGTATGTGTGTTTGCATATATATATATATATATATATATATATATATATATATATATATATATATATATATATATATATATATATATACACACACACACTAGCTGACCCGTCCCTGCTTCGCCCAGCCCCTGGTGGGGAGCATCTCATTTAATTCATATAAGTAGTCATATGAGCTCCCGTTCCCGACTATCTATCTGTCTAGCTGTCTGTCTGTCTGTCTGTCTGTTTGTCTGTCTGTCTGTCTGTCTGTCTGTCTGACCATGCCGATAGGCGTGGGCGGTCATGTACTGCCATGTCACTCGATCATCAGAGTCGTGGATCAGCTCCGTGTTCCTGTCTGGATCATGCTACGTGGCCAAGCCATCCAGGTATTTACTTCTCGGTCTTCCCCTTGGTCTCTTCCCTTCGATCTTGCCAGCTGTCACCAAGTTCTTCTCATAACATGCCCAAAAAATTTTGACTGTCTGCGTCTAATGACTCTAATCAGTTTACGATCTTCATTTGTTTCTTGAAGGACTTGTCCATTGGTTTTTTCTGTCTGTCCATGGTATTCTTTGCATTTTCCTCAGAAACCACATTTCTGCAGCCATCAGATGTTTTTCAGCTTGACTGCTTATTGTCCATGCTTCACATCCATACAAAAGTATAGGTTCTATGTAGCACTTCAACACTCTTTTTCTCGTTTCAGTTGATATCTTTTTATTGGTCAGTATGTTTTTCATCTTGCAAAAGGCTACTTTCGCAATGGCAATTCTTGTTCTAATCTCTTCAAGGCATCTCCCATCAGATGTTATGACAGTGCCGAGATAACTGTATCGATTCACTTGCTTAAGAATATGCCCATTTACTCGTATATCACATTGTGGTATTTCCTTCTCCCCAGTAACGATCATAATCTGTGTCTTCTTAATATTCAGTTCTAAGCCTAGTTGTTCACTGTGTGCAACAACCGCATCTACTAAATTTTGCAGGTCCTGTTCATTGTCTGCAATCAAGACTGTATCATCTGCATATATAATGTTATTGATGTATCGTCCCTGTCGTGTCCTCCTTTAAAGTGTCGTCCCTGGAGTGAGGAGAGTCAACACCCACATTATAATATTTTCCTCTCAATATCCTGGAGAATCCACCAGCTTCCGTCCAACACACTCCATCAGCCCGTGGACACCTTTTCCTATCACTCTCTCACTGTCGTACTATGCCCCCTCTCATACTTCCCCAACGCAACATACTCAACAACTCTTGCTTCTAAAAATTAATAAAGATTAATTTATTAAAAGAAAAGTGTAACGTATATGAGACGTGTCTGTGAAGAAAATGTGTGTCGTGTATTCTGATGCAAATGTATAGGTCAGCCTTCAAAGTTCAGGATCAGAGTCCACTCATCATGGCAAGGATTACACGACATCACACGAGTCAGTACAATAGACCTCACCAATTGCCGCTTCTTTTCCGCCAGACTTGTTATCCTCCATGAACCTTGATAACCATGAATCTGAGTCCCATTCGAAACTACAGTCCGGGAACACTATTAATGTTTGTTCCTAACAAAAACGGTTCCTAATAGTTTGTAGAAAACTGAGATCTCATAATTCCCGCACAGTACAAAAAAAAACAATAGAACACTGTCCCATGAACATGGCGTTTGTCCTTCTTGCGAAATGTTCTATGGATTTCCCTATTTTCTCGTTATTGTCTTAACGTTATAATGTTTCTAGATATGTGGAACAACTACACTTAAATGTTGTCTTTCCTCCAATGTGAACCTCAATCACTATTGGTGTGTTAAAGACTGGGATGACCTACAACTCATTCGGTACTTATTCTGTAGGATACTTCTATCATTCAGCTCCCCTGAGCAATGTTGATCATCTTCCTCTAGCATAGGCTCATTGATAAAGTTGCTGGCCAATCTTCCTGTGCCAAACTTTATCCGGGATCGGATTTTTCCTTGGTTCCGTGTTCTTCCTTCCAACCAGAGGGAACCTGTAAAATAGATCATACAACTGGTGATAGCCTCCCCATCACTGATCTCTATTAGATGATCGTGGCCATCGGCCTCGCTCAAAAAATACAGTGAATCTAACTCTGTCAGGGACAGATGAACTGAACACAGAGGTTTTCATCAGGCCAAGACAAGAAGGGAAAAAAAAACACAACCAACAGCGTGCGGACCCCCCCCCCCCCCACCCCCCCCCACCAGGGAGCACCCACTGGAAGATCCCAATTATTGCCCATTACTCAACTCTCAACTAGTAGAGCTAAGTATCACTTCCCTACTCTAGCTAGTTTTCCACTAACAGTGCTAATCATCACACTCTAGTTTTAACAAGACTACTGCCTATATTAATTAGGCCTAAATAGACTATATTGACTACCTTATGCAAAACCGCCTCATTCCGGGATGGCTGCTACACTTTGCCATAACGACACATGCTAGTTAATATTAAATTAATCTAACACTGTAGAGCTCTCCCACAAACACGTCCATCATAATCCACGGTTTTGGTCAACACTGTTTCTCCCAATCATGGTTTATGGCAAAACCTAAAATTGGTCACGTGACGGTATTCATTATGTCCACATAGGTGTTATTTGGGTATATCATCCATTGTCAAGAATATATCCTCCCTGGCTTAGTCACTGTCAGAGTTGTCATCACTTGTTTTGACTCCCACCACAAGCTAGCGAGTTCCTGTGTGATCCCAACAACAGTTTTCCACAACAAACCGCCAATCTTCTTGATGTCCGGAAACTCGAGATGACAGACGGACTGTTTTCTTCCGAGCTGAGTACTTCCGCTTTCAATCCGACCTGTGATGGCTGACATCCGATTGCAACCAGGATCCGACGGGTTCCATCTATATTCGAATGTTGACAAACTGTCAAAGCGATGCAGGGACCCGTCTCACTCACCACCGAGTGTTCCCAATCCGTCGACCAGATGTAAACACGTGCAGTTACATTTTCTGGATTTGTTGAAACAACCTTTGGCCTCGAACATGCCGCTAATTCAGAACGCCTTTTATTCTCATCACTGGTTAAATCACGTTGGTCTATTATGTGGTCAATTTTACACGCCTCCTACCCCGCCCCCTTCTTTCTATGTGCTCACTGAACCGGAACATCCAGCACCGTTATACAAATACACCCGAGATTTCCGCATTCATTTACAGGTCCGTACGTGAGGTGAGTATGCAGTTTTTTTCTCTATAAAGTTGTTCTATTATACATTTTCTTCGACTAACATTCTTTTCAATTAACATTTTGTCAATTCTTATTTTCTCTTCATTGCTTCCATTTTCCCATGCATTTGTTCCTCTCGTCCTGGCATCACCTTCTAATGTAGTCACAGGAGATCTCCTTGACTATATGTTGTGTTTGTGAATGTGTTTGTTTGCTGATGAAGGCTAACCGCCGTAACGTTCTGTATGTGTCGTAACTCTGTTATGTAAAGCTGCACTACTTTGTGTCATTTTATATTGTTTAAACTTTCACAGCTTTACCGCAGTTCCACCAAATTTTATGCATACTTTTCTTAAGAGAGTAGTCCATCTCACTCTTCTCCACCGTGAGTTTAATCCAGATGATTCATTCTTCTTCTTCAGGAGCTGGGTGTCTTGACAAGAAATCCGCTCCAACATTTTCCTTCCCAGGAATGTACTCCACTGTGAAATTATAGGGTTGAAGTAACAATGACCACCGCATCAAACGGGCGTTGAGCTTCTGAGAAGTAGCCAGGAACATCAGGGGCTGATGATCCGACTGGACTCGAAACCTAACTCCATACAAATATGGCTGGAATTTTTGCACTGCCCATACGAGGGACAAGCACTCTCTCTCTCGACGGTTGAATAATTCCTCTCCGCCTGGAGAAGTTTCTTACTTGCGTATGCTACAGGTTTCAAAACCGATGCATCGTCTTTTCCTTCCTGTAACAGAGCTGCCCCAATCCCAATCGCACTCGCATCCGTTCTCAACACAAATGGTTTGGAAAGGTCAGGGAGCTGTAATACAGGTTTGCTGACCAAGGCCTCCTTTAACTGACTATAGGCATTCTCACATTCTGGTGTCCAAATGATTTGGTCCGGGAATCCCTTTTTCAAGGTTTCCGTCAATGGAGCTCCCAGTTCAGTGAAATGTGGGATACATTTGTGGTAGAACCCACACAATGAGAGAAAAGATCGCACATCCTTCTTCGTTTTTGGCCTTGGTGCATTTCTGATTTTCTCCAGGTTCTTCTCCTCTGGGACAATGTGTCCTGGAGTGATGGTGTGACCTAGAAATTCCAGAGTCTGGTAACCAATCATGCACTTGGTTGGACGAGCGGTAAGCCCCGCTTCCTTGAGTCTATTAAACACTCTCTCCAAGGATTGCAAGTGGTCATCCAAGCTGTCACTGGAAATCAGAATATCATCCATGAATGAGATGATGGACGGATCCTGTAAAGGATCAAGTAAAGTCCTCATCATGCGTGTAAACACACTAGGTGCATTGCTGAGTCCAAAGGGCATGACCTTGAATTCGTAGTGTCCACTGGGTGTACTGAAAGCTAACAGTGGTCGAATCTCCGGTTTGACTGGTATCTGATAGTACCCCCGACTCAGATCCACCTTTGAAAAGTACCGAGCCTTATGGAGCCTAGCGAATAACTGAGTTGGATTCGGCAAAGGTTCCACCTGAAATTGTGTATGACTGTTCAGAAGTCGGTAATCTATACACAACCGGTGTTCTCCACTTGGTTTGCGTAACAAAACTACCCCCGCATTGTATGGGGATGTGGATGGTGCAATCACATCATCCTCCAGCAGTTTCTCTATTTCCTCCTCCAGGGCCTTTTCTTTAGAAAATGGCACTGGGTAAACCTTCTGGCGAACAGGCTCCTGTGTGGTCAAAGTCATCTCGAACTCAACCAACCTCGTTCGTCCTGGTTTATCAGTCAGTATCTCCTTATGAGACTTGAGAACCTGGGTTATCTTTTCCCTCTCCTGGGAGGTCAGATCAGGGTTCACTTGCACATCCCTATAGGTTTCCTGGTGTACCAAGGGATATTCCCTGCCCTCGCTGGTTCCCCCTTCAGTCTCCACTGCAATTGCCATTGACATGAGGTGAGCTGCCTTGTCTCCCGGTCTTTCTTCGTATTTCCGCAAGAGATTGATATGGAAAATCTTCGACTTTCCCCGGATCCGGATCTGATAGTTGGTTCTGGATATCACCCTTTCCACGGGAAATGGTCCTTGCCAACCTATCTCCAGTTTGTTGTTTCCCGTTGGGAGTAGCAACAAGACTTTATCTCCCACCTCTAGAGATCTTTCTTTAGACCTACGGTTGTAGTAAGCCGCATGTCTTTTTCTGGCCTTTTTCAAGTTTTGATTCGCCAGAGTCCATCCCTTGTGGAGATTTTCTTTCAGTTACTCCACGTATTTATAGGATGAGATCACTTCTTCTGACGTCCCCTCTTCAGTCCAACTCCTCAACATTGCTTCCAACGGTCCTTTGATTGGACGACCAAACAGCAACATAGCGGGTGATAGTCCTGTTGAGCCATGAGGAACTTCCCGATAGGCAAAAAGGGCTGCTGGGATATATTCATCCCACCTATCAGGTTTTTCCTGCGCTAGTTTCCTGAGCATTGTCATCAACGTGCCGTTGAAACGCTCTACTTGTCCATTGGCTTGAGGGTGGTAAGGGCTGGTATGTATGTGCTTAGAGTGAAACACCCTAAATACCTCCTCCATGAGTTTTCCACAAAACTGAGACCCATTGTCCGTCAGAATTTGATCCGGAAAGCCTAATCTGGTAAAGGCCTCCATCAGTGCGTCCGCCACTCTTTCGAGTCAATCGTGGTCAACGGAATGGCCTCACCCCACATTGTACAGCAATCCACCATGGTGAGTATGTACATGTTCCTCTTCCTAGTCCTGCGAAGTGGACCCACGATATCGATGGCTACCCTCTCGAAAGGAGAGTTCATGATGGGCATCTCACCCAACACCACCGGTGCTGTCCAGTGTTTCGGTGCCACCCTCTGGCACTCAGGGCATGACTTCACATACCGACGCACATCATCTGTCATTCCCGGCCAATAGTAATGGCAGGAAATTCGCTGCATGGTGGCGGCAATACCCATATGTCCACTAAAGGAGATGGTATGCCTCATATGAAGAATCTGGGACCGGTAAGCTTTCGGGACGAACAACTGACCGTATAGGTTGTCTCCCCTTCCTGCTCTCCTGTAGAGTATCCTATTCTTCATGTAGTACTGCCCCCGTCCTGGTGGATCAGCACTTTTCTGCAGCTTTCTGTAGCAAGGACGTAAAGTATCATCCTCACTCTGGGCAGTTCGTAGCTCCCCCGGCATTGGGTTAGTCACAATTGCTTCTGCCTCTTCCGTTCTCGTATGAGAGCGAGTCTGCATTGCTCCCATATGGATTGGCTCCCTGGGCATTCCCAGAAAGACATACCGGCAACTAGGATTACTGGAAAAATGGGATCGGTCAATACAGCGGCCTTGATGGTGCCGATGACATACCTTGACCGAATCTCCACATTAGCAATGGGCAACTTCATGGCCACAGCACTCTTCTGTGCAGGCTGTACCTCCATGGTCACACCTGTGAATTGTTCTGGATGTACCAGATCCGCAGAAATCACGGCCTCCCCGTCCAGTCCTGTGTCGTACAAACACTCCACTTGACGACCGTTAACCTCTACCAATTCCACTACAGGTGGTTTTTCCTGGTCTGGAGTCTCTTCCTCGGCCTCGACCTGTTCGGTGGGCTCCACCTTAGGTTTCCCGGGGCACACGACGAATTGAGTGTCTCCTGACTTTTCCCCGCAGTCAATAGCATTGTGCGTATTCGACTTGCAATGGTTGCACCATTTCCCTGTCCTAGATTTTCTATTGCCGGACTTGAGTTAGCTCTCCTGGTGGCGAGCTTCCTTGTTGACCTTGGCATTTTCCGTGACAACCTCCTTGGAAGTCACTTGACATGCTGCGAAGTGAGGGCTCCTAGCCTTCGATTTGCAGTCCCTCGTATTGTGAGAGGGTGACTTACAAATTGAACACCACTTCTCCGACCACGGTCGTTTTGGTGTAGAGCTTGAAGTGCTTTTGCTTCCCTCCTTCTTCTTCTCTGAACTATCCTCTGATTTTTGCACATAAGGTTCCCACTTTTTAGTTCCTGAGTTTTTGGCTTTCTTCTTATCATGTTTCTCCTGACTTTTGGTGTTGGTGGAAAGGTTTTCCCCTGCCTCCCCATGTACTTCGACGAACCGTTCTGCTAATTTTGTCACGAGGTCAATACGTTCCGCTCCTTGTTTTCCCAGGAACGTCTTGAGAGGTTTAGACATTTGCTTCTTCAACTGGTCGACCACCATGAGCTCTTCCAGACTCTCATAGTCATGTGCGAACCCAGCCAAATCCATCCACTTATGGAGATAAGATTTTTGACGCAAACTGTAGGCAGCAAACAACTCCCCCGGTTCTCGTTTCGCTGCTCGAAATTTTTTCCGGTAGGTATGTGACGTAACCTCGAATCGTTTCAGCAGAGCCGTCTTTAACTCGTCGTAATTGTTCTCATGTCCTGGTGGCAGGCGAGAATAAACCTCGTAGCCGGTCCCGCGTAATCCCTGGGATAGCTTGAGATTCCATTTGTTACGCTCCAGACCCATAGCAATAGGCATTGCCTCGAAGCGTTGAAGGTACTGGTCAATCTTCTCTTTGTCCTCCTCGTAGACCGCTAAAGGAAACTTCATAGCATGGTACCCATGCCCACCTACTGGTGTTGAGGCTGGGATGGAGGAACCTCCAACTGCTCCCTCAGTTTCCCCATTAGATTGACTCTTCAACTCGAGTTCCCTCATCCGATACTCGTGCTCCCTTTTCTGAGCCTCCTGCTCCGCTTCCCGTTTCCTAGCAGCTTCCTCAACTTCAAGTTTCCTAGCTGCCTGCTGAGCTTCCAATTTCTTAGCAGCCTGCTCTGCTTCCAATTTCCTAGCTTCTTGTTCCAACTCCATCCTTCTCAATTCCAACTCGGCCTTTCGATCTTCCCTCTCTGCTTGACGATACTCTCTCTCCATTTCCTGTATGTAATCCGTTAGAGCAGAACTCGACAGTCCCATTTCTTCCCCCTTTGCCTTTAATTCTGCAGTGGTTAGTTTCGGAGTGGCCATTTCAGAGAGGTACGCTAGCAGGTCGAGTACAATATAACTGCAAATTAATATACAGATATATGACCAAGTACTATTAATCTAGATATTACCACACACAGTACTTTCACTCAGCGACAAGAGTAGAATCAGGACCACAGACCTATGCAGACGTGTGAAGTGTGAACAGGTAAGATATTTGTCCTAACCCCTATCCACATTCACTCTAGCTGGATTCTCCAATATGATATCTCCCTCTTATAACTAAGGATCCCGTGTCAAAAGACCCCGTTGTCAGAGGATCCCACTGTCCAAAGATCACTTTTACGTGAGATCCCGCTGTCCAAGGATTCGGTTTACGAGAGATCCCGCTGTCCAAAGATCCCGTTATCGAGAGATCCCACTGTACAAAGATCCCGGACTAGCCCCCAATAATGTCGTGTCTTCCTTTAAAGTGTCGTCCCTGGAGTGAGGAGAGTCAACACCCACATTATAATATTTTTTTTTCCCTTTATCAATATCCTGGAGAATCCACCAGCTTCCGTCCAACACACTCCATCAGCCCGTGAACACCTTTTCCTATCACTCTCTCACTGTCGTACTATGCCCCCTCTCATACTTCCCCAACGCAACATACTCAACAACTCTTGCTTCTAAAATTTAATAAAGATTAATTTATTAAAAGAAAAGTGTAACGTATATGAGACGTGTCTGTGAAGAAAATGTGTGTCGTGTATTCTGATGCAAATGTATAGGTCAGCCTTCAAAGTTCAGGATCAGAGTCCACTCATCATGGCAAGGATTACACGACATCACACGAGTCAGTACAATAGACCTCACCAATTGCCGCTTCTTTTCCGCCAGACTTGTTATCCTCCATGAACCTTGATAACCATGAATCTGAGTCCCATTCGAAACTACAGTCCGGGAACACTATTAATGTTTGTTCCTAACAAAAACGGTTCCTAATAGTTTGTAGAAAACTGAGATCTCATAATTCCTGCACAGTACAAAAAAACAACAGAACACTGTCCCATGAACATGGCGTTTGTCCTTCTTGCGAAATGTTCTATGGATTTCCCTATTTTCTCGTTATTGTCTTAACGTTATAATGTTTCTAGATATGTGGAACAACTACACTTAAATGTTATCTTTCCTCCAATGTGAACCTCAATCACTATTGGTGTGTTAAAGACTGGGATGACCTACAACTCATTCGGTACTTATTCTGTAGGATACTTCTATCATTCAGCTCCCCTGAGCAATGTTGATCATCTTCCTCTAGCATAGGCTCATTGATAAAGTTGCTGGCCAATCTTCCTGTGCCAAACTTTATCCGGGATCGGATTTTTCCTTGGTTCCGTGTTCTTCCTTCCAACCAGAGGGAACCTGAAAAATAGATCATACAACTGGTGATAGCCTCCTCATCACTGATCTCTATTAGATGATCGTGGCCATCGGCCTCGCTCAGAAAATACAGTGAACCTAACTCTGTCAGGGACAGATGAACTGAACACAGAGGTTTTCATCAGGCCAAGACAAGAAGGAAAAACAAACACAACCAACAGCGTGCGGAACCCCCCCCCCCCCCCCCTTCCCTCCCACACCAGGGAGCACCCACTGGAAGATCCCAATTATTGCCCATTACTCAACTCTCAACTAGTAGAGCTAAGTATCACTTCCCTACTCTAGCTAGTTTTCCACTAACAGTGCTAATCATCACACTCTAGTTTTAACAAGACTACTGACTATATTAATTAGGCCTATTATAAACCGCTAATTAAACCGCCAATCTTCTTGATGTCCGGAAACTCGAGATGACAGACGGACTGTTTTCTTCCGAGCTGAGTACTTCCGCTTTCAATCCGACCTGTGATGGTTGACATCCGATTGCAACCAGGATCCGACGGGTTCCATCTGTATTCGAATGTTGACAAACTGTCAAAGCGATGCAGGGACCCGTCTCACTCACCACCGAGTGATCCCAATCCGTCGACCAGATGTAAACACGTGCAGTTACATTTTCTGGATTTGTTGAAACAACCTTTGGCCTCGAACATGCCGCTAATTCAGAACGCCTTTTATTCTCATCACTGGTTAAATCACGTTGGTCTATTATGTGACAGTCCCCCAGTGTTGATTCCTTCCATATCTTCTATATTTCTGAAAATATTTTCACTGTACAGGGAAAAAAGATCTGGAGACATTACACATCCCTGTCTCACACCTCTTTTAATAGGCTGATATTGACCTATATTGTTATCAATTCTGATGGCAGCTTGTTGTTTCCAATATATGTTTTTTACAAGTCTAAGGTCTTTTCCATCAATTTGTAGATCTTCAAGCATCCTTATTATGATGACATGTCTCACTTTATCGAAAGCCTTTGTATAGTAAATAAAGCAAAGATATAGATCTTTGTTTACTTCTATATAACGTTCAAGTATGTTCTCTCTCTCTCTCTCTCTCTCTCTCTCTCTCTCTCTCTCTCTCTCTATATATATATATATATATATATATATATATATATATATATATATATATATATATATATATATATATATATATATATATATATATATATATATATATATATATATATATATATATATATATATATATATATATATATATATATATGGGTGTGTGTAAAGTGGGGAATGACATTTTGGAAAGGGAGGGGTGTTATTCTGAACATAGGTGAATGGGTGTATGAGCCAAAAAAGTTGAGAATCACTGAACTAAAGTAACCCGGTAAAAATGCCAAAAAGGAAATAGGCTGCTTATATTAACTGAAGTAGCCCATCAAAAATGTCATAGAATGAATGTCAGGCTGGTTAGATTAACCGATAAACATGCTACAAAGGCATACTGGGGATGTGGAAAGAGATCTATATCCTTTTGTGACCGAACTAGAGATCATATTTGGTATTTATTACTCTAGCTAACTTTACCTAATGCAGGTGACGGCAATCATAGCCTCACCCCGCTGGCTGGAGGACAAACGGCACACGCATGTTGTAATTGTAATGACTCACAGAACATGCTGAAAAAGTTGAAGACAGACATGCTTCTCGCAGAGTGGCAAGCTTCAATTCTAAAAATCAAAGAAAGGGAACATGTGTTGGGTCTTTTCCTCAGGGCATGCTGGATGGTGGGAAACGAACAGGCGGACAGATTGGCTGTGTCTGCACCACTTGGTGAGATACTGATGCATGATAAGGCAACGTGGTAAGCATACTTTGGAATCGTGTGTATAGTGCAGAAAAATAGTTAGATCGTCACGGTTTGAAAAGAATGGCACTGCGGGGAGTAACCTGAGAATCTAGCGACACTCAGGAGGAAAGGCCAGAGGGACACATAATTAGTCTGCTACTGATACCATTAGTATTAAGACACTTCACTCTCTGTTGAAGACGACGAATAACTGGTACTTTTTATCACGAGACTGTGTTAGTTAGTCTGAATCCTCTGGAAGACTTAATCTAGCTTAAAGTCCGGTGCACTGAGTTACCAAGGATGTCAGACAACTACTATTTTGTAATCTGAATTATCTCAAAGGAAGACGAATAAACCGAGGAAGGTCATGGATGGTGCAGACATAAGACTGGGTGTAGGCTTCGCCCTGTTGCAGTGAAAGTCAACGGAGCTGCGGTGGTATATTGTTTACTGCTCTTGCCGACCAAGACAGAGGTTCAGGTTCAATCCCCTTCAGAGCAAGTATTATTTTTTCCCGCGTCGACCCGTCCTCATAACAACGGATACTAGACCATTTTCAGTATGTTCTGGGAATTGCATGTGAAGGAAAAGCTGTGAGGAAGGGAACAGGCCACCACATTTTACATATCATGGATTATTCTATATGAAAGCATACCACTTCATACCCCAGCCACGATATCTGCTACGGGACTATCTGTACCTTTAGTGGAAGTCTATAGACGTCTCAGAGGTAAGTCCAAGCATCACTCTCACCTTTCTCATGTGGGCATCTTGTGTTAAGGAGTTAAGTAAAACCGTTCTTTTTTTAAATAAAGGGGGTGGGGGTGGGTGGACTTCATTACACCGGGTGTTATCCTATATGACTCGGTCTCTTTCCCAAGGGCGATCCTTCAGCAGGATCGCACAGAGCACGAACACCGAAGCTCCAGCGACGACACCCAGCAGTCTACTTGACAACTGCACTCGTGAACCGAATCATGTAGTCGAACCCACAACCTTCAAAGCGTGAGGCAAGCGGCGTAACCACGTCGTCACTTAGACTCCCTAAGGAGTTCATACAGAGTTAATTACAAGCAATAACTGTAGGAAACAGAATTAGGCTGAAGTACTAAACATGGCGGGTTAACGTACCAAATGAACGGCTTGCATTTAAAATTTTTCTTCCCCAGGCCTTCGCATTCGGATTTTCAACTTAGTGATCAAGTTATTATCCTGTGTCCTTTACGTTGTCAGGGTCGTTTTTGACGAATCCTATTTGAGGTAGGTCTTTATTTGTATAATATAAACTTCGTGTACACTTCGCAGATATTTATAATAAAGTACTGACAGCCACTTGATGTACATAAATCTTATTCTGGCTATTTAATACATTTAATGTTTTACCCAAATGGCTGTAAATTGTGACTTATTGTGTATAATTTAGTGTACAAAACTGCTTTAATAATTTTAATTTATATATTATATATGTACCACTCCTATTTTTTTTTCTGTTTGCATATCCCTTTACAGGACATCGCTGTCAACATCAGCATCTTTCAGCTGATTGTTGATTTCTTGGTTGCCATTGTTTTCTGAGCGACCAGCTCACATACCCCGTAAGTTACCGACGCGGCTAGAACCGCCACCGATTATCGCGCACGTCACGTTACTGACGATAGTATACGGGATTACGGAGAAAGTCGCTAACGCTTAGGCCAGGGAGTCCGGCATACCACTACCATTAACAGGTCGATTTAAAAACCTATTCCGACTTTTACATTGCTGAAATGTGTACTCTCAGAACCTGTGCAATGAATGAAACAATGCTGGTATCTAGTTATAAATGGACAAAAGACGATCCTGATTAACAACATGCTGTCAATTACAGGAAGAAAGGGCGTAGAAGTGTTTTCAGAGCCCATACTGTGGTATGCATGCGAGACGTGGACAATGAGCGGACATGCAGAAAAATATCAAAAGGCAGCGGAGAGGTGATGTCTAGTGAGCAGGCAAATAATGACATGGAAGGAGAGAAAAAGAATGAGACAGTTCTACAAATGAGTTAGCTTTCCTTTTCAGGGCGTTGCAGTCAACCCCAACATTGTTTCACTGTTTGTGATTTCTTGCCAAGTTGACATTCAGTAGTTTGCCATTGATTTCTGAATGACCAGCACTTATTCCATTGTATTACAACCAGCCCAAGGCTGTCTACTTCCAAATCGCCCGCAGCTGTATTTCGAACGTGATATACAGGATTATGGATTTAGTTCGTAACTCCTTTGCCACAAAGTTCTTCAAGAAACATGTGAAAACCATAAATTGATTAGAGGCATTGTAGAAAGTTACGATTGTTTGGGGCCATATGATAGTATTGATGGGGACAAGAGAATCATCATCATCATCAAGTGCCCTGCCAGCTGGCGTAGGCGTTCATGGCTCACCACAGATCTCGTTCTTTGGTTTTCTGGGGACAAGAGAAAGGGGAAGACAAAACAATAAATACGTGAATGTGTGGGTCAGTTGGCATAATTAGGGCAAGCACACAGACACGAGCTAAGAATCATGACTGTCCACATTTATCGACGTGGCACATGATGATAATGCTGAAAGATCAGAAGACGTGCTAGATAAGATTGCGGAGGTGTGTCATTTAGGTCAGTGACTATCCGTGTCTCTGTTGTTACCATGGCAACTAAATGTCAGCGGTATTATCCTCGAAAACCATGTCCATCTAATGATATAAACTCAGTGCTTGGAGAACTTTTAAGGCCAATGGTATGGTGTCTTGTTGGCCGTAACTTACAACCTATAAAAAAATAGTTCCCCCCCCCCCCTCAATATAAAATTCAATATCTCAGTAAACAACTGAGGGAAAATGATGAGATTTAGTATATAACCTTATCATTATGTCCACCCAACAAAAACATTTTTGTTCTGGAGATTTTACAGCAGATTTCAAAGTTTGCTTATATAGGGTATATAAATTACGACTTTGAGATTACGTCCATCATTTTAACAGTATTACAGCTCCACCAAGACACGTCCCCGCATTTTTTAAGATTTTCACGTGATTTCCGTTTTGAAACAAACAGCGCGAAGATTCAGAGGTGTCTCCAAATGGGGGTTATTTCATGAAACGTGATTATATAAATAAACTAGCTGACAAGGCCCGGCTTCTGGCGGGGATCTATCTATCTATCTATCTATCTATCTATCTATCTATCTATCTATCTATCTATCTATCTATCTATCTATCTATCTATCTATCTATCTATCTATCTATCTATCTATCTATCTATCTATCTATCTATCTATCTATCTATCTATCTATCTATCTATCTATCTATCTATCTATCTATCTATCTATCTATCTATCTATCTATCTATCTATCTATCTATCTATCTATCTATCTATCTATCTATCTATCTATCTATCTATCTATCTATCTATCTATCTATCTATCTATCTATCTATCTATCTATCTATCTATCTATCTATCTATCTATCTATCTATCTATCTATCTATCTATCTATCTATCTATCTATCTATCTATCTATCTATCTATCTATCTATCTATCTATCTATCTATCTATCTATCTATCTATCTATCTATCTATCTATCTATCTATCTATCTATCTATCTATCTATCTATCTATCTATCTATCTATCTATCTATCTATCTATCTATCTATCTATCTATCTATCTATCTATCTATCTATCTATCTATCTATCTATCTATCTATCTATCTATCTATCTATCTATCTATCTATCTATCTATCTATCTATCTATCTATCTATCTATCTATCTATCTATCTATCTATCTATCTATCTATCTATCTATCTATCTATCTATCTATCTATCTATCCTTATCTATCCTATCCTATTCTATCTATCTATCTATCTATCTATCTATCTATCTATCTATCTATCTATCTATCTATCTATCTACCTACCTACCTACCTACCTACCTAGCTAGCTAGCTATCTATCTATCTATCTATCTATCTATCTATCTATCTACTGCCGGCCGGCCGGCCGACCGACCCACCGACCCACCGACCGACCCACCTACCTTTCTGCCTACCTACCTATCTACCTTTCTGCCTACCTACCTTTCTGCCTACCTACCTACCTACCTTTCTGTCTGTCTGTCTGTCTGTCTGTCCGCGCTATTAAATTTTGATAAAAGTTACTGGAGGTTAATGTGAGGACCATGTGATAAAAGAGGAAGAGGACTATTGGAGAAAAGATGGATTGAATTTTATGCAACCGAGAGCAATCATCAACCTATTAGAATCGTCCGACACAGATTAAGGTCTGAGCAGATAGCAGACCTTAATCTACGTACACACTTACTGGGATATTTTGCTCCAACTATTCAGACGAATTGCAGGCCCTAAACATTACAGCATCAGCATCAGCTGAAGAAACAAGAAGGAAATGAAAAATAAGGTAAGAAATATAGTCCTTCTACTTTCCTGTTAATTTACAAATTATTTACCCCGTGCCTCTGTAAATTCTCTGTCTTTTCTAATATTACACATTGCACCCCTCTCGGGATTCTCCGTGGTGAAGTGGTCAGGCCGTCTGACTCGGGCTCCGAAGATTGTATGTTCGATTCCGGGCCGCGTCCTTCATTTCAAGAGTGCATTTTTTTTCGGAGACTCCCGAGGGTCGTCGCTGGAGCTACGGAGTTCGTGCTTTGTACGACGCTTTCCGCGCTGCGGAAAGAAACTGAGCCATATGGGATAAAAACCCGGTGCGATGCAGCCGACCCTGTCGATTTTAAGCTAGTTCTTTCATTGCACCCACTCCCATACGAATCCGGATACGCCTTTGTGTGTCATCAGAATTTGCAGGTCTCCCATTACCGTAAAAATAACTTTGTTAGCAAGAAATCACTAGTTGTTCAGCAAAACATCAAAGGAATGTTGCCGCTTTCAATGATTTAAGTTGTTTTTGGACCTATCAAAGACATATTCCTTGAGTGGGGGTAAATATAAGACGGCTGGAAAAATTTCATAACGATGCAACAGACAGTTTTCAAAATAATTGATCGTGAATGAAGGCAAACAAATGTGGACATACTATAAGTCCAAGTACATGTGTTGCTTCAGCGAGGTGCTCTCATCATCTGAAGGTGGCTGGTAATAGTATACTGGTATTAATTCCAGTGTGGCCACTATACTATAGAGGTGTGAGTGTGTCCTGTAATCTTACGTCTGTGAGTGCGATTAGTACCTGTGAAGTTAATATTTCTCATGCTAAATAATGTAAAACGTTTTCAAGACGTATTCCGTATTATATTGAGATAGAGGAAACGACTATTAACCATTATCTCAACCAAAGATTAAAGTATTTACCATTGTTTTGTATGTAAAGCAGCCTCAAGCAAAATCGGTATTCTATTATTGTTAACTGAAGAACATTTTATGCAATATCTATCTGCTTGTCATTGGAAGTTAGAAAAAGAATACTTGCTTGTTACATGGAATCAGTTTTAACATACGGCTGGGAATCATGGACAATTAGTAAAGAGGCGAAAATATCCCTGATGTCTTTGGGGGTGTCGTTTTATAGAAGAATGCTGAAAATTAATTTTTTTTTTTTTTTTTTGCATATCCTTTACAGGACATCGCTGTCAGCACCAGCATCTTTCAGCTGTATGTTGGTTTCTTGGCAAGATTACGCTCAGTAGTTTGCCATTGCTTTCTGAGCGGCCGGCTCACATACCCCGTAAGTTACTGATGCGATTCGAACCACTGCTGATTCTCACAGTCATTACGTCACTGACGAGAGTATACGAGATTACGGAGAAAAGTCATAACCTCTAACTCTAAGCCACGAAGCCAGCTGAAAATTCATAGGACAGCCAAAATTAGCAAAGGGAGGCTAAAACGCAGACATTTTATCACAAACTCAAGAAAGAGTTTATTGGCAACATTGTGAGAAGACAATAACTCGAACTGGAACATGTTACAACTGAAAAGAATTGTGAAAAGAGAGATAGAGAAAGACAGTGAGAGAAAATTCTTGACAAGTCTCATGTCATGGCACACAATGGAGTCAGTCAGCACAAAAATGCATGCATGCCGTTGGAGATCTCAAGATGTGGAGAAGTATGATCGCCCATGCCAGTCAGCAAGGCACTTGATGATGATGATGATGTATTGCTGTGTTCAGTGTTCAATTATCTATTTATGTATTTATCAATTTATTTGAATGTTTCTCTAGAATTATATATGTGAAGCGGCACACCAAGCCTAATTTCCTTGCAGTGTGATACTTATTATGTCTGCCATTCTTTCTTTTTTTTTTTTTTAAATTTCCTTCTCTTGCTTTGAACTCAAGGGTATTCCATACACAAGCCACTACTTATAGTAGCACTGGACTGATGTTTGCATGTGGATTAGCTTTCCCTGTAATAGGTGTCCTTCGCCATTCGGCGAACTCACTCCAACTTCTAGGGTACCTGTAATTTATATCCTCAAGTCAAGGACGAGAAGTCAACACTTTAGTCCAACTGACCAGTGTAAGGGTTGAACCCGCTACTTTGGCATCAACACACCGGAAGTTTAAGAGTGAGCATTCTTATCAATTCAGCCAAGCTGACCAGTCTGCCATTCTTCATCTTCATCCTCTGATGTCCTTTAACCCTTTTTACAGCTCACATCTAGCCATGTATCTTTTGCTATCCCTCGCAGCGCGCATTGTGCCCTCCCCATATGACTCACCTGTTTCTAGTTCTCTTCTCTGTATAGTGTTAGCTTCCCTGTATTTTATTTGCCATGTGGATTCTGATGGGTAGGATTTTCTAGTTACGCTAATCTGAGGTGTTCTTAGTGTGTCCAGCGACAGCGTCTTTCCCTTCTTTGTTGATTTGCTGGAATATGTCAAGTCTTCTCTCTAATCTTGACTTTAGTGATTCTTATATACCCGTTTACCCATTCTATTATATGCAGGAATCATTTACAGATTACATGCAAGCAAAAAGTGGGTTTGGACCAAACATAGATGGCGGAAAATGGGGAATAGGAGTGTGTCACAGTTATTACTTAAAAATTGCTAATATGGTAGTATATATGTTGTATTATAATGCAATGACAACATTTTGGCGATAAATAATCCGTTAGCAGATAGGCCTACGGGGAGTCGCTTAGGACGTTTAATCATCCCATGGCACTTGATCAGTTAATGAGTGTTTGTAGTTTATTTGTAACTGTTCTAGCTGTTCTCCATGTGTTTCATCCATATAGTTGTACTGAGTTAACTTGACAGTTTAGTGTTCTAAATGTGGTACTAGTTTTCATTTAATTTAATTTTATTTTCTCATGAAAGTACCTCTTGCCTTTTGAATTCTAATTTTTAAAGTCATTATGAGATGATTTATGTCATTATGTAGTAAATGTGTTAACGAGTTAAAGGTGAGGGTTAGTGAGAACCATGTTATTTCTTACTTCTACAATCTTTTTTCTAACAGAGAAAATGAGCAGACTAATACGACCAGCTGCAACACTCCAGATCCCAGTGAAAAGGAAATCAACTGGTAATTATTCACAGGAAACGAAAAAAAGTAGAATTATCAGATCAAATCGTGCCATCATTGTCCAACGTTGGCTGCAATAAAGCACTGTAGCTGTAAATTTCCAACACAGACCTTGATCTAGACGTATAGGGATTTATTAGACCTTGATATAGACATATAGGGATTTATTAGACCTTGATCTTGACATATAGGGTGTCAACATCTTCTTTCACACACAGGCACTCTCGCTTCTTCATCCACACCTAAAGAAACATCCGTTGTGTAGACGGAACATCACGTCTTTTACTTCAGGCGAACGTGAGATAGTTACACATTATACTCAGGCGGTGGCTGCCTGAACAAATATACAAATGCCGCCTTCTGTACAATAATCACACACAGTCAATTGCTCGCACTCCACACTTGCTATCTTCAACTAGCGCTCTCGCAAACTAAGCATTTGCACTCCGAAATACACAAGTGTCCTCCTCTGAAAACTGTCTAGTCCCGTCTGACGTTTTCAGCCGGTTGACTGGCCTTGTCGCCCTAGACCCCGTGCTGTCTGTAAAACCCCGTTGCTGTCCGTCAAACCCCGTGCTGTCCTACCCGTCTCGTAGTACAGCAGTCCGGCAGTGCTCAGCTGGGTTGTACTAACGTCTAGTCTGTTCAGGGTGGTATCCCGTGAACTTGCGTGCCCTACTGGCGTCTCCGGTATGGTCCTGCCGGTGTCCTGGTTATGACACGTCTGTGTCCCCACCTAAGTCCTGTCTCCTGTTTATCCACTGTCCTGTAGATGTCCTGTCTTATGACTATTCCCTGTCCTGACTTATGTTCTGTCTCTACTCTACTCTACTACCTCTCTCTCTCTCTCTCTCTCTCTCTCTCTCTCTCTCTCTCTCTCTCTCTCTCTCTCTCTCTCTCTCTCCTTCCTTCCTTCCTTCCTTCCTTCCTTCCTTCCTTCCTTCCTTCCTTCCTTCATTCCTTCATTCATTGACTGACTGACTGACTTAGAACTCAAGAGTAGTCCACACACATACTACCACTACTAGTTGCTACTACTACTAGCTACTACCACTACTAGTTGCTACTACTATGGAGTGAACTGGACTTATTTTTGCATGTGAGTTAGTTTTCCCTATTATCAATATTCCCCACATCAGGTGAATCTATTCCAACTTCTGAGGCACTTGTAACTTATGTCCTAAGTCAAGGACACAAAGTCAATATTTAAGTTTAATTGACTGGTATTTGGCTTGAAATCACTAACCTGTCATCAGCGCATTAGAAGTTCAAGCATGAGTGCTTTAATTCTTTCTGCCTTGCCGACCTTCAAAGAAAGCTGTGGTAGGTCATGATAGTGATTTTCTAGCAGGTTCTTTGCAGAACATCACATTAATTATGCACTGGCGAACAGTCTTGATCCTTTCTATGATAGATGCCAGTTAAAATGACCAGTTCTACTCGTGTCTATTATCACTTTGTAGTTATAGTGCCATGTCTTAGTCAAATATGACTTAGCTACCATATGACAGTAGACGGTACCACTTGCTTTCTGTTAGCACTGAATGTTGGACGACACTCAACAAATCCGACACCCCACATTGTGCCAACGGCTTTGCGCTGGGGGAGCGCAATTTGGGAAGGTAAAAGCCTTATCCTGGTGCGAGGAAATGCAACCTAAGACTAACTGTCATGGCAGCAGTTCAGGCCCTAAGCCTTGGTTGGCATCTGGTCTAGGATGGAAGCTCCTACAGGCAGACAGTTAGAGCATTGCTTTGCTGATCCATGAGCTTCTACAGCTTGTCATGTTCCACATGTATTGGTGTTACCTTTCCTCTGGAGTAAGCTAGGTAGGCCGAGAGCGGGATCATGTTGCATGGACAACATATGGTCTTTGCAATTCAGCCCAGGTGTTGTGCTATGGAGAGGTATAACACCATCCATGGTCTGGATGTAGTTATTATTCCTTTTTTGTATAACACAATGTAACAATCTTCTTTCAAGATGGCCTGGTGCCAATAGGTAGACAATCTATAACACCAGCAAACAAATTAAACATTGTCGAGAACATGCATATTTCCTATGGCAATGTGAGTCATGAGCCATTGCAATCACTAAGAAAGAAAATAAGTCCTCCATTCTTCCTTTGTTTGTCCATCTTCATTTGAATATTCTCTTGTGGTATGAGAAGCATTCTGTTGGAATCATAGCATTATAAGGACAATAGGAAACTGTATAATTTATACCGTATTAGACATACATTGCTAGCCACATATTTTTGAGTAGATCAATCAGCAATCAATGGATGACGTTGTCAGTATCACACCAGCTGACTTTACTTTCCAGAATTTTGTCTAGCACCAGTGTTAGGCTTTACCTAGTATCTTCTTCCTTTTTTTTTTTTTTGCCTTTCCTCTCTCGGTAGAGCACAGGGTTTAAACCAATTTACGTCAATTCCTTTGTAGATTTGTTCGTGGTTGACTGGATTTTGTTGCTGTTGTTTTCTACCAGATAAGATTTCTCACAAACCCTCTTTGGTTGCCTTCTATGGGATATTTGGTGCTATAGTTGCAATTTTCTTTGCTTCTCGTATAGGACCTGGTAACACAAGGGTGACTTTGTATCTGAGGAATAGACCCTTTTACACACATTAAGGGGCATTGGGCATATAGTGCTAGGCCCATATTTGTATAGGCCAGTTGGCCCTCACAAGGTGGTGTGGTTAGTGTCTTGGTGGCCATTTTTTCATAGACCAGTTGGCCCTCACAAGGTGGTGTGGTTAGTGTCTTGGTGGCCATTTTTTCATAGACCAGTTGGCCCTCACAAGGTGGTGTGGTTAGTGTCTTGGTGGCCATTTTTTCATAGACCAGTTGGCCCTCACAAGGTGGTGTGGTTAGTGTCTTGGTGGCCATTTTTTCATAGACCAGTTGGCCCTCACAAGGTGGTGTGGTTAGTGTCTTGGTGGCCATTTTTTCATAGACCAGTTGGCCCTCACAAGGTGGTGTGGTTAGTGTCTTGGTGGCCATTTTTTCATAGACCAGTTGGCCCTCACAAGGTGGTGTGGTTAGTGTCTTGGTGGCCATTTTTTCATAGACCAGTTGGCCCTCACAAGGTGGTGTGGTTAGTGTCTTGGTGGCCATTTTTTCATAGACCAGTTGGCCCTCACAAGGTGGTGTGGTTAGTGTCTTGGTGGCCATTTTTTTCATAGACCAGTTGGCCCTCACAAGGTGGTGTGGTTAGTGTCTTGGTGGCCATGTTTTCATAGACCAGTTGGCCCTCACAAGGTGGCGTGGTTAGTGTCTTGGTGGCCATTTTTTCATAGACCAGTTGGCCCTCACAAGGTGGTGTGGTTAGTGTCTTGGTGGCCATTTTTTCATAGACCAGTTGGCCCTCACAAGGTGGTGTGGTTAGTGTCTTGGTGGCCATTTTTTCATAGACCAGTTGGCCCTCACAAGGTGGTGTGGTTAGTGTCTTGGTGGCCATTTTTTCATAGACCAGTTGGCCCTCACAAGGTGGTGTGGTTAGTGTCTTGGTGGCCATTTTTTCATAGACCAGTTGGCCCTCACAAGGTGGTGTGGTTAGTGTCTTGGTGGCCATTTTTTCATAGACCAGTTGGCCCTCAAAAGGTGGCGAGGTTAGTGTCTTGGTGGCCATTTTTTCATAGACCAGTTGGCCCTCACTAGGTGGTGTAGTTAGTGTCTTGGTGGCCATTTTTTCATAGACCAGTTGGCCCTCACAAGGTGGTGTGGTTAGTGTCTTGGTGGCCATTTTTTCATAGACCAGTTGGCCCTCACAAGGTGGTGTGGTTAGTGTCTTGGTGGCCATTTTTTCATAGACCAGTTGGCCCTCACAAGGTGGTGTGGTTAGTGTCTTGGTGGCCATTTTTTCATAGACCAGTTGGCACTCACAAGGTGGTGTGGTTAGTGTCTTGGTGGCCATTTTTTCATAGACCAGTTGGCCCTCACTAGGTGGTGTGGTTAGTGTCTTGGTGGCCATTTTTTCATAGACCAGTTGGCCCTCACAAGGTGGTGTGGTTAGTGTCTTGGTGGCCATTTTTTCATAGACCAGTTGGCCCTCACAAGGTGGTGTGGTTAGTGTCTTGGTGGCCATTTTGTCATTGACCAGTTGGCCCTCACTAGGTGGTGTGGTTAGTGTCTTGGTGGCCATTTTTTCATAGACCAGTTGGCCCTCACAAGGTGGTGTGGTTATTGTCTTGGTGGCCATTTTTTCATAGACCAGTTGGCCCTCACTAGGTGGTGTGGTTAGTGTCTTGGTGGCCATTTTTTCATAGACCAGTTGGCCCTCACAAGGTGGTGCGGTTAGTGTCTTGGTGGCCATTTTTTCATAGACCAGTTGGCCCTCACTAGGTGGTGTGGTTAGTGTCTTGGTGGCCATTTTTTCATAGACCAGTTGGCCCTCACAAGGTGGTGCGGTTAGTGTCTTGGTGGCCATTTTTTCATAGACCAGTTGGCCCTCACAAGGTGGTGTGGTTAGTGTCTTGGTGGCCATTTTTTCATAGACCAGTTGGCCCTCACAAGGTGGTGTGGTTAGTGTCTTGGTGGCCATTTTTTCATAGACCAGTTGGCCCTCACAAGGTGGTGTGGTTAGTGTCTTGGTGGCCATTTTTTCATAGACCAGTTGGCACTCACTAGGTGGTGTGGTTAGTGTCTTGGTGGCCATTTTTTCATAGACCAGTTGGCCCTCACAAGGTGGTGTGGTTAGTGTCTTGGTGGCCATTTTTTCATAGACCAGTTGGCCCTCACAAGGTGGTGTGGTTAGTGTCTTGGTGGCCATTTTTTCATAGACCAGTTGGCCCTCACAAGGTGGTGTGGTTAGTGTCTTGGTGGCCATTTTTTCATAGACCAGTTGGCCCTCAAAAGGTGGCGAGGTTAGTGTCTTGGTGGCCATTTTTTCATAGACCAGTTGGCCCTCACTAGGTGGTGTAGTTAGTGTCTTGGTGGCCATTTTTTCATAGACCAGTTGGCCCTCACAAGGTGGTGTGGTTAGTGTCTTGGTGGCCATTTTTTCATAAACCAGTTGGCCCTCACAAGGTGGTGTGGTTAGTGTCTTGGTGGCCATTTTTTCATAGACCAGTTGGCCCTCACAAGGTGGTGTGGTTAGTGTCTTGGTGGCCATTTTTTCATAGACCAGTTGGCACTCACAAGGTGGTGTGGTTAGTGTCTTGGTGGCCATTTTTTCATAGACCAGTTGGCCCTCACTAGGTGGTGTGGTTAGTGTCTTGGTGGCCATTTTTTCATAGACCAGTTGGCCCTCACAAGGTGGTGTGGTTAGTGTCTTGGTGGCCATTTTTTCATAGACCAGTTGGCCCTCACAAGGTGGTGTGGTTAGTGTCTTGGTGGCCATTTTGTCATTGACCAGTTGGCCCTCACTAGGTGGTGTGGTTAGTGTCTTGGTGGCCATTTTTTCATAGACCAGTTGGCCCTCACAAGGTGGTGTGGTTATTGTCTTGGTGGCCATTTTTTCATAGACCAGTTGGCCCTCACTAGGTGGTGTGGTTAGTGTCTTGGTGGCCATTTTTTCATAGACCAGTTGGCCCTCACAAGGTGGTGCGGTTAGTGTCTTGGTGGCCATTTTTTCATAGACCAGTTGGCCCTCACTAGGTGGTGTGGTTAGTGTCTTGGTGGCCATTTTTTCATAGACCAGTTGGCCCTCACAAGGTGGTGCGGTTAGTGTCTTGGTGGCCATTTTTTCATAGACCAGTTGGCCCTCACAAGGTGGTGTGGTTAGTGTCTTGGTGGCCATTTTTTCATAGACCAGTTGGCCCTCACAAGGTGGTGTGGTTAGTGTCTTGGTGGCCATTTTTTCATAGACCAGTTGGCCCTCACAAGGTGGTGTGGTTAGTGTCTTGGTGGCCATTTTTTCATAGACCAGTTGGCACTCACTAGGTGGTGTGGTTAGTGTCTTGGTGGCCATTTTTTCATAGACCAGTTGGCCCTCACAAGGTGGTGTGGTTAGTGTCTTGGTGGCCATTTTTTCATAGACCAGTTGGCCCTCACAAGGTGGTGTGGTTAGTGTCTTGGTGGCCATTTTTTCATAGACCAGTTGGCCCTCACAAGGTGGTGTGGTTAGTGTCTTGGTGGCCATTTTTTCATAGACCAGTTGGCCCTCACAAGGTGGTGTGGTTAGTGTCTTGGTGGGCACCTTTACTTCCCAAGACATTTCCTGGTACCCATGTCATGCTGGGTCACCCTGGGAACCCAGGTCAATTAAATAATGTGCATATTTATTTATCTTATATAGTTGTTTGCTAAATAAGTCAACGCAGACTAATTAGTACAGTGTACAATTTTGTGTTTGAAATAACCAGCATAGTTTTAACTGATTCAGTGCCATACACAAAGTAGGTTTTAACCAAACATGGTACACAATGTATGTCCATTCCTGTTCACTTAGCATTGAAATTACAGAAGATACCATGAAACAAAACAAATAACATGTTGACCCTTGAATGGGGATATAGCGTCCTTCTGTCCAAATACGAGGTCATATTTGGCAGTATATAATCCTTCAGCACTGAATCAGTTAAAAATACATAAACTTGCTTGAAAACTTCTATCATATCTACTTTGTAAATTACTAATTAACAGGAACGCCATCTTTTGGATTGAAAGACATGAAGGAGTGTGGATCTGCCAGCTCACTGTTGCTATTGTCTGCCTTGCAGAAACAGTCTTGGTGCAGTACCTCAGCTATAAAGTAATTCAGTAAACCACCATTTAAATCATACATTTATACATGGTTCCCATACAGTCCTTGTGCCATTTTAATGAACAGATATGAATAAAAAAAATTTACAGACTTACAATAACAATAATGATGACTGTATATTTTTTCTCTGATGGTATGTTTAGTTTATATTTTGTGTTTCTCTGCAGGATCTCCGCCTAGTCTGCTTGTTACATCTCATGCATAGTGATTGTTATTATATGTTTTCACATTCGTATGATATGCCTTTTACCATTGTGTTATTGGCCCTTGAATAATAAAGTTATACCTACCCTAAACTTTGTAACACCTTCAAACTCTCCACTTCATGAGGTCTTTGGCCGGGATGCCCAAACTACTACCCTGTATTGTATTCTTCACTTCTATACTTCTCAGTTAAACTATCCATTGTTTAACCTGTTCATTCGCCCATCTTATCAGGTCAATACTACGACATTGCCAGATTTTCTTCAGAACACACTGTCAGTGTAGTTTCATAAGATGTTGGAGTCTATTTTCATTCTGGTTCATCACCGGTTATTATCTTCACACTTAAATTGTCATCTTTTACATCTGCTTTTATGTATGTCAGAATATTTGTGTTTATGAGTTTATTTTCTTGCAACTTGGAACATGCTCATAATCTTCTTCAGGTGCCCAGTTTGGAGCAGATTTTGGTGACCGTGACTTTCCTTTCGTCACTGTCATCTGATATTTTAATGAAATTAATTTTATATTTTTTGATTAAGATTTTCCATACTTATTTCTCTGTCTTCCTTTGCTTATGTACCTAGTATTGTTGTCAATTAATGTGGTTTCCATTTTCAATCTCTTCTATTATCCATCCATCTGACAATCCACCCCCCATATACATAATAACTTGTGGTCTACATTTTTCAGTAAGCATAGGGTTGAGTTAAAGTTCTTATGCTATGCAAGATGCCAGTACCATTGCAATGAGAAAGCACATGAGCAATGTGAACAAAATGGAGTCAGACAGCAAGTAAACGCTTTTAATATGAACTATATGGAATATGGCAACATGTAAATATTGTTGACATGAACTGAACAAAATAGACAGAATGAAAACACTGTTAATATAGACATAGACAAGATGGTTATAATCCTGTTTGTTTGTATAAACCTACAAATTCAGTAGTTTTGATGAATGAAGTAGTAACACCTGCAGCAGTTAATACTTAAGTGATTGTCTTCTCTTTCCATGATATTTTCAATATCCATCCCCAAAAATCACATCTTCACTGCATATTGTTTCTTTACCATTTTGTTACTAATTTTTCAACATTTGTATACAATTGTGAAAATAGACAACAACTTAAATATCATGACTGTGTCAAGATTAGCTGGCTCTGTGGGGCTGGGGTTATGGACACAGTTCGCCATCCCTTATACTGCATTCGAAACACAGCTGCAGGTGATTTTGTAGCAGACAGCATTGTGCTGATTTTCATACAGTGGTGTGAGTGCTGATCATTCAGAAAGCAATGGCAAACTAGTGAACATAAACCTGTCAGGAAATCACAAACAGCCAAAAATTACTGGGGTTGACTGCAGTATATCCTGTAAAGGATATGCAATTAATTTGTCATTTAGCTCCCACACGTCATAAATTATTTTAATGAGTTGCATCAGATATTATGAATTCCCATGAATCATTTTTCACCAACACATGAATAACCATTGATCACTGTTGAAAAAGGTTGTGTGGCTAAAGATCTCTGTAGACAAACACACAGTATTGTATCGATCACTGGTTGTCCTGTCTACAGAGACAGGGACAAATAAGTATTGTTGTCTGTTTTGTTTAGGGAAACATCCTGCAGCAGATTATGTCCCTGGAGCTTGCCACGGAACTTGTTACATCAGTGCCATTTTTATTTACGGTAAAATGTGTGTGTGTGTGCGTCAGCTATTTGTGCTTTTTATGTGCGTTTAGTCAATGCCTATTAGTCCAGAGAGAGAGAGAGAGAGAGACAGAGAGAGAGAGACAGAGAAAGAGAGAGTGAGAGTGTGTGTGTGTGTGTGTGGGCAGGCTGGTGGGTGGGTGTGTGAATGAGAAAGTAGGTTGTATATGTGTGAGAAAGTGTGGTTGTTCTTGTGTGTGCAAGTGTGGTTGTTCTTGTGTGTGTGTGTGTGTGTTGGGAAAAAAAGTGTGGCTGTTCTTCAGTTCAATATGCTATGCATAGGTGTCGTGGTGATGTTGTACCTCAGTTTAACACATGTGCTTAGGTGTAGAAGTGTTTTTGTGCTTTTGTTCAACATGTGTGCTTGAGAGAAATATCTTCTTCTACTTCAGTCATCATCTGTGGCTTAATGACAGTGAATGCAGTTTCAGAATCCTCATCATGTGTTCTAAATAAGCTGTAAGCAGTTTAGAAGCAGACTGCCTTGCATTGATTTTCATAATGGTATGAGAGTTGGCCGTTCAGAAAGCAATGGTAAACTACTGAACATTATAAACAGCCGAAAAATGCTGGTGTTGATTGTGATGTCCTGTAAAAGGACAGACAACTAACTAACTTCAGTTTAATATATGCTCTTGAGTATAAAAATGTGGCTGTACTTCAGCTTAGTATGTTTGCTAGAGTGTAAAAGTGTGGCTGTACTTCAGCTCAGCATGTGTAGAGTGCTTTCTTAGTATCTATTAATACGTGTTTGATGCCATTTGTCCAATGAGTTGGTTTGCTTTATTGTATCTATTTTCGATCTCGTCTTCTGATTTGCCCTTTGATTATATTATTCCTCCTAAGTACTTGAAGCTCTTTATTGTTTCAGGGGTGTTCTTTTAGATGAATCTTTGTTGTTTTTTTCTTCTTCATTTTTTCTTCTTCATTACCTCTGTTTTAATAGTGCTAATTTTCATTGTGGAACTGACAGTAACATTATTATTCTATAATTTTCTCACTACTGCAGGCCCCCTTTCTTTGGCATCTTCACCAGATATCCTCTCTTCAGTGTGCTGGTATTTATTCCGTTTCCCAGGCTGTGCTAAATAATTTGTGTAGTAACTCAGCTGAGTTGTTTATTTTGGCTTTAACAGCTTCTGCTTGGATACCATCTACACTGTCAGCTTTCCCATCCTTCCAAAATTTCATTGCGTTACTATGGTTATCCTACTCCACTTCTTCAGGCTGGATATCTAATGTTTTTTTTTTTTTACTTTCATAAGTTCCTTAAAGTATTCAACCCATCTGTTAATTTGATCTTTAATGTTGGTGAGAAATTCCCCATTACAATTTTTCATGTATCCACTATATTGTTTATTTTATGTGTTGCCACTATTTTCCTTGTGATGTTGTGAAGGTCTCGGAGAATTTCTTTTATTACTGCCTGTTAGCATCATTACTGCCTGTTAGCACAGCAGAATAGTATAGTACATAAATATTATTATACACACGCAAACAGTATTGTTTAGTATGCTACATGTTGTGGTACAGTATGTGTGTATTTATTCTATTATGTGTGTGGGTATTCTATTATGTAAGTATTCTGTTGAGCACCTCCTGTGATCTGTGGGAGAAGACAGTAGCACTTACGGAGGTAACATATGCAAGGAAAGAGGTCCTTTTTAAACTATAAAAATAAATAGTAGGAATGGAGATTGGCATGACTGAGAGGTCTAACACATTTAAACTTTCTCTTCTGCCCACGACTTAATGGGTTCACTCCACACTCCAGTTATTTGGACTTAAATGTTAACTTCTCATCCTTGACTTTGGGTAAATCACAAGTACTTCAGAAGTTGGATAGGGGTCCACTGGTAATAGGGAAAGCTAACCCTAATGCAAAATCAGTTCAATGCACTCACTAGTAGCATTCGTGTAGACTTCACTCAAGTTCAAAGTGAATTAATGCAAACACCCCCCCCCCTCCCCCCCCCAAAAAAAACAACAACAACAACAAACAAACAAACAAACAAACATACCCACAAAACAAAAAAAGAAATGAAATTATATAATTTATTAGAAGATTTTAAATTATTTTCTTTCAGATTTTTCAGCCACTTCGCAATATTTACATTCCTGTATTTCTGAACTGCTGGTTGGCAAAACTTGCTATGCAGAATATGTTTGTAAGTATAACCAAATTGATAGAAATTACATCTCACAAGGTTTCCTTGTTTGTTTTATCCCATACAATATCTGTTTTAATTAAAACCAGAAATACCATTTCTGTATGTGAAAAACAAACAAAAACCATGAGTTTAAATATGTTTGAAAACAAATAATGCATTGCATAAATGTTAAGTCTTTCTGTCTCAGAGGAACGTAATGTATAAATGAAAAACATACAAGTGTATTACTTCCAAGCACGGACCATGTGTTAAAAGAAGTTAGCTGCATATCCTTTACAGTATGTAGTGGTCAATCCCAGCATTCTTTTGGCTGTGTGTAAGACCTGGGCAAGTTTACGTACAGTAGTTTGCCATCGCTTTATGAATGACCAGCACCCATACCATTTCATAAAAAACCAATGCAAGGCAGTCTGCCGCAAAATCACCCACAGCTGTGTTTTGAACGTGGTATGCGAGACCATGAACTGCGTCTGTAACCCCTTCGCCACAGAGCCGGTGGATCATGTGTTCACCTTGTATTAAACATACACTGACCTCCATACTGCAGTATTTAGCCAGATCTCTTTAATATCTCAGACCAAATGTACAAGATACCACAGTGTGCAGCTTGGCACACAGGAACAATAGATCATCACACAGGGCGAAATGGTTATGCCACCCGAATATTGCGCTGAAGGTTGTGGGTTCATTTCCAGAATACAACATTCTATTCATGAGTGGAATTTTCTCAGAGACTCTTGGGCGTTGTCACTAAAGCTATGGAGTTTGTGCTGTGTACAACGCTTTCAGCAGGTAGCCCTGTGGAAAGAAACCGAGCCATACAGGATCAAAGAAGATAGTTGCATATCCTTTACAGGACGTAGCAAGTCAGTCCCGGCATGTTTTGGCTGTTTGTTATTCCTGGGCAAGTTTACATTCAGTAGTTTGCCATTGCTTTCTGAATAAATGGTACCCATATCACTTCATAAAAAACCAATGTAAGGTGGTCTGCTGCCAAATCGCCTACATCTGTGTTATGAACACGGGTGTGCGAGATTACGAACTTCGTCAGTAACTCCTTTGCCAGGGAACCAGCTATGAGATCAAACCTGGTGCAATAAAGTCGATCCTCTTGCATTTTAAGCGCTTTAAAATCCTTTTAAACAAGGTGTGTGTGTGTGTGTGGGCGGGTGGTGTGGGTTGAGGGGGACAGAATGAGTTCAGAAAGCTCTACTAAGCAAATCTGTGTAATCCAAGACTGTCAGCTTGATGAGCAGTGCAAAAGCGAGGCCATTGTTTTACCCAACCCCACTGAGAACATACACTATATATATATGTTTGCAGATCCTTTACAGGACATCACTGTCAACATCAGCATCTTTCAGCTGATTGTTGATTTCTTGGCAAGATTACGCTCAGTAGTTTGCCATTGCTTTCTGAGCAGCCGGCTCACATACCCCATAAGTTACAGATGTGATTCGAACCACTGCTGATTCTCACGAGAGTATACGAGATTACGGAGAAAAGTAGCTAACCTCTAGGCCAGGAAGCTGGCACATACACTATAAGGATGGAGAAATTGACAAGTGTAAATGTGTGGCTGGATTTCAGTTTTGTGTATGCTGGAGTGTAGTAGTGTAATATAAGAGAGGTAATACTTTCTGTATAATAAAATAATTTCATTATTCTTCATATAAACACAGCTGTGGCCAAGGGCTTACGAACGCAATTAGTAATATATATACTGCTTTCAAAACACAACTACTGACGATTTGGAAGCAGACTGCCTTGCACTGGTTTTCATGCAATGCTATGAGTGCTGGTCATTCAGAAAGCAATGGCAAACTACTGATTGTAAACTTGCCAAGAAATTACAAACAGCCAAAAAATACTGTAGTTGACAACAACGTCCTGAAAAAGGATATGCAACTTATTAACATATGAACTAACTTCTAAAGAATGATCAAAGGCATGTGAACTAATAAACATCTAAATAATAGTCAAGTGCATGTGAACTAATAAACTTCTAAATAATAGTCAATTGCATGTGAACTAATGAACTTCTAAAGAATGAGTCAAGAGCATGTGAACTAATGAACTTCTAAAGAATGCATCGAGAGCATATGACCTAATGAACTTCTAATGAATGAGAGTCAAGAACATAAGTACTTGGTTATAGTTACTGTAAAATGAATGATGAATGGATTGATACAGAATAAGTTAATATAAGTGACATTTGTCGGAACTGATCAAGAATTTAATACAATGCAAGAACAGAGTACATAAATACAACTAATAATGAGTAGCATCCTTGCAAGATAAGAAAAATATGTCTTAGTATGATAAAAACTCTTCTTTCATTACATTTTGAAAGTATGTCTTGTTTATCTTTGTTGTTTAAATAACTTATGCTGACAACACCGTCTTGATAGCAATAAATCAGAAGGAACTACAGAAAATGATAGGTACAGAGGTTGTGAAAGGAAAAAATTGGGTTTCAGCTTGAACATTATAAAGTCAGAAGTAATATCAAAGAAATGGATCATGCCTAAATTTACAATCAAAGTCAACAGTATTTATTTGGGGCAAGTGCAGAAATCCAAGGATCTAGGCACATGGATATCATCAGAAAGGAAATGTATCAGAGAGATAAAACAGAATTGAACAAGCAAAAACTGCACTTTATAAAATGAATATTTTGACCAATCACTCCATCATTGCACGCTACAAAAAGTATTCCTGCATGTTAGATAAAAACAAATTGAACATATGGCTGTGTAACTTGGACAATTTGTAAAATAAAGCAAGAAACAACATTTTTGTGAAGCTTCTGAGATATGGTTTTACAGAAGAATGCTCACAAAATTCTCTGGATAGCCAAAATGAGTAATGTAAATGTTTTGAACAAGACTAAGACACAATGACAACTTATCACAAAACATCAGAAAGTAAGTGTCATATTTAGCCACATTATGAGAAAACAACCAAACCATGTTGTAATAGCTGAAAAGATTTGTGGAAACAGAGATTTGGAAGTCAGAGTGAGAAGATTCTTAACAGCTTTTAAGACAAGGCTGAGAGAGGGAGCATGTCGTTTAGACACCACATGTTCTCTTAAGCTCTGCCCAGTCATTGTGAGTTGGAATTTTGGCCAAATTCCAATCCACATACTTTTGTCTGTCAAGACTGCAAGGTGCCACTCAGAAAGGTGTCAGTCAGCACACGAACTGGTATACGCTGTTGGAGATCAAAAGATATTTAGAAACATGATCGCCATTGCTAGCTGGCAAAGCACTTGATGACACTAAAATAAGCATGTGTTCTTGAAACATGTGAGATATTAGTGTAAATTTTATTCTGAATTCATCATATCATTGCAAACAGTACCCACATTTTGATATCATGTTTTATAAAAACAACAACAGGATAAAATCTACTGTCTGTTGTAATGCAAGAGAAATTTGTGATGTGGTTCTATTTCAGAATGAAAAGAATAAACTGAACTGAAAAAAATACAAGATAAATGGTCAAATCCTAGAAAAAACAGACATAGAAAACTGATCAGAGCACTTGAAAAGAGAAGGCTGTCTATAACTTCCAGCATAAAGATCCATGAAAGTATTGGATGCAAAATTCTTGGCAGTCAATGAACAGGTTGACCTTGGAACACATCAGTCCTCAAATGTGTACAGGCGTGTCACTGAAAATGCAGAACTGAAGCAAGCTATATAACAAGCTATATAACAAGTTATATGACAAGCTATATAACAAGCTATATACAACAATCTATACAACTAGATATATATAACAAGCTATATACAACAAGCTATATAACAAGCTATATACAACAAGCTATATAACAAGCTATATATAACAAGCTATATACAACAAGCTATATAACAAGCTATATACAACAAGCTATATAACAAGCTATATAACAAGCTATATAACAAACTATATATAACAAGCTATATAACAAGCAATATAACAAACAAGCTATACAACAAGCTATATACAACAAGCTATATAATAAACTATATAACAAACAAGCTATATAACAAACAAGCTATATAACAAGCTATATAGCAAGCTATATATAACAAGCTGTATACAACAAGCTATATAACAAGCTATATACAACAAGCTATATAACAAGCTATACAACATGCTATATACAATAAGCTATATAAGAAACTATATACAACACGCTATATAACAAGCTATATATAACAAGCTATGTACAACAAGCTATATAACAAGCTATATATAACAAGCTATATATAACAAGCTATATAACAAGCTATATATAACACGCTATATAACAAGCTATATATAACAAGCTATATATAACAAGATATACATAACAAGCTATATAACAAGCTATATATAACAAGCTATATAACAAGCTATATAACAAGCTATATAACAAGCTATATAACAAGCTATATATAACAAGCTATATAACAAGCTATATATAACAAGCTATATATAACATGCTTTATAACAAGCTATATAACAAGCTATGTACAACACGCTATATAACAAGCTATATATAACAAGCTATATACAACACGCTATATAACAAGCTATATAACACGCTATATAACAAGCTATATATAACACGCTATATAACAAGCTATATATAACAAGCTATATTCAACACGCTATATAACAAGCTATATAACAAGCTATATACAACACGCTATATAACAAGCTATATAACAAGCTATATAACAAGCTATATAACAAGCTATATATAACAAGCTATATACAACACGCTATATAACAAGCTATATACAACACGCTATATAACAAGCTATATAACAAGCTATATAACAAGCTATATATAACAAGCTATATACAACACGCTATATAACAAGCTATATATAACAAGCTATATAACAAGCTATATATAACAAGCTATATACAACACGCTATATAACAAGCTATATAACAAGCTATATACAACACGCTATATAACAAGCTATGTACAACAAGCTATATAACAAGCTATATACAACAAGCTATATAACAAGCTATATATAACAAGCTATATACAACACGCTATATAACAAGCTATATACAACACGCTATATAACAAGCTATATAACAAGCTATGTATAACAAGCTATATACAACACGCTATATAACAAGCTATATAACAAGCTATATATAACAAGCTATATACAACACGCTATATAACAAGCTATATACAACACGCTATATAACAAGCTATATAACAAGCTATATATAACACGCTATATAACAAGCTATATAACAAGCTATATATAACAAGCTATATACAACACGCTATATAACAAGCTATATACAACACGCTATATAACAAGCTATATAACAAGCTATATATAACAAGCTATATACAACACGCTATATAACAAGCTATATAACAAGCTATATACAACACACTATATAACAAGCTATATAACAAGCTATGTACAACAAGCTATATAACAAGCTATATACAACAAGCTGTATAACAAGCTATATAACAAGCTATATATAACAAGCTATATACAACACGCTATATAACAAGCTATATAACAAGCTATGTACAACAAGCTATATAACAAGCTATATATAACAAGCTATATAACAAGCTATATATAACAAGCTATATAACAAGCTATATATAACAAGCAATGTAACAAGCTATATAACAAGCTATATACAACACACTATATAACAAGCTATGTACAACAAGCTATATAACAAGCTATATATAACAAGCTATACAAGAAGCTATATACAACAAGCGATATAACAAGCTATATCAGACTAACAATATTTACAAAACAAGATTCAGAAAGAAACTTTAAAATCAGCTTAATGTTAGAGCAACTTGATGATGATGTGTAGCATGAGAAAAACTCAACTCTCTTCGGAACATGAAAAAATAAGTCCAACCTCAATATGTGGATTACAAAATCAGTTAAAAGTACATAAAGGACACTTTTTATAAGCCATGATACGTATTGGGCACATTGAGCTAATCCCATATTGACTAATGGACATTTGAGGGGTGATGTGGTCAATATCATGCCAGTCACCTATACTTCCCCAGACATTACCTGATATTTACCTGGTTTTATGTTGGTTGGACTCGGAGACCAGGTCAATTATTTAAAATATGCTCAATGCAAATTTGAACTCATGACCTCTGAACTCTGGCAGGAAATTTTATGCTAGCTAATGAAACTAGAACATTATATACAACAATAAGACAGAAGCAAACAGCTTGTTTTGGTCACGTGATGAGAAGAGAGGCATTGGAGAACATCGTGACAACTGGAAAGATTGAGGGGAAGAGAGGCTGTGGCAGACCAAGAGAAATGATGCTGGATGGATTGCGACAGTGGCATGGAGGAATATCAACATGAGCTGATCCAGAAAAACAAAGACTGAGATCTGTGGAAAGTCATGAACGCCTATGCCAGCTGGCATGGCACTTGATGATGATGACTACAGCACATTGCTCTCTATACCACAATAATTGTATGAGGATAATTACAATGAACATTTGCGTATATCATGACACACTTATTTATAACACTGGATGTGACTTTTACTTATTGTATTTCAAATTCTTTTTGTTCATAAAAACATTACAATAAAATCACCAGAACCATCATTAAGACTGATGTACTGTCCCTATGTGCAGAATGATCTTCACAGAGTCATGCAAAGGTCCCATTCTGCACTGGCCCAGCAACTTCTAGTGCTTGGTGCTACCCTCATGTGCCTAGTGTTCGTCACGTGAGTACATCAATGAATTTTTCAGTTATCATCATGTACAAGGGGGATTCAAATGAAAACCTTAAAAGTGTGATACAAATGGGAGTAAAATGAGTACAGTAGGAAGTTTCAAAACAACATGTCTTCTGTGACAGACTGTTCACGACTGGGTCAGGCACACCAAGTAGTGACCAAGAGAATGTTTTTCTACAGGAATCCAAGCACCTGATCAGCACTGGAGGGCTTGCATTGAACGCAGTGGTGACTACATAAAAATATGATACATTTGTTTTTTTACTTTTTCAGAATATATTCACTCAAAAAAAAACTAAAAACATTTAAGGTTCTAATTTGAAACTCCCTCATAGCAGATGCATTGCAGAATGTTGCTTTCATCACCGTCTGCCGAAACATTCTTGATCCTTTCCCAGTTCCCTTGCCTCATGTGCTTTCATGTCCCAGATGTCTTCAATGTCCTGCATCCAATTTTGGAATGGGAAAAGAAAAAGGATAGGACCTAGAGAGACGATGCTAGAAAGCTTGATATCTTGACTCTACTTTGGAATTGTTTGACAATGTCAGACAGGAGGCTGTGGGAAAACAAGATGATCAGTATCATGCAGCTTGAATTATAAGAGGAAATAATCCTTCTTCTTCTTTCACTCTTTATTTTGTTCTGTCCATTGCTGAGGACAGAGAGTGGTGGAGGACTTTGATCACTGATGTTTCCTTCTTCACAACTCTAATGTCCATGTCTGGAGTCTGGGACGAGAGGAAGTGTGATATTTATTTCTCTTAATATAAAATCGTTATCATAATCTTTTCCTCTAAGTATTGATTATTTTTTTAAACTTGATATTGGTTCTTTATAGAATTGCTGGATTTTAAAATTTGAGATTTTAAAACAAGTATTATTCATGAGTGATTGTGTTTTAATTGTTTCATGTTTTAAGAAAATGGGTGTAGTATGTTTTGTTCATTGAAAACTTGAAAGCTATTTTACCAGGACATTAATATACTTCTTGGCACAGCAACCATGTAGATATATTACCAAATTTACTATTCTTTCTTTATACGTCACCTCGACACTGCAAGGTACAAGAGGAACATGATGAGATGAGATGAGACTATTCTTTCTGTTTTTCTTCTTCTTCTTCTCTGTCTGTCTGTCTGTCTGTCCATCTGTCCGTTCGTCTGTCCGTCCGTCCATTCGTCCGTCCGTCTGTCTGTTTGCTTGTTTATGCCTCTGTGTGTGTCACTCTTTCTCTGTCTCTCTATCTCTCTCTCCCTCGCTCTCTCTCTGTCTCTGTCTGTCTGTCTGTCTGTCTGTCTGTCTGTCTCTCTCTCTCTCTCTCTCTCTCTCTCTCTCTCTCTCTGGTTAGAGCCTTTGATGCTTTCATAAATGTCAGTATATATTACATGGCCAATACCATGTGCCATAAGTGATAGTATAATGTTAAACTATCATCAACCCAGGTGAAAGACATTCCAGAGCAGACACTGAACGTGAAATCATGTTTCTCCCCTGTGGCCATTTGTAAAAATTAGTAATACATGAACAAGAAATGTGTGACATGAACTTATCATGTTCATCTGTCTTCCAGCGCAGTTGTCTCCTCTGTCAATAATGTCTGCCATTGATGATGTTGTATGCATAATTTATGAAATCTCATGTTTACTGCAATGTCCAATGAAGAGAAATGTTGCTGCAGTATTTTGACATTTGTTCTTGTCCTTTTATTTGAATTACATCTGTTTGCTATCTGTCTGTTCTCATTTAAACTATTTCACAGCTGGGAATTGTGGGAAGAAGTATTGTTGTCTCTGTATAATGTGTGTTCGCGCATTAGAGAAATTGATTGAGAACTGCTGATAATGTCATGACAGCACAGTCAGAGGAGAGTTTGACTCCTGGGCTCATCATCTGCTAAATGAGGGAAAGATTAGACATGTATTCCTCCGTGCATTCAGTCCTGCAAAATGTGATGGCCTTAACACATCAGAGACCTGTAGCAGGAAATTCCATTCCATTCTACCATTACCACTAACCCGTTCAACCTCAGAAGAGAAGTTACATTAGGTCCATCCCTGGCTCAGATTAATAATTCTGTGACCGAGTCAGTCACAAATAGAATATTAATTTGAAGGTGATTGTTGTCCAAAGAGGGTTATGGCTTAAATTAACCAAGCTTATTTTGTCTCTGGAGAATTCACTGACAGTGTCAGCTTAACTTGCACTGCAATAAAGATTGATTCTGTGTTTAAGATGTAACTGCTTTGAATGTATAAATATTTTGACTTGGAGAATATGCCCAGATAGAAAAAATGTTATGAAACTGACACATAATTCCAACCACATTCCTAGACGGTTGAATGATTTCCCTTTATTTATGTCATCATGTGCATTCCTTTCATGTTTTCCTCAGACTGTTTCTTTATATGACAGCTTTTTCTCAGTCAGTATTTCACAGTAAATTATTACTGATTAATATCTCACTCTTCTGGTCATTTTGGTATAGGTATAAATACAGATTTCAGCATATCACTTGGTAAATATCCACTGCTGTATATATCATTCAACATTTTGGTTAATATATCTACTCCATATGCTGCCAGTACTTCTAATTCTTCGATTGTAATTCCACATGGCCCAGCTGTTTTTCCTTTCTTCATATGTTTGACAGCGTCAGCGACTTCTTCTTTTAGAATAGGTGGACCTTCTAAGTTACTTTCTTCTGTTAATTTTTCCCTTTCTCCATCATATAATTCTCTTATATACTCGTACCACCTCTTCATTATAGCAAAATAAGATGCAGGAATTACTAGGCATCAGAAAGCTTTCAGAAGCTAGTTGTTTGCAAATAAGAGAAGGTAAAGTATGAACAAAGAAGGTAACTGAAAGATGGATACAGTGTATACAAGTTTTATATGATGATGGCAGATCAGAAACAAACACTTATACCCAATGTGAAGGACCACCAATACTGAAAGCAGAAGTTGATGATACTATATAACACATGAAGAAAGGTAAAATAATCACTGGGACCAGAATACATCACTGTGAAAGACATAAGAGCTGTTGGTGAATTGTGTAGAACTGATAACAAAATTGTTAAATGACATCTACAACAATGAATGATGTCTTAAAATCTATTTTCATAGCTCAGTCAGAGAAATCTGATGCATTGGATTGTGGAGAGCATCACACAATTAGGTGAAGAAGTCATGTGACTGAAATTATAATGAAAATTACAATCAGACTAAGAAATTAACATATAACCATAAATTTGGGATGAGCAGTGTGGATTTATAGAAGGTAAAGGCACAATCAATGTCATAATGAGTAAATTAAGAAAAAAAATGACTGAAATAAACTGGGATCTCTTTTTTTTTTTTTTTTTTGCTCTGGCCTGCTCGCTTTGAAATCAAGCGTAGTCCATACACACTATTTATAGTAGTGATGGACTGAATTTTGTGTGAGGATTAGCTTTCCCTATTAAAAGTTCCCTCACCATCAGGTGAACCCACTCTGACTTCAGAGGTACTTGTAATTCAAGTCCCAAAGTCAAGGACGACAGGTCAACATTTTAGTTCAGCTGTCCGGTGTAGGGATTGAACTGCTTACCTCGGCATCAGCACAACGGATGTTTAAGAACACGTGTTCTTACCCATTCAACCATGCTAACCTGCAACAAGGATCTCTATCTGTGCCTTATAGACAACACTAAAACATTTGATAACATGTACTTTATTTAATTTTGACTGAATAGGGCACTGCGTTTTCTAAACAGTCAGCAAACTTTTGTGATTAACTTTTCATGTGCAAAAATTAAATTACTTTATAATTTATCAACAGTGCCTGTGGTGTTCACCATCTCCAAAGAGCCAGCAAAAAGAACTTTGGCATGTTTCAGTCACTTTGGTTTGTAGTGGTGACTCTTGCAACTGTTGGTTTTGGAGATGTCTGTCCAGACATTTGGCCAAGTCAGTTGTTCATCATGATTATGATCTGCTTTGCACTTGTCATTCTTCCGACTCAGGCAAGCATTTGTATGTGTCTTTGAATAAATGTAGATAATCTCAAATCATTTCATTTTTTATATGTTCATGGAAAAAATGTTTGGGGTTTAACAGCAGGGTGCTTGACATAACAAGAGATAGAATCACAAATTATATGAGAAACTCCTTCTTCTGCAGTCACCTGGTCTTGAGCATATATCAGTGATCATAACCCTCCAGTCCTCTCTGTCATCCACTATTTAAAAGAAGTTTGGATGATATTTTGTTGTATTCATTGCCCAGCTGTTTAAGTTTTCCATATACAACTTCTCTTTAAGCTTTCCACATAATTTTTCTCTGTATTGTTCCACCTCTCCTGCCTAGTATTTTCCCACATAAAGTTAATTTGCCTTTACCACCCCATTTATTGATATTCCTCACTATTATAATTGGTGTTTTTTTCGTTCACTAACTTTGTACTGAAGCTTAATCCATACACATATTACTACTTCTAGTGTACTGGACTGATTTTTGCATGTGGGTTAGCTTACCCTGTTACCAGTGCCTCTTGCTATCAGGTGAACCCACTCTGACTTCAGAGGTACTTGCAATTTACACCCGAAAGTCAAGGAAGGGAAGTCAATATTTTAGTTCTACTGACTGGTGTAGGGGTTGAACCCGCTACCTTGGCATCAGCACACCATAAGTTTTTAAGAGCAGGTGTCCTTATCTATTTAGTTATGCTGACCTCCATATATATATATATATATATGCCTCATTAATTTCATTCGTTGTTTCTATATAGTTTCGATGAATGATCTAGTAATGCCTGCAGCTATAAACACCTCAGTACTCATTCTTTTCTCTGTCCATTCTCAACATTCCTCTAAAAAACAAAAACACAAAACTGCACAATCTAGGTTTTCTCATACTTTCATTATTCATTCTCCAGCATTCACTTCCAAACATAAGAAATATTTAAAAAACAAGATTGTAAAACTAAGTGTTAGATTCCAACAAAAGACAGTCAGTAAAATGGTTTAGCTGGTGATCATGGCTACCAAAAGATATCACACAACTGTATTGGAGAAGCAAAAGGTCATTCTTGCAAAAGAAGGATATTAGTGACATGGCTGAGTTGTATGAGACACACATCAGAGCTAGTTTCATAACTTTTCAGTTCCTTATGCTGTAAAGCAAACAGGTTATGAGAACAACAGCTGTTCACAGTTTTGGCTAATTAGAATGGCATCTGGCTGTCTTGACAGATGATAGTTTGTTAATGGAATTATATCTCTCCATAGCACACAGTCGGGGCTGAATTTAGAGACCATGTGTTGCAAGGCAACATGATCACTATCTCAGCCTGCCTAGTTTACTCCAGAGGAATGGTAACATTAATATATCTGGGACAAGACAAGCTGCAGAAGCTGTCAGATCAGCAAAGTAATGTTCTTACTGTCTGCCTGTTGGAACTTCGAACCTAGACCAGTTGCCGACCAAGGATTAAGGCCTGGTCTGCCCTGCCATGACATTTAGTCTTTATAATCCATTTCCTTGTACTATTTGTGTTGGTAATTTCAGCTATTTAATATTAAACAGTTGTTTTCAGACTGCATTGTTGAGACCACAAGTGCATTGTTTCCCAATTACTTGCACACATACCTGGACAACAGATTCACACAAGTTCCCAAAAGTTGGAGACCTTCACAAGTCACAGCCATTCATGTCACAGCCATCCATTCTCAACTGTCCAAAGTGTGGTCTGAGAATGAAAGACTGGAGAGATGTTAAAGAAAGGACCATCAAGTTACTGGGTGAATGCTCTAAGTACTACACTAAGGAGCTCCTTTCACTTACAGAAACTGCTTTATATTATTGACAACTCATATGATGAGGTGACTGGTTGCAGTTTTCAACAGCATGGAAGTCCACATTATTTATGTACATCAGCATGGAAGTCCATATTATTTGGGCACATCGTGAGAAGTATGTTGTGACAATTGGAAAGTTGGATTATACAATTGACAGAGGAAGACAGAGAGATGATCCTGAACAGTTTGACATCATGGCATGGAAGAATATCAGTATCAGAAATTATTGGCAGCACACGAGACAAGAGGCTATAGAAGATTGGCATTAAATGAGACAAAAAGGCTGCATTACATACATGACCGCTAATGCCACACATTCATTCATTCATTTATTCAGTAGCATGTCCCTTGCAGAACCTCGCTGCCATAACAACCTTCCGGAAAACCCCTCGATCATAAGCAAGATGCCACACAACAAGGACTATAAGAAACAATAAGTTTAATTCTTTCCTTCATTTGACAGGTAGAACAACTTGCCTTAATTTGGCTCGAGAGACAAAAAATGGGTGGATCTTACAGCAGCCACCGAGCGCAGGCGGAGAAGCATGTGGTTGTATGCATGACTGTCTTACAGGCAGATTCTGTGATGGACTTTCTCAGTGAGTTCTATGCTCACCCCAAACTACAGGTAGTCTTGTATATTTGATTGCACACTCACTTCACTGTTTATGTGCATGTGCCCTCTCCTTTCTCTTCTTCATGTGTAGAATCTTCTATCGCCCCATACATTGTCAAGCTATTGCTTCTTGTTACCTACACTTGGCTCACACATAGAGGACAAGGAGTGGAATCAAGACACTGACACAGCCGGCAGACCCAAACATGGACACCACCAAGATGACAAGATACTACGTACACTTATGGCGATCCCCACATGGGGTCAAGGATCCTTTTACACACTTTAAGTCACAGTGAGCATATGGTGCTTGACCCAGAGAAATGATGCTGGATGGATTGGGACGGTGGCATGGAGGAATATCATCAGCAGAGTTGATCCAGAACACCAAAAACTGAGATATGTGGAGAGTCAATAATTCCTACGCCAGCCGACATGGCACTTGATGATGATGATGATGATTGTTTACTCATTGTCCATGTTTATGCAGCATACAATAATGAAGAATAAATGTAATAGATGGTCACTCCTAATTTTAGTTTGTAACTTAACTGTTTATATATTAGAAACTTTTGTATTCTTGAATGTTATGTTTGCAATTCCTAACCTATTTCCTATTTGTGTATCACACCTGTCATCATCTGTTATTAATTGTCCTAGATAAGAAACATTGTTTATTTGTTCATATGTCTTTCCACTCACTTGGTGCTCAAACTTAGCATGACATAATTCTTAAGGATAGTTTTAAATGACAATTGTATTTTACTAAGATGCATTGGACATAAATACACTGAATTATCTGGTTTTGTTTTCCAAACAATAGACATTTGTAGAGAGACAACAAAAACAATGATTCAGATATCTTGTGAGATAAATGTAATGTACCACGTTTTGCCTCTAATAATAAAAACTCTGCCTGTAGAACTAAAAAAGATCAAGAATCATATGGATAGATTATGTCAGGGGTGTAAAGGTCTGTTCAATCGAGAATATAGAATCTGGTGAAAAATGGATAATGAGCCAACAGAATGTTGTACATTCTTTTTCATCATGCATCAGCCTGAATAGGTCGTGCAGACAACAAAATAATTGGGGAGTAAGATATTTGAGAATTCTGAGAGTTATGTAATCGTCTTTATAGATGGGTCTGTTGTTTGACATGTGAGAAACTTACAGGCTTTTATGACTCATGTTAGAGGGAGGATCGTGAAGTTAGACTGATGTGCCTTCACCTTGACAACAAGTAGGCTGGCTATGGAGGCCAAATCAGTAGCTAAAGAAATAGCCTGATTGGAGACACTTTCACCCACACATGCTTTCTTAGTGACTCAGAATGTTCAGGAAGGTCAAGATTGACTGAGCTTAAAGCCAATGGAAGAAGTTGCTGAGGAGATCAAGTCTGACAAAAATCAGCTTTGTTTTTTTTTTCACCAGGCCACATGGGTGTTAGAAGAAATAAACAAGCTGATAGGATTGTGGGTCAGTCTAGTGTGGAAAGCTGATGAGTCCGGGCAGTGCTGATATACTGAATACCCTGTGAGACAGGGGAGTTCGAAGCAAGTGATGGCTGGGAATCTGTAAGCATGACAAAAATGCGAAAACTACCCATTCCTGACACTCTGCACACCCATATTTAAAACATTTACTGAGTGATATTATAACATAATCATCAACACCCACACACAGACACTGCATGACAACTTGCCTATTCTTCACAATCTGTTACGACTTTTTGTACCCTAACACTTCCAAATCATATATTTTAGTCCATATAGACTTAAATGTTGACTTCTCCTTTAGAAAGCAATGGCAAACTACTAAACATAAAGTAGCGTAGTAAATCACAACCAGCCAGTAGGAGCTTGTGGTGAGTGCAAAGTACTGCAAAAGATATGCAAGAAGTGAAAGTATCTTGTCCTAGAATGTCTTTATTTTTACCCTGAATTTATTCATAGTGTGACCACTTTCCGCAACATAGACTTTTGTTAATTAGCATGGTTTATTATGTGGTTGTTTCGGGATTTGAAATTTAAATATTGAGCACAACCCACTACTGGCAACGCCGATCGCATTCCGGTATGAACCTAAGGCCTATCCACGTCAATACTGGACACACCAAATTATCACACCAGAACACCACAACGCTACCCATCGTAGGCTATGCTCAAGATTGCCCAATCGCCGCGACCGACGTCCGTCAATCGATGGGACTCGAACGATCAGGACTTCTCACTGGCAAGGAACACCAGGCCTCCTAAATCCAGTGAGCAATAATAAATTTATTATGTGGTTGTTTCGGGATTTGAAATTTAAATATTGAGCACAACCCACTACTGGCAACGCCGATCGCATTCCGGTATGAACCTAAGGCCTATCCACGTCAATACTGGACACACCAAATTATCACACCAGAACACCACAACGCTACCCATCGTAGGCTATGCTCAAGATTGCCCAATCGCCGCGACCGACGTCCGTCAATCGATGGGACCCGAACGATCAGGACTTCTCACTGGCAAGGAACACCAGGCCTCCTAAATCCAGTGAGCAATAATAAATTTATTATGTGGTTGTTTCGGGATTTGAAATTTAAATATTGAGCACAACCCACTACTGGCAGCGCCGATCGCATTCCGGTATGAACCTAAGGCCTATCCACGTCAATACTGGACACACCAAATTATCACACCAGAACACCACAACGCTACCCATCGTAGGCTATGCTCAAGATTGCCCAATCGCCGCGACCGACGTCCGTCAATCGATGGGACCCGAACGATCAGGACTTCTCACTGGCAAGGAACACCAGGCCTCCTAAATCCAGTGAGCAATAATAAATTTATTATGTGGTTGTTTCGGGATTTGAAATTTAAATATTGAGCACAACCCACTACTGGCAACGCCGATCGCATTCCGGTATGAACCTAAGGCCTATCCACGTCAATACTGGACACACCAAATTATCACACCAGAACACCACAACGCTACCCATCGTAGGCTATGCTCAAGATTGCCCAATCGCCGCGACCGACGTCCGTCAATCGATGGGACCCGAACGATCAGGACTTCTCACTGGCAAGGAACACCAGGCCTCCTAAATCCAGTGAGCAATAATAAATTTATTATGTGGTTGTTTCGGGATTTGAAATTTAAATATTGAGCACAACCCACTACTGGCAGCGCCGATCGCATTCCGGTATGAACCTAAGGCCTATCCACGTCAATACTGGACACACCAAATTATCACACCAGAACACCACAACGCTACCCATCGTAGGCTATGCTCAAGGATTTAGGAGGCCTGGTGTTCCTTGCCAGTGAGAAGTCCTGATCGTTCGGGTCCCATCAATTGACGGACGTCGGTCGCGGCGATTGGGCAATCTTGAGCATAGCCTACGATGGGTAGCGTTGTGGTGTTCTGGTGTGATAATTTGGTGTGTCCAGTATTGACGTGGATAGGCCTTAGGTTCATACCGGAATGCGATCGGCGTTGCCAGTAGTGGGTTGTGCTCAATATTTAAATTAGCATGGTATTTATAAAAAAAGAAATACACACGCCTATCACAACCATAGTGCTCATTAACAAGAATATTTAATAACACTGAATGGGCATGGTTCTTCCATATATAGAGATTATTTTATTGTTACTCCAAAACTGTTTCTTTGCTACTTTACAAAATCAAAAAAATCTCACTGCCTCTGATTACTCACACTGTTAGAAAACAAGTCCTGTTATCAGGTTAGTCAATTTGAAGGCTGGGCACATAATCTCCCTTCATGCCCACTTCCCTGATGGATTTCTCTTTAGCTGTGCAAGTCTTAATGTCCTTTCATAATTATGTCGTGTAGTTGTTACTTGGACTTCCTAGATTTCTTTTCCCTGTATTTTGTGCTCTAATATTTTCGCTAGTAGACCTCAACATGTGATATTACCAAACCAATGCAGCTCACTCTTGTGTATATTTTTAAACATTTGTCTTTAAGAACTCTCGACCTCTTTCTTGTCCAGTTCACACTAAGAACTCTCAACCTCTTTCCTGTCCTGCTCATACTACGCATCATGTGATAACAACTCAAAATATTTTAATTTGTGTTATATTTTGGGGGGATTTAGTCCATATTTCAGAGCCATGCATTGCTATAGGACAGATTTACTTTGAGATTATTCTTTTTCGCTATTCAATATTATTGTTACTTGCCAAAATTCTTTTCTCCCAGAATGCAACTGTTGTTAGCTCTATGATGCTATATCTTATGCAGCACCACAGTAGGAGTCCTTAATTATTAAGAGCTAATAGGAAAACTTTTGCACTTGTTCAGTTGTCTTTCCTTCAAAGCAAATATGTTTATGATCTCCAAAGCTGACAGTTCATGTTAATAGTTGTCCGATACTGATCACACATATTTTAAATTATTACCTAGATTTACGTCTATTTATTTTCCAACAGGATTATTTTGTAGTTCTTCTATCCCCTTGTGAGCTGGATACTACAATGAAGATGTTACTTCAAGTTCCTCTTTGGGCGCAGCGGGTCATTTTTGTCCAGGGATCAGCTCTTAAGGACACAGATCTGACAAGATGCAGGTTGGCAGTTAGATTTTTATGATGTGAAAGTTCATGTCCCACACTGTTTTATCATAAACAATGAGTGTATATGCTCCTTGTTGTTCAGTCTTCCAATCAATTGGTAATTCACTTTTTCCTTACCCCTACATCTGACAGTCTCATAGTAGAACAAGAAATCAGATAGAAATAGCAAGACATAAATATTAATAGTCCAGTGAATTCTTATTTACTGCTGATTAGGTGGAAATGAGTTGTTAAATATACTTCCCAAGAAGGGATGATGAAATATTAAAACTGAGGATAGAGCTACATATGCAGAGAGTACAAATTAGCAAACACAAATAAATACCATGAAGATAAATTTCATGAAAATATATAGAAACAAGATATCACAATCAAAGTGGCAGTTACCAAGAGTGTATTCATAATATTTAAAAGTTGGTTACATTTGCTTTACATGTAGTCACATTTAACGCCAACATGCGTAATAACTGTTTGTAATTTTGTAGGACATTTTAAGTTCAGTAGTTTGCCATTGGCGGTCTCTGTTGCAAAGGGCTTACGGACATGATTCGTAAGTCCACTTACCCGCATTTGAAATACAGCTGCGACAGATTCGGCAGCAGACCGTGTTGTGCTGGGATTGAATGAGTTGGTATGGGAGCCGGTTGTTTAGAAAGCAATGGCAAACTACTGAACGAAAGCTGGCAAGACATCAACAACAGCAGTAAAATGCTGGTGTTGACAGCGGTGTCATGTTAAATAAGTTTGCCATTGCTTTCTGAACAGCTGATGTTCATACAATTATCAAAATCAGAATGTATAGCTTTCATATTGCCTGCTACTGACTTCAGATTCAGAATGTCAGGATTATGAAATTAATTTCATTAAACTCCATGTCTCAGAAGCCGACATTTAATAACACTATGACTTCATAAACAGGATGTTTCCACAGATATGGTAGCATTATTTTACTATTGACTTAAACTTCTTTTTTTTCTTACATTTATATTTTATCTTTGCCTCTGTTTTTTCATTTTCTTTTAGAATGCAAGAATCTGATGGTTGTTTTATTCTGTCCACAAGAAACCATAGGAACAATGCTGACAAGGATGCAGCTGTAAGTTGAAAATAAGCACAGTCGTGACGAACTATCAGTCTGTAGGGCTGAATATATTTATCTTTCATCTTGTTGTAACTACATCCAGGAATAAAGTTTATCTGCTATATTGTGCTTTCATTTCAGATAAGTCTACTAATGTGTTTAACTCTCACTGACTAGAATGCAATTTGTCTGTAATTACTTCCAAATAAACGATGTCTAGTGATGCGTAACTAGATAGAAGCGTTATTAGGACCATGTTCTTCGGGAGACCCGGGTTCGAATCCTCGGTAAGGCATGAAGTTTGTTCTCTCCGGGGCAAAAAGAAAACTCTAACCTGCACAGATCGCAGCGACTGCACTAGCCATGCGGCCTTAATTCCACAAGCTCCAGATCTCCCTGTCCTACACAACAAGGTATTATGGGCAGTAAATGACGACAACTCATTTGTTTGATCAGCAATCATTTTAAAAGTCTCTGAAAGATCCAAAATAAGCAGACTGCTTAGGGTGATAAGACTGATAGATATCTAGCTCTGATTCAGTCAAATTTGTACACTTAAATGTCACTTAAATTGAACCCAGCAAAATTGCCGCTATCACTTGAAGAATCGACAAAATCCATTTTGAAAAACAAAGCTTAAACACCCTGAAAACTATAAAAAAATCCAATCAAATTGCATGCACACGCTTGCAAATGGTGCACAAATGATCTAATTATTGACTACACCGGATGTAAACAAGTCTCGGAAAGCCGCGAGATCACATTTTTACAACCTTAGTAGCCACCAATGCTGTGGGACGCTTTGTCCGTTCCGGAGTAAAGACGCTGTTGGCCTCTGCCCTGTAAAGGGTTTAACTTCAAGTTAAGCATGTACATATGAATATCTAGAGTCAGGATCATTGAGTAGTGCATACATATATTAAAGTAAGTATAATTAAGACAGCAACAAACAACGGTTAAGAGGTGTGGAGAGATCAAAAAGAAATAAGATGGTTGGTGGTGAACAATCTGCAAAACTTGAGTTTTAACTTAGTCTGATACATTTGTGTTCAGATCATCTGAGTCCTACGAAGGGCTTATATCTAATGTAGTGGGGTTATATGGAGACTTTTCCTTGAGCCCAGTACCAGAGTACTATCTCCACAGGGGTTGTGCTGCAGAGGTCACCTTCCCCTCCCCAAGCTCAGAAACCAACTTTGTGTGTAGACAAGTACTGGAGCTCATTTAAAAGAGAGGCATATAAGTATATGATCAGGACACAACACATATGGAGTGGCTGGAATGAGGCCTAGGTTTGTAATGTTTTCTCCACAGGTTTTAGGTATTTCATTACCAGTAGAAAAGTAAATACCTGAATGGCTTGCCATGTAGCAAGGTAGAGACATGAACCCTGAGCTGATCCATGACTGGTGATCGAGTGACATGGCAAAACTTGATGGACCACGGTTACCGGCATGGCACATGATCATGATGAAACTCCAACCCAGTTTCCAGAGAGTAGAGAAATATCAATGTAGAGAAGAGAAAATTTTGCAAGAAAATCTTAAGCCAATCCATGAAAGAAAATAAAAAACAGAGAGTGAAAGATAGACATTCACACACACACATACACACATACATACATGTCTGGAATATAGTTTCAATGTTAATGTTCTATTTTATAACTATTAGTGTAGACTAATATCCTTCACATTTAACTCTGTTTCTGCAGAGCTGTTTGATTTACTTGTTTCAACAGGCAGCTAGAAGTCTGAGACGCATAACATATTTTTAACCTGCATGCAGTTTTCACAATTTTGCTTTTATCTTCTTATATTTGTAACACATTTTTCTCTTATAATGCTACTTTAATGGAATACTTTTATTCATTAATCTAAATGGATAGATTGATGAAAAAAATTTAAATAGCTAAAATAATAACACAGGACAGAAATAATTAGTCTATTTAATGCAGGGGTAGTTAATCTAATAACTTACATGAAAAATATAGAAACTAAACAAAGATATTTGTCATGTTGTATTCCCTGCTAATTATGTTTTAAACTGCATGAAAACTTAGGACCAACACACTGTAATGCGAGCTTGGGCTGTCCGTGATTTTGCTCCCAGGTGTCCACTCTACATACAGCTTTTCCGACCAGAAAATAAATTCCATGTTAAGTTTGCTGGTAGGTGAATACATTATATTGTTTGACCAGTTATTTCACCAATTTGCAATGGAAATGTTATTGTTGTTATTTTGTTGTTTGTATTGTTATATTAATCATTATTCTATCTATTTATGTAAATCAATTTGCAATTAAATGTGAATATTTTCATTATATAAGTTGCAAATCCATTATGAAGAGTCAAAGAAACGATAAAATCAGTTGCATATCCTTTACAGGACATCACAGTCAACCCCAGATTTTTTGTCTGATTGTGATTTCTTGGCAAGTTAACATTCAGCAGTTTGCAATTGTTTTCTGAATGACCAGCATTCATACCATTGTATGAAAACTAACACAATGCAGCCTGCTTCCAATCCACCCACAGATTTGTTTTTCACAATAACATTTGAAACCTCTTCACCACGAGGCCAGTTGGTTAGAAAAGGTTGGTTATTTCCAGAGGAGCCACTTTAACACAGTGATTTGTATCACCCTTGTGGTGAGGATTTTTAACAAATTGACCCGGACTCAGCTCGAGTCAGCCTAAAATGGGTGCCAAAAAGTGTCATGGGAAGTAACCTCGGCCAGCATGATACTGACCACATCACCCAGCGAGTTCTGATTGGTCTATACAAATATTCAGTCAGCACCATGTACCCAATAAATCTCAAGGCGTAGAAAAGACTACTTTACTTGTTTATTTTCATGTTTTATGTTTGGTCAAGTATGTTCTACATTTGATCAAGTATTTTTATGTTTGGTCAAGTATGTTTTACCACTGTGGGGGAAAGTGTACTAGTGAGGTGGAGAAGAGAAGGATGACAATGTAGATAGATTCAAGATGTCATAGATAATTTATAAAAGACAGCAACACAAGCAGGACATCTGACTTAAGATAGAGAGCAAGTTCAAGACTGGGGGGGAGGTGGTTATTGCTGCACATTATTTATAGTCCGTAGGTTAGCAGAGCTGAATGGATAAGAACATGTGTTCTTAAACATCCGGTGTGCTGATGCAGAGGTAAGGGGTTCAACTGGACAGTTGGACTAAAATGTTGACCTATCGTCCTTGACTTGAGGACGTAAATTATAAGTACCTCTGAAGTTGGAGTGGGTTTGCCTGATGGCGAGGGACACTGTTAATAGGGAAAGCAAATCTACACGCAAAATTCAGTCCAACACAACTATAAGTACTGTGTATGGACTTTGCTTGAGTTCAAAGCGAGCAAACGCCAAAGAAAAATTATAGGCCACTGAATGATGTTTTACCATGGTTGTAATGACAATGTTAAACATGGGGAAATAATCAAACTACTAGAACAACTAAACATTGACAGCAAAGATCTGAGAATAATATAGAATGATGTTTTACCATGGTTGTCATGACAATGTGAGACATGGGGAAATAATCAAACTACTAGAACAACTAAACATTGACAGCAAAGATCTGAGAATAATAAAGAATGACGTTTTACCATGGTTGTAATGACAATGTGAAACATGGGGAAATAATCAAACTACTAGAACAACTAAAAATTGACAGCAAAGATCTGAGAATAATAAAGAATGATGTTTTACCATGGTTGTAATGACAATGTGAAACATGGGGAAATAATCAAACTACTAGAACAACTAAACATTTACAGCAAAGATCTGAGAATAATAAAGAATGTTATACCATGGTTGTAATGACAATGTGAAACATGGAGAAATAATCAAACTACTAGAACAACTAAACATTGACAGCAAAGATCTGAGAATAATAAAGAATGATGTTTTACCATGGTTGTAACGACAATGTGAAACATGGGGAAATAATCAAACTACTAGAACAACTAAACATTGACAGCAAAGACCTGAGAATAATAAAGAATGATGTTTTACCATGGTTGTAATGACAATGTGAAACATGGGGAAATAATCAAACTACTAGAACAACTAAACATTGACAGCAAAGATCTGAGAATAATAAAGAATGATGTTTTACCATGTTTGTAATGACAATGTGAAACATGGGGAAATAATCAAACTACTAGAACAACTAAACATTGACAGCAAAGATCTGAGAATAATAAAGAATGATGTTTTACCATGGTTGTAATGACAATGTGAAACATGGGGAAATAATCAAACTACTAGAACAACTAAACATTGACAGCAAAGATCTGAGCTGCTTGGTTATGCAGATGATATAGATATTATAGGGCAAAGTGAATTAAAGACATTGGAAATATTGACTCACTTAAAGGAAAAAGCCCAACAGATGGGGCTGGTTATCAACCAAGATAAGACAGAATATATGGTAATTTCAAGAGACGTAATGGCTAAAAACTCTGGCCAAATACAAATAGATAATATGACCATTAAAAGAACGAAAACATACAAATACCTGGGTACAATCTTCAACTGCTCCAACATCATAAGGGAAGAAATACAAACTAGAATCAACTCTGGAAATAAGATATACTATGCACTACAACATCTACTAAAATCAAAGGCGCTATCTCGTAACACCAAAATCACAATATACAAAACACTGATCAGACCAGTTGTGCTGTATGGCTCTGAAACCTGGAGTACAACGAAAGGAGATGAAGCCTTGTTACAAACCTTTGAGAACAAAATTTTAAGACGCATCTTTGGACCCATTAGGGATACACAAAGTGGAGAGTGGAAAAGAAGAAGTAACAAAGACATTTATGATCTGTTTAAGTCCCCCCTAATCACTGGTATCATGAAGGCTAATAGACTACAATGGCTGGGGCATATAGAAAGAATGGAAGATAATAGGGAAACAAAACTCGCTTACACTCAGGAAATAAATGACCGTAGACCCCGAGGTAGACCAAGAAGGCGGTGGAGAGATAATACATGTACAGACCTACAAGCACTTAGAATCGACTGGCAAGAGAAGGTCCACCAGAGAGATGAATGGAGACGGATTGTATTTGCAGCAAAGAACCTCAATGGCTCGGAACGCTGAAGAAGAAGAAGAAGACTAGAACAACTAAACATTGACAGCAAAAATCTGAGAATAATAAATAATGACGTTTTACCATGGTTGTAATGACAATGTGAAACATGGGGAAATAATCAAACTACTAGAACAACCAAACATTGACAGCAAAGATCTGAGTATAATAAAGAATGATGTTTTACCATGGTTGTAATGACAATGTGAAACATGGGGAAATAATCAAACTACTAGAACAACTAAACATTGACAGCAAAAATCTGAGAATAATATAGAATGATGTTTTAGCATGGTTGTAATGACAATGTGAAACATGGGGAAATAATCAAACTACTAGAACAACTAAACATTGACAGCAAAGATCTGAGAATAATCATTGGCACCTTGCCGTCTTGACAGACGATAGTTTGTGCTTCAAAAAGGCATAATAATTTTTACGGGATAATAAAGAACTCATAATAACTTTTACAGGATAATAAAGAACACATAATAACTTTTACAGGATAATAAAGAACACATAATAACTTTTACAGGATAATAAAGAACACATAATCATTTTACAGGATAATAAAGAACACATAATAACTTTTACAGGATAATAAAGAACACATAATAATGTTACAGGATAATAAAGAACACATAATAACTTTTACAGGATAATAAAGAACACATAATAACTTTTACAGGATAATAAAGAACACATAATAATTTTACAGGATAATAAAGAACACATAATAACTTTTACAGGATAATAAAGAACACATAATAACTTTTACAGGATAATAAAGAACACATAATAATTTTACAGGATAATAAAGAACACATAATAACTTTTACAGGATAATAAAGAACACATAATAACTTTTACAGGATAATAAAGAACACATAATCATTTTACAGGATAATAAAGAACACATAATAACTTTTACAGGATAATAAAGAACACATAATAACTTTTACAGGATAATAAAGAACACATAATAACTTGTACAGGATAATAAAGAACACATAATAACTTGTACAGGATAATAAAGAACACATAATAACTTTTACAGGATAATAAAGAACACATATTGGCAGCAAACAGCTGGCAGTTCTGTGGTGAAGGTGTTATAAATGCAATTCGTATTACCTCATTCAGAACACAGCTGTGGGTGATTTTGAAGCAGACCACTTTGTGTTGGCTTCCCATACAAAAGTATGGGTGCCGGTCTTTCAGGAAGCTATGGCAAACTACAGAATGTAAACTTACCAAGAAATCATGAACAGCCAAAAATTCTGGGATTGACTGCGATGAACTGTAAAGGAAAAAGGATATAATATACAACTAACTATTAGAGCATGTCATGTATAAAGAAGGGTGTCAGACAAGGATGTGTAATGTCTTTTGATTTCTTTTCATTGTACAGTGATCTGCAGAAAATATTTCAGGGATCCTGGTTGATGGACATAATATAAATATCTTATTTAGTTTGATGACACCACCTTCATAGTAACAAGTCTGAAGGAACTACCAAAAAAAAAAAAAAAAACTAGAGATACAGTGGTTGTAGAAAGTGAACACATTGGCCTTACCTTGAATATTAGGAAGACCACAGTCATGGTGATATCAAAGAAACAGATCGTGCCTAAATGTAGAATTAAAGTAAATTAAATTTTGGAGCAAGTACAGAAATTCAGTCATATAGGTACATGGATAATGTTAGATCGAAAATGCATTACCAAAGTAACGGACAGAATAGGGCCCAAAAAAAAAAATTTGTGTCTAATGAACATTTTGTGCAAGAAGTCCTTGTCATTGAAGGTCAGTAAAAGAATTCTTGTATGTTACATAGAACCAGTTATAACCCATTGCTGCAAATCCTGGGTTTTATAGAAGAAATCTGAAAATTTCTTGGACAGTTAATATCAGAAATCTGGACATTTGAAGGGAGGCTGAGTCACAAATACAAATTATTACAAAACATCACAAGGAGGCAGTCTTCATGTTTTGGCCACATTATGAGAAGACAAGCACTGGAATATGTTGTGACAACTGGAAAGATTTGTGGAAAGAGAGATAGAGGAAGACAGCAAGAGAATATTTTTGTGTCATAGCATGGAAGGAAGTCAGCACAAGAATTGATGCATGCCATTGGAGATTGCAAAATGTGAAGTATGATCACCCAAAACAGTCAGCAATGCACCAGATGATGATGAATGGTAATATTTACAAATTATACTGAGGAAAATTAAACATTGCTGCTTCTTCTTCTTCGTTCACCTTCAGAATTATTCCTAAGAAAGCAGCAGTCAACTGAAGCTTGTTGACATGCACATAAAGTGTGTCCCCATATGGAGCAGGTGTAGGCCAAAATACTTGTCTCATCAGTTCTGTAAGAGTTAAATGAAGTATTTAATGTGTTTTAATGCATGACTTTACTTGAATGCTTAACAGTTACACATTGTATTATTTCATCTTCCTAGATCATGTTGTATGTGAGGATGAATTCAAATATGCCTTACTGGCAAACAATTGTTTATGTCCTGGAATTTCCACTTTTGTGACTTTGCTGCTTCACACATCAAGGGGACAGTAAGTCTTGACTGTTGAAAATGCATGCATAGCTTCTCTTTTAACTCATCTTATTCATCATTTATATAAGTAAGTAAAAGTAGTCAAGGATCTCTTTAACATACTTTAAGATGCATTAGCAAATGGTGCTACTAGACCCATACTTTTATAGAACATTCAACACTCAGTGGGTGATGTGATGAGTTCTTTGCCTTTATTTCTCAAGACATTTCCTAGTATTCATTTTAGGCTTGTGTCAATCTCTTTATTCATCACGAGTTCTAAAGAGCAAGAGTGTTTGTTAATGTCACAACTTTGCTCCTCCTATCTTTCTCTTGATTACAAAGTTATTTCAAGTTAAAACTTACCCAACACAAAGAATTAACAAATTATATAGTTTTCAATTCGAGCAAGCTCCAGGAAAATAAAAGGTGATGTCTTGTCTCTGGACAATGAGTGTCTGTTTGTGGAAGAATATTTGCTCTGTCTTATCGTTGCTCTAACATTTGGAACTTAACTTCAACAGGTCTTCTCTCTGTGAAAACTTGGCTACTACTTCCTCTTTATTTTCATTAGCGCTCCCAAGTCATGGCGACACATTCTAAATGTCCTCAGAGGGAGGTCTCCATATCTCCTACTGTATCAAGGCCATTTTTCTTATTTTTAAGGCTTTTTTGGATGTACCTATTCCCCTCATCTTCAAATGTAAGCGGCTCCAATAGTTTCTCAAAATTTAGTTAGTCTTTCCTGTTTTTAACTCTAATCTACAGTCTCTTGAATTTATGAATGGTGATGAATCCATATGAGCTCCAGTGATTGGTGTGCTGAAGGTTGATTCAAAACAATTGTATGCTTCCACACCAGCTGGTAATACTCTGAACATAATTTTAAATCTGGATATTGGGTCATTCCATTACAACTGTCATGTCCCGTATTCATGATTATGACCATGTAACAGTGAATTGAACTGGGGGAAGGAGGAGTTATCAGAGGAGAGGACTTTTATGAATGAAACGTGAAGGTAACCCCATAGCAGATACTGCCATTTGTGTGTGAAGTTATAGGCCTTGATATATTTAGGCCTTGACTTATGAGGTGGGGTGCTCAGTTCACTTCATTTCATTTTTCTTCCTAGACAATTTCCAGAAAATTATGAAAATTCCATGAAAACCATGTTTATGAGACTGGGTAGACTCTGGAGCCTTACTACGCGGAAAAAAATAATCATGCCTCTGTTAAGGATTGAACCTGAACCTCTGTCTTGGCAGGCAAGCACACAAACCACGTTGCCAGTGTGACTCCATCGCATGAATGAAAGTCACCCCTAATACCATGTTTACAGCAACTCACTGTAAGAGCAAACTACCATTACAGAATCATCCTTGCAAGAGAAAGTAGTAGTTATCAGCATGAGAACATGACTCATGAGATCTCCCAGTAACAGCACGAGAATATAATTCATGAGATCACCCAGTAACATCATTAGAACATGCCTCATACGATAACCCAGTAACAGTATGAGAACATGCCTTATACAATCACCCAGTAACAGCATGAGAACATAACTCATGAGATCACTCAGTAACAGCACGAGAACATAACTCATGAGATCACCCTGTAACAGCACGAGAACATAACTCATGAGATCACCCAATAACAGCATGAGAACATAATTCATGAGATCACCCAGTAACAGCATGAGAACATAACTCACGAGATCACCCAGTAACAGCACGAGAACATAACTCACGAGATCTCCCAGTAGCAGCATGAAAACATAACTCATAAGATCACCCAGTAACAGCACAAGAACATAACTCATGAGATCACTCAGTAACAGCACGAGAACATAACTCACGAGATCACCCGGTAACAGTATGAGAACATAACTCATGAGATCACCCAGTAATAGCATGAGAACATAACTCATGAGATCACCCAGTAACAGCATGAAAACATAACTCATAAGATCACCCAGTAACAGCACAAGAACATAACTCATGAGATCACTCAGTAACAGCATGAGAACATAACTCATGAGATCACCCAGTAACAGCTTAAGAACATAACTCATGAAGTCACCCGGTAACAGCACAAGAACATAACTCATGAGATCACTCAGTAACAGCATGAGAACATAACTCACGAGATCACCCAGAACTGCAGTAAACACTGGAAAACACATAAAACCTTATTCACAAGGGCATTATCCTGATTGTGTGAAAGGGTGTATGTGTGTTCATGTTCCAGTATTTTTCTTCACGGTGATAACTGTTTCAATTATCTGTCAATATTTTACTGGAACAATCATGACAAACATTACTACATTTGCTGAGGGAGACATGAGTCTATGAGTTTGCCAGGAATTCTATGGTGTTCAATCTTCAAACTAAACAAACCCCATGAGAAAGTCAGCACTATTATATCTTTTCATTTGAATATGCCAGAAGCACTGATGCTAGTTTAAGACCTACTTATGGCAGAAATAAAGGCAAGATACTTTCAAAATCTTGACTTACTTAATATATAATGTTATACACATGATTTGTATATGTAGATATCTTTGTAGTTTTGCTCTGTCAGTTTTTTTTTTAAATAACATAACTTTTTCAAAATAGACAGTTTCATTTACTTTCAGAGAAGGGCAAACATCACATGAAGAATGGCAGAGAATATATGGAAAATGTTCTGGGAATGAAATTTATCACATACAACTCGGAGATAGCAAGTTTTTTGGTGACTACGAGGGGAAAAGTTTTACATATGCCTCTTTCCATGCTCATCGCAAGTAAGTGACATAAATTTAAAGCAATATAGAAATTCATTTAAGCATTCAGAAAGATATTTTGTGATTTGATATCTAAACATGCATACATCTTTCCGTTTCTCGTAAATACATTCTGCATGGTTATCTAATTCTTCTATGACACGGTGAATAGATACATAGGCATGCTACTAAAAATCTATCTTTTCGAGAATGAAACATTGGGAACTTATATGATTTGTCCAATCAATTATCATCAAAATACATCCTGAGCTAATAGTTTAAATATGCTATATGTATATGCTACAATGTTTATACACTTGTACATTTGGCTGAAGTTATGGAGTATTGAAAGACCTTAGCCATGAGCAAAGACCTTGACTTTTAATACATCCAAAATGGCTACGATCCTTAAATTGGGTAATGACATATAAAACACCAAAAATACTGAACATCACCTCAGACAATTCTTATGGGAAGGCTTCTGTGTGAATGAGTGAGTATGTGTGTATACATAATGTACATACGTACAATACCATTACATTACATATCTAACTACTTAGACCCTGCTTATCATTCTTCAAGTGTGTGTGTGTGCGCATGCGTGAGTGTGCTTACTTTCTTATGCATGCATAAGATTGTATATCACTTGTATTGCAACAAATGCATGTCTGTTTCATGGGTACAGTTTGTAAAAACAAAAACTAAACTGGCATATTCTCTAACAGGTATGGTGTAAGTCTGGTTGGCATCCAAAGAGATATTCGTGGAAACAAAATACTGCTGAACCCTGGTCCTCGGCACATCATGAGGAAATCAGACATTTGTTTTTACTTGAATATTAGCAAAGAAGAGAATTCAGCATTTATTCTGGCTCATCCTAACCATGATGCAACAACAGTTGATCGGGCTAAGTTACCGTCAGGGCAGGAAAAAGCTTCACGGGTGGCTAGTATGATAGCTAGCGTTGGTAAGATTGCTGACTTTTCAAAGCTTTAGCTTGTTATTGACAGAGGTTTTTTACATAACTCGTAGCCAGTCGTAGCCAGTTTTTTAGCTTGTTTCTTCTGGATTTTTGCTTCTGCTTCTTGCTGACATATTTTTTGCTTGTTGCTGACATATATTTTGTATGTTTTGCTTGTTGCTGACAGATTTTTGCTTGTTGCTGACATATGTTTTGCTTGTTGCTGACAGATTTTTGCTTGTTGCTAACAGATCTTTGCTTGTTGCTGACAGATGTTTTTGCTTGTTGCTGACAGATTTTTTTGCTTCTTGCTGACAGATTTTTGCTTATTATGACAGAAAATGAAAAATAAATTCATACACATTTACAGCCACTTATAGAAGCATAGAAATGTAGAGATCAGATAACACGCTAGACAAGAGAAAAATGTAAACCTAAAGTTACACCAGGCTTAATAGTATTAGCATATAGCCAACAGTATTAGAGTAACTTTAATAGATCTCTGGTCAGGCTAAATTTAAAAATCAGAAAGCCTACCCACAAATTCAGAGTGTAACCCATTCACGTGAGATGATATAACCCATTTGTTACCATTTATGTGAGATAGATGTTGCCATGCATGGACATAGTTATTCACCAACACATGCAGTAGGTAAACAATCTTGAGATATCTATCACAGTCTTGAAGATGGGATTCAGCAATCAGAATCTGTCTCCTTAATGGTCATGGATTTTATTGTCTTCACGTGTTCACAGCTGGTCCTTAGAGGTATAGTGTCTCCATCAAACTCGAGACATGCTATGTCCAACTATGAAGTATTATTTTTACATTTGTCATTAGTCATGGTTCCAACTTCACAGCAAAGGGTCGTCCCAATATGCTCTGTTCCTGTGCCAGTGAATATCACGCAAAATGATCCTCACTGCGCCATGTGAACAGTAGAACAGACAGGAGTCTTGACAAACCAACAGTTCGCACAGGTATACTATGCATAATGCCGCTGCCAGAATGACAACACAAAATACACCACGAAAAATAGTTACTTTTACAAACAAAAAGAAACCAAGAATATTGTACTTCCCTGATACATGGCTAGTGGATCAGATACCCAGCTTTTTCAGACAAACAGCATGTGAGCACATTCATCAGCTTCAACATGTAGCAGGTCCTTTGTAAATCGTCTCCCTCATTACTGTCTTGCAAAAGGATTCTTGATTTCTTGTATATTTTCCTGCCACATGTATTGTCATGTCCAGTGTGTCTGCAATGTCCCATGTCCATGATTATGCTGGTTGATCCGGTCTCTTTTTTAAAAAACCATGCAAAATTAAAACAGTTGTGTATGTGTGACTCCTACAAAAAATGTGAGAAATAATACACAGAAACAGCATACATACCTAACAAATGCAAATCTGGCAGGCAGACATCCGTGTAAAAATAAAAATTATAATAATCATGTAAAAATAAGATATAAATTACACTACAACACAAGAAATCATCATTTCGTTCTTAGTGATCTTCATCAGGAACTGCACAAACATATGTAAAGAAAAACATGAAATTGGAAAATTTAATTAAAAATGCAAACATAAACAGAAAAAGTATCAGCATCAAATGTTATTAGGCCAATGCACATGCTCCGTTTCCAGGAACCAAGCCTTCCATCACCTTTAATCGTAAATCACCGTGGTGTTTAATATGGATTTCAGTTTCTGAGACATTATGCTGTCCTTGAGCCAGTGTTCTTCAGCATTCAGATCTTGTAGAATGTCCGTATTTTTCTTCTTCATAGTCCATGATATACTAAACACATTTCTGTAAAATTTGAGTTCACAAGAAGTATTATGAGTCCAATTATGAATTATTATTTTTACAAATAAAAGGGAACTCAGAATAATGTACTTCCCTTCTCTCATGCTACTTGGTTAGTGAGTTAGAAACCTAGCTTTTTTTTTTAGATAAGGCAAAAAAATAGGAAGGCCTGTGTGCACATTACACAAGTAAAAATGCCTCGACAGTTGGAAATCATCAGTAGAGGTCACCATGGCAGAATGGATAATAGTACTCTTTATTAAACATCCGATGGTAGATGTCGAGGTAGTGAGTTCAATCCCTAAACCAGACAAATGTTGGACTAAAATGTTGACTTCTCGTTCTTGACTTGGGGAAGTCAATTACAAGTATCTCTGAAGCCGGAGTGAGTTCGCCTGATGGCAAGGGACACTAGCAATAGGGAAAGCTAATCCATAAGCACAAATCAGTCCATAGCAGTGGAAGTAATAGCAATTGTATGGACTATACTTGAGTTCAAAGAATCGAGCGCACACCCCCAATAAAAAACATCATCATTAGTAGGCCAGATATTGTTATACTTAATAACAGAATATGTGTAATGTGTGTGATTCTATTGTACAAACGTTGGGATTTTCATCTATGATACAAAGTTCATACACTGATCTGTTCTTTAGGATCTTTAGGATTTGTGTCCTAGTAAACATGAGAAATATGTTTTGTTTTGTTTCTGTATTCATATTATAAAATACTGCAACACATCTGCATCCAGGCACAGTGGCCTTAGACCTTCAGCACACAAGGTCACAAGGGTTAAACTCCAGCAACTCTGAACCAAATCTTATGTCCAAGGCTAATCACCGACAGCACACTTTGAGTCTACCAAAGATGTCACAGGTTCGTTGTTGTTTGCAAACTTTGAATATTTAACTCTTAACAACTAAATTAGTGTTACTGTACCACTTCCTTTAAAACCTTTTAGTACGACCATATGAATCAGAAACATGGAAAATTATTAAAGCACTTTGTAAGACACTTGATACGCTTACTTGGTGCCTTCACAGAATAGGAGGGACTCTAATGTTATGACAGAATCACCAGTATGGATGGAGCTCATGGTGAGAACTAAACACCAGTGAATCAAGTAGTGAGGGAAATATGCTGGCGCTGGGTAGGGCATACATTAAGAAAATCTGATAATAGTTTAATTAGAAAGTTCTCTGTCTATTACCCACAAGGCAAATGAAATTAAGGGGAACCTAAACACAAATGGAGAAGAGAATTAAAGACATACATGGATAACTGAAGGAGCTGAAAGAGACAGCAAAGGAAAAGAAGGCTTGAAAATTGATGGCCTATGCTCCAGAGGAGTATGAAAGGCAGAAGAAGATTAATATTTAGTACATTAGCTAGGTTGCCATCTTTTACAATTACACATAACAAATTCTATCTAAATTTGGTTGGGGGGAGGAGGGATGTTGAATATCTAAAACGTAAGCTCTAAATTGTAAAATGTCTCATGAGGAAATGGTAAAGTAAGAGAAAACAAAAAGTAAAGGACCCTTTTACACACCTTAAGGCGCATTGGTCTCATGATGCGAGACTGAAATTTTTATTAGCCAATCATCACTCGGAGGGTGATGAGGTCAGTGTCACGGTGGCCGATTTTGCTTCTCAAGACATTTCCTGGTAGCCATTTTAGGCTGGGTAGACCTGGGAGCACAGGTCCACTTTAAAAACCCACCCCAGCGCAGATTCAAACCCATGACCACTGGGTCATCAGGCAAGCCTCTAGCCACTGCACTACCACGTCTCCCAGAGTAATGGTCCTTTATTTAAGTTTTCAATCTTGGAGAAGATCATGAATGTCTGTTATATGAATCTCATTTTTAGCATGTTCATTACAGGGACTGAGTGTTCAGACTCTGGAGTCATCCAAGCGGCCCAGCATTGGCCAGGTTCCTGCCACTATTGACAGCAACAGCATCCGCATCAGCCTGTGTGGGTCTGAGTCGGAGGATGAATATGCAGAGGCTGATGTGGAAAAAGAATTCCCAGAGTGAGCATGTTAATGTTTGCTAATTAATTTGATGTGTTCAGCAGGAGCCACAACTGAGGGGTTATTGTGTCCACCTCGACTCAAAAGGTTCCGGTTTTGGTGCTTGCATAGGACTGGGAATTATTTCAAGCACCACTGGTATCTCATATCACACATCCACATGATCTTGTGGGTAGTGAGATCAGAGACCTATCCTTGAATAAGGGCAGAAAACAGGATTTTTAAATTGCACTCTTAAAAATCTCACAGCAGTTAAAAATCTCACAGCATTTAAAAATCTCAAAGAATAGGTCATGAAGCCGATACCCTGGCAAAATTGTTAGGACAAGTGAACCTGATTATGGATAGATACAGCCAGTTACCTTGGATGGAATCTGTCTAGAGGAAGTCAACCTTATACAAGTGCATGCCAAAGTCAGACAGCCTGACCTCTGAGGTGTAATACTAGGTGTGATTAGCTCCATTTGAAAGAAGAAGTAGAATAATACGTCCAGAGATTTGATTTTAATTCTCTTCTTCAGCGATAATTTTCTATACATTTATTCTACCATGTGTCACAAACAGGATGGTTTGCTTGAGATCTTCACCAGTCCTCGAGAGTCTTTCTTGAAAGGTCGCTCCTGTCAACCAGATTTCCTCCCTCAATTTGCCAAAGTCAGGGCAGTCTTGTTCATTTTGGTGTTTCCTTTAGTGGCAGCTTATGAATCGTTATAAACTAGAATATCCAGCTTTATGAAATAAGTTTCTAACTTTTAAATAGTCGAGTTATGAACTGGCAATAAGAGTGATCAAGAGTTACTTTTACTCTTCATTACTGTAAGGTGCAGAAACATCAGCTATGACAGAATCACCAATGTGCAGCTCATGAAGAGAACTAAATGAACGCTAATGAATTAAAAGGTGGGGAAAAGACACTAGCACTCGGTAGGAAACTCATTAAGAAAACCTGAGAATAGCTAGTTAGTTAGTTAGTTAGTTAGTTAGTCACGGTTCCAACTTCACGGCAACAGGTCATCTCCATTATGCTTAGTTCCTGTGCCAGTGAATATCACAGAAAATACTCCTTACTGCCCTATGTGAAAAGTGGAACAGACAGGAGTCTCGACAAACCAACAGCCCACACAGGTACACTGTGCATAATGCCACCACCAGAATGCCAACACAAAAGTTCTCCACGAAAAATACAGTTCAAAGTCAATCGAAGTGGCAAACACTAGAAAACCAGTAGCCAAACATTACTGCATAAGGCAATCCAGTCAGTTCTGCGACAAGCCGGCCATCATTATTCCGAACATGCAGTTCACGTTAACTTGAGAATAGCGTAACTAGAAAATCCTTGTCTGGAACCCACAAGACAAATAAAATAGTGGGAGACCAATAAACACACGGAGAAGACAATTAGAGACCAATAAACACACAGAGAAGACAATTAGAGACCAATAATCACACGGGGAAGACAATTAGAGACAGAGATGAACAATGTGGGGATGGCATGAATGGAGCTGCATGAGATAGCAAAAGATAGGATGGCTTGGACTGAGTTGGTTCAGAGCCAATGAAAGTGGGAGATAAAGGGCAGAAGAGAAAGAAAGAGAGAATGATAGACATGGACAAAGAATGAACATGATGATAATATTAAAACGTTCAAAATGTGATTATGTAAATGAGTAGGGCGAATTGCATGGCAGGAGAAGAAAAATAAAATATTAGTAAATACTGGGGTTTAAAACAAAATTAAAAGAAACAATACTCAAAGACTTGAGATCAAAGCCAGACAATTAACATACTTAAATTAACATACTTAAGCCATATAAAGCAACAAGTTCATTGTTAAAAGATATGCTGGAGGGAAAAAAACTAAGGAAAGTGTGCAAGTGGAAGACATGCATTGATGGCTTGACTGTAGGCGTGCATCGGGAAGGCACAAGGTGTTTTTGGAGACTCATTAAAGCTGACCTTTAATGCAGAGTTGGCACTTGATGACTAGTCAATCCATAACCAATATTCAGTAACCGAATAAATCCCTTTAAAGCTGGGAGTTGGAACCTGGTCTTCAGTGGAATAGTTAAGTTAGTTACATGTCCTATACAAGACATCACAATCAACCCCAGAATTTATTGGCTGTTTGTGATTTACTAGGCAGTTTTACCTTCAGTGGTTTGCCATTGCCTTCTGAACTATGGACGCCTCATACTATTGAAATCAATGCAAAGCTATCTGCTTTCACATGGGCGGCTGCTAATTTTGAACCCTCAATTCGGTAGGTTGAGTTATTATGAAACTGCATTTCACTAACCCCTAATATGGTAAAAATAAGTCAAGGACGCATTTTCACGCCTGGAGGCATATCATGTAATGGTGCTAGCCCCATGTTTTGTAATAACCAGCTGACACTCGATAGGTGATGTCATTGATATCACACTGGCCTCCTTGATTTTCCTGGGCATTTCCTGGTACCTACTTTAAACTAGGTATTCCTGGCAGTTCAGATCAATTAAAAAATTTCTGTCTCAATGAGGATTTCAACACATGACCACCGGGATAACAAGCTAGCGTGCTGGCCAGTGTGCTAGAACAGCTCTACTGCTATATAATAGTAGCCATTATTATATTAATTAATTCATTCATTCATTCATTCATCATGTGACATGCCAATAAGCATGGGAGGTCATGTTTCTCCATCCTCAGAAACCACATTTCCACTGCCATTAAATGTTTTCCAGATTGTCTGTTCATTGTCCACGTTCACATCCATACAAAAGTGCAAGTTCTATTTAGCACTTCAACACTCTTTTTCTTATTATGATTGACATCTTTTCATTGATCAGTATGTTTTCCATCTTGCATTATGGCATTACAATATAATTTATCATGAAATATCATACTGGGATATATTGAAAAGGGTTGATGAAACAAAGGACTTCTTGTCCAGGCAGTCACAATGCTATGTTCAAGTTAGAATTTTGTTTTGCCTCTAATATATTACAAAATCCAGTCTTTATTTTTCACCCTTCAGCTAACTGCTCCTCAAAATAATTTGTTTCTAAAATCTAGTTATCTACAAATTCATTCCACGGGCAGATATGTACGTGGCTTTCCTCCAGTTGCTCCCTATGTGGGGACAAGCCCTACACTCTGCCACCTGATGAGAGAAAAGCGACCATTTTGTTGTCTTCAGCTTGATGCTGTAAGTATTCATAATTTTGCTTTTTTCTGAAATGTTTCTTACATAGGGGTCGAACCCACCCCTAGTCTGATCTACCTGTCATACAGCCATAACCATGAAAAATAGGATATGACAAAGAGTTAAGTTTCAAGATGGATTTACTTTCATTTGAGAAAACAAACAGAAATTTTATTTATTCTTTCATCTTTGTCAAATTTTAATGCACGGTACACACTCTACAGTAAAATGGTTTGACAGAATCACCAACGTGGAGTTCATGGAGAGAACTAGACAAATACTAGTAAATCAAGAGGGGAAGAAAAGATGCTGACACTGCAAGGGACCTACATTGAGAAAAGCTGAGAATATTATGACTAGAAAGGCTTTATCTGAAATACACAAGGCAAAAAAATTAATAGAGGAAGACCCAAAAGCAGAGAGAAGTAGAAGTAGAAATGAGTAATATGGGAGAACAAGGACGAAGATGCATGAAATAGCTGAGTAAAGGACAGCTTGGAGTGAGTTGGTTGAGGTGCTATGCTCCAGTGGAGGATAAACGGCAAAAGAAAAAGAAGAGACACACAGTACTTCGCTTTCATCAAAACTCATTATTTTTATATTTTCCTAAATAATTTGATATTTTAAATAATAGCATATTAATTATTAGTGATTCCTTTTCCTGATGTATGGTTTCCTTTTCATTCACTATATTTATGATCTGAAAATTTGCAGAGTTGTCCCCACTGCCGTCATCAAAATGCCAGAGACTACAACTGGCCTAATCCGGCCATTATCGTTGCTGCAGAGCATGCAAGTTCTGGACTTTACAATTTTATCGTGCCTTTGCGGTCTCATGCCCGCTCCAAAAAGTCACTCAACCCAATTGTCTTACTATTCTCAAAAGAGTATGTAATAATTGTGTTCTTTGATAATTTTATTGAAATGAGAAATGTTTTTATTGTTTAAGTGATTTGTTTCCCATGACTTATTCATCATCATCATCATCATCATCATCTTTCACTTCTGCTGTCAAGAGTCGTGGGGAGGAATAATTTGCGTTCCAGCGCCCGGTGGGCGGCACTGGATAATTGTCATTCCGTGTGGTTGTACAATGTCTTTGATGTCGTCAATCCATTTTCTTCTTGGACGTCCTCGTGCTCTCGTCGCAGATGATCTTTGATGTAAGGCCAGTGATGGTAGTTGCTGATGATGCATTCTAATGACATGGCCAAACCACTTGATCTTTGTGTCTTTCAATAAATGTGGCACAAGGTGTTGTAATAACCAGTCTGTCCCACAGTCTGTCTGATAATAGCATTTCTTACTCAGTCTCAGATTGTTAAGTTGGCAGCTCTCCTCAGGCATCTCATTTTGCAGGTGTTGATTTTGCGAAGGTGTAATTTGGATAAAGTCCAGGTTTGAGATTGGTAGCATAGGGCTGGTGTGAATATGCTGTTTATTATCTGTCGTTTTGTGGACATGGGTATATTTAGATGTTTCAGTAAGGGTGATAGTTGATATGTAAGTGCACTAGCTTTTTGACATCTGATTTCGATTTCTCTGTCCAATCTGCCATCTTCTGTGATCATACTTCCATGATATTTGAATTCTTTAACTTGTTTCAGAGTTGTGCTATTTATCTGTATACTTAGTGGGCCCGGCGATCTGCTGACTTGCATTACTTCGGTTTTTGCTGTATTTATACTCATATTGTATCTCCTGCATGTTGAACTCAGATTATTAATATCATTTTGTAATCTGCCTACGTCGCTAAAAACAAGCACTGATCATCTGCAAATAGAAGTTCATTTATTTCCTGTGGATCAGTTGTTTCATCTAGAGTAAAATGTTCTAAATTTTCTGAATCTGTTCTGTCGAGACTTGCTTCTTTGGAAATTCTATCCATGTCCCATGACTTATTAATTACCAAATTTAAAAAAATGCTTAAGCAAAATGATTCTATTTACATTTATCAACCTGATCAACTAATAATTTTTGGTGTCAAGATGGTGAAAGTCGGATGCAGCAGCCCTAACAATGCTAGAGGTATGGTCAAAAACTTGGCTAGTGAAGATCAGTGAGGAGAAAACAAATGCACAGTTTTTCTCCCTCTCAAATAAATTACAGCAAGCTAAGCTATTACTGAATGGGAAAATAGTGTCAGGTAGAAATTCTACAATATCTAGGTGCCACTTTTTATTATCACCTAATATGGAAAACACATGTTGAGACATAACGGCGATCATGAAAAATCTTGCTGGAACAACATGAAGAGCAGATGAGAAAGCTCTCGAGATGATATAGATTGGATGAGTGAGGCCAGTCTTTAAATACAGTATTGCAGATTGGAAAACAGCAGCTAAGTTACATCTTAACAAAATAATAAAAGTTCAAAATCAGGGAAAGTGGATCATAACTGGAGGCATGAAAAACAATGTCTATTAATAAATTGGAAAAGATCACATGTCTACAACCTATGCAAGATAGAGGTAGTAGCAGAGCCCAGGGACAAGCAGACAAATTTAGACTACCAGACCACCCCATGTACCAGAGGTTTAATGGTCTTGACATGGGAAGACTAAAGCAAAGCAACTTTGTAGAATCTGCAAAGAGAAACATTAAGTGCGATCCAATACTTGCATATCAACAGCTAAACTCAATAATTTAAACAATTCCAGCTTGGAGACAATAGTGCCTGGTATTGAGAAAAAGAACATTTAGAATGAATTAGAATGAAGAAAAACAACAATAAACTACATAGATTATTACCCAAGCAGCACCTGAACTCATGTATGTACAGAGGGCTCAGCAAAAGACTCATCAGAAAATGGAGATGGAGGGACTCTCATCATTCTAAAAAATGGAGCAAAGAAGACACCATGACACCATTAGTAGCTACTGAAAAGTTCTCAAGTAACTTCAGAGTAGAGACAGAGGCTTTAAAACTGGCAGAAATGTTGACAGAGAGAAATAAAGAGAAACAAATAGGTCTCTTTGTTGATGTGAATGTTACTTCAATACTAGAGAGCAGAGATAGTACAGAACTAGCAGACGTATGGGCAACATATGAACTATGCCAGAAATCCAAAAGGGCTTTAATGCAATGGATTCCTTCCCTTTGTAACATACCTGAAAATGAAGAAGCTGACTGATTAGAAAAGGAAGGTGAAAGACTACCTCAGCATGATACAGACATAACCATTGACGAGGCCAAGAGATTTATAAGAAGCAACTATAGAACCAAGTGGGAATCAGAACATCTAGGTAACCAGAAAGATGATGCATATTTCCAACTCAACTGAAAAGAACAAGTTACAATCTTTATACTGCAGACATGACACAACAGGCTGAAATTCCACATGTTTATCAAACTAAAGATAGGAGATATGCAACTGTGGAGCTGGTAAAATGACAGGTAAAATTTTTTTACAGTGTCAAACATTTTGTCAAACAGTTTCAACATTTTTTTATCCAGTGTCAAATATGTGTTGAACAGAGAAAAGTATTTTGGCCTACAACTGCTAGATTTGAGGACAAACTCTACAGGGATGTTAACAAGCTAAAGTTGACTGCTGCTTTCTTTACATTTATTCATATTGACGTCTGACGGTGAATGAAGAAGAAGAAGAACCGGAGGTTGTTTGCAATATCAGCTGTAGTGACATTTTATTGTGACATTTGAACAATTTGACTGAGTTGAAGCTGATTTTTCTTCCCTCCCCCAAATATTTGTAGTATGCCAATGTCAGTGGTAGTTAATGGGGTAATCTGTTTCAATGTACAAGTCTTTAGTATAAGGGTAGCAGTGTTTGTAAACAGTAAAAAATTTACACTTTTCCTGAAAGATTGATTCCTTTTAGATTAATCCTTCCTTCCTTCCTTCCTTCCTTCCTTCCTTCCTTCCTTCCTTCCTTCCTTCCTTCCTTCCTTCCTTCCTTCCTTCCTTCCTTCCCTCCCTCCCTCCCTCCCCTCCCCCTCTCCTTCCTTTCTTCCTTCCTTCCTCCCTCCCTCCCCCCTCTCCTCCCTCCCTTCCTTCCCTCCCTCCCTCCCTCCCTCCTTCCTTCCTATTCACATTTTTTAGACATAATACTTGGCCACTTTATTTTCCACTCTTAAAATGGTAGTGTTCCTGTTATAATTTTTGTAATGTAAATCTTAAAATTCTGTGCTGCTTCTCTTTAACATAGTTTGAATTTTCCAGTGAGATAGAAAAGAGAACAAGTGTCTGAGGCAGTGTTACATTTCCTATCATCATCATTACATGTGGAACACAGTGCATGTTTCAGCATAAAGTGATGCCATGTATTGTTCAGTGTCGTGACTGAATAGGCCAGGTTATTTGCAGTTTATATTAAAAAATTTCCATTTGTACTGCACATTTACCAAGGTTTATATGTATTTTATGTTTAAAAATAGTTTGTATTTAAATTCTGTTCATACAGCAAAAATGACTAGCATGCATATATTGTATGCCAGAGCTGTAAGTTGTGAATGCAGCAAACCACTTTACTTTAACTCTTTCTGTCACTTGCATGTGTTAGAAGCTAGTGCATTAATGGAGTTGATAGAGAGCTGCACTGAGAATGACATGAGCATTGTCTGGTGATGGTTCATCTCCCACACTCGTCTTACTGGGTGAAAGAAACCTGGTGAGGGTTCATCTCCCACACTTGTCTTACTGGGTGAAAGAAACCTATTCATGCCATTCAGGCATGGCAAAATGTGATAGCTTTATCGCATCACAGACGACATAGCAGAAAGCTACTTTGAAATACATTAAACATTATTTTTTTTTTGTTTTTACATTTACAAGGCCCTTGAGAGATGCAACATTTAAGAAAAATGGTGACATTTTACATGTCTTGAGGCCATTGGTCATAGGGTGCTAATCACATGATTTTATAGACCAATCAGCTCTCAAGGGGTGATTTAGCCATTACCATGCCAGCCACCTTTACTTCCCAAGACATTTCCTTATAACTTTTTAATGCTGAGCTGACCTGGCCTCCCAAATCACTTTTAAAAATCAGCCTTGATGTGAATCTGAAAACAAAGAATATTAACAATGCCATGTACGACGCACGCTATAAAAACCACATAGAGAGGGTTGGCATAGGGCTGGCAACTACTTCCCATAGAAAACTTTTCCTGCATAATCCAACAGGGTACAAGAAACAGGGAGACTTAAAAACAAAAGGAGCAGAGAATTAGAGACAGATGAATAAAATGGGAAGGACATAGAGAGAGCTTCTGGAGATAACAACAGACAGGAGTGCCTGGCATGAGTTGGTTGAGGATCTGGGATACACTGCATGAAACAGCTGCAATGTGACTCCTCTTAGAATGTTGGCACAATTACTCGTCTCTCTCACCCAATTTTTTGGTCTAGTATTTCAAGCGATGTGTGTGTGTTTTATGTTGGATCTTCTCAATTGATACAATAACAGTAACAGCTGGATAGGAAATGTTATATTTAAATAAAGGATTGGAGTATTTGTATGGGTACTTTGCTGTTAATTCACCCCAAACAAAAAAGCATCCCTTACAGGGCCTCATTTGCATCGGTCCAGCAATCACTTCCGGTTAAATGTTAGGTGGACTGCTGGACTGATCGATGGATGTTTTGTTAGTTTTGGGGCCCTTAGGGCCCTCACTGTCATCGGAGTACTCCAGTGACAGTGAGGGCCCTACGGGCCCAAAAATCAGACGACACTATTTGGACCCTATGGGTCCAAAAAATAACAAAACATCCATCAATCTGTCCAGCAGTCCACTGAACACTTAACTGGAAGTGATTGCTGGACCGATGCAAATGAGGCCCTGTAAGGGATGCTTTCTTTGTTTGGGGTGAATTAACAGGAAAGGAACTTTGTATGTATGTGTAGTATATTTATTTCCTATTTATGAAATGATTGGTGTACTATTGTTTCTACACAGACCAGATGTCAGTTTTCTCACTATGATCAGTTTTTTCCCTCTTGTGTTCTGGATGCGGGGTTCCATGGATTGGTAAGTAACAGGTTTAACAATGTCAGGTGCTGGGGAGGGAAGGGATGACATAAAACACAGATGTGAATATAGACAATAGATAATGTGCTACGTGTTTGCTAGTAGTCAAAGAAATATAGCAAGGAAATCAAATATCAAGAAAATAGATCTTGCCCAAATTAAAATTAGCTACAATATTAATTTGTGGCAAGTTATGACATTTAAATGGCTTGTGTATGGACAACATCACATTTAAGATTGACCACAGACTTAACAAATAAAATATGACAAATAAAACTGCATTTTGTAAAATGAGTATGTTTTGTTAGTCTGTCCATTCTTCTACCTAATTGCAATTATTTTTCTTCTTCTTTCGTTCTCCTGAAAAATGTCTATGACTGCAATGTTGTACTAATTGCAATGAATGATGTACCAAAAAACGGGACGTAGATGGTAAGCGTAACTAGAACATGATCACAAGTAACAAAATGGATGCTGCAGCTAAAGCCTTCATTGGCACAGAAACAACAAACACATGCTGATACAACTACATGAAAAACACAACATGAAAATATAAATAAAAATGTTAATATCTGTATCTTTGTTATGGGTTGGATATTAAATGTATTCCTTGTTGTTAGATAGTAACTTGTATTTTATTAGATGGTACTCATAGATTGGTTCATAATTAATGGTTCATTAGTTCATATTTAGTTGCTATTTGGTAGGTGTAGCATTTATGTGAATGTTCTTTGGTAAATTTTTATCTACATTTTTAAAGGTTATAGGCAACAGAATTAATTGCATTGCAATTGATATTATATTACCCCATATGGGAATGATCTGTCCTTACAGGATAGCCTGCCATCTGCCAAGAGCAATGTACAGAGTACAAACTGTAGCTCCAGCGATAACTCCGTGGGTCTCTGGAAACATTGTGCTCATGGTCTGAACAATGCAATCCAAAAATGAACCCATGACCTTCAGAGTGCAAAACAGATGGCTTGAGCACTTAACTGCAGAGACCCCAATGTCAGGTGGTCAACTATATTGCATAAACTTAATTATACAAATGGATGGACTTCTGGTCCAATATGGCAGAGAAGCAGGTGATCTGTTAGAGCTTCAAGTGTTGTTTGCTTCTGGCCACAGTTCGCCTATGCAGTTTTCTCATCTGGACTTCCCATAACCCAGCTACTGAGCTGAGTGCTTGGTGTCACACTATGAGCTTTGGATTTCAGGTGGAATGCCTTTTTGTCTATTTGTGGTGGTTTGTGTTGTGAATTGCATGTTCAGAAAAATGGTCGGTGGTCAGATGCTGAACCAGCTGGTGTGCATTATGCAGTAATTTGTGTGCAACTGCTGGTATTTTAGTGACTGCTGTTACCAACAATGGTGAACTAAAGTTCTAATGGCCAACTATTGTGTTGGGATTCTGACAGTGGCCTTGTGCATGCATGCATCCATGTGCATGCTGTTAGTTTTGTCAGGACTGCTGTCTGTTTCACTTTTCACAGGGGACAGTGAGGAGCATTTTGTATGATATTCACTGGCACAGGAATTGAGCAATTGTGGGATGCTCTTTGTCGTAAAGTTGGAACTGTGACTAACTAACTAAAGTATTAAAAAATATACAAACAGTTTTACATTAACATTCCATCAGAGAATACTAACTCTTTGGTTAGTAAAGCTATGTTGATTAACAAATGAGACTTTCCATTATTATTTTTTGTAATTATATATTTTATGAGTAATTTTGTTGAGATTTACGCGCCTGAAATTATTTTCTGTAATGTTGCTATTTTCTTTAGCATAGAGGACTTACTACGTGCCGGTATTAATTCGACAGAAAATGTTGTGGTTGTCAATAAAGAGACTTCAAATTCTCGAGAAGAAGACACGCTGGCAGATTGCAACACCATTGTATCAGTGCAGACAATATTCAGGTAAATCCAGTTTGTTGTTTAAGATGTGATTATTGTGATGATGTTGGTCTTGATTGCAGTGAGACAAGCATTGGGTTGTTCTTACTGCTTTTCATAAAAGTATAAGCTAGCATTCAAGAGATGTACCCACTGATTATTACCCTTGAACCTCAGAAGTCATAGTGGGTTCACCTGACACTGGTAATAGGGAAGCTAATCCACACACAAAATTCAGTCCACTGCACCAGAAGTAGTAGCACATGTATGGACTACATTGAGTTCAAAATTAGCGAGTGCAAAATAAACAAAAATTACCCATTCTTTTTGTTGCTGGTTCACCTGCGATTTAGCTAGTGCTAGTCTAGCAAACTATTGAAAAAGTTGTCTTCTTGTTGCTTCTTTGTGCTTAATATTTGATAAATTAATAAAAAGCATGAACTCTCTTTTAAAGTTGTTGCATAAACAAGACAATATCCCAGTTCAGTTATTAGCTTCAAGTGTATCAAATGGAAAACCACACTTCTTGTGATCATTAGTAATGTGTATGAAAGTATCACAACTAATATTTTATTACAGCTGTCAAAGCATTAGTAATGTGTATGAAAGTATCATAACTAGTATTTTATTACAGTTGTCAAAGCATTAGTAATGTGTATGAAAGTATTACAACTAATTTTTTATTACAGCTGTCAAAGCATTACTAATGTGCATGAAAGTATCATAACTAGTATTTTATTACAGTTGTCAAAGCATTAGTAATGTGTATGAAAGTATCACAACTAGTATTTTATTACAGTTGTCAAAGCATTAGTAATGTGTATGAAAGTATTACAACTAATATTTTATTACAGCTGTCAAAGCATTAGTAATGTGAATGAAAGTATCATAACTAGTATTTTATTACAGTTGTCAAAGCATTAGTAATGTGTATGAAAGTATCACAACTAATATGTTATTACAGCTGTCAAAGCATTAGTAATGTGCATGAAAGTATCACAACTAATATTTTATTACAGCTGTCAAAGCATTAGTAATGTGTATGAAAGTATCACAACTAATATGTTATTACAGCTGTCAAAGCATTAGTAATGTGCATGAAAGTATCATAACTAGTATTTTATTACAGTTGTCAAAGCATTAGTAATGTGTATGAAAGTATCACAACTAATATTTTATTACAGTTGTCAAAGCATTAGTATTGTGTATGAAAGTATCACAACTAATATTTTATTACAGTTGTCAAACTTTCCTTGGCACTGTGAACAGTCAGTTCACAGTGGTTTCCCTTCTTAACATTTCCAGACAATTACAACAACTGTCTTTTTAGTTGGACATATTATTACAAGTCCTATAAAATATATCTGTGCTTTTAGTAGTAAAATGGACTAGCATAAAAGGAAACTTGTAATTCTTAGAAGGGGTTACCCTTTGAACAAAGTTTTGACCCCTGCCATGGTTGAAAATGACTGGGTTGGCAGGGCTCATTATCTTGCCATGTCTTTCGTCATCTTGAGGTGTTTTCTTTCTGTAATATTGTTTCATTCTCTCCAACCTTCAGCTGAACTCCACCATTTCATTGTCTAGGTAATTAATCGTTTACATGTCATGAATAGTCTATTTTAGAACACAAATAAGACATTATTCCAAATGTAGTCAACAGAAGACCAATGTGTTTTACTTATTATATTTTCACACTGATTGACAATGATAAGCACATTCTCACTAAATGCAGTTATCATTCTCACTAAATGCACTTATTACTTCTTTAAAAATAACTTTAAAAAAAAACTAAAGCTATAAACACTGGCAGCAATTTAAAAATTCACATTCTGAGCTGTCCACTTCCTAGCATGGACTCAGCTTGAGTACCTTGTTTTTGAGAGACCTTTATCTCTTGGGCTCAGTCCAAAGCGTGCTTCTTGCTCCAGGTGATTCGCATGCCCCCATCATGCCAAGAGCTCATACCTAGGCTCTTGACAACCCCCATTATCTTCTTTACGTTCTCAGGGAGTGGGTTTACCCTGGTGTCATCTTACTATTGTGTATCCAAACCCTTTACAACAACTTCAAGATGTGATCACCACTGATTGCAGTATTCCCTTACATTTCACCACTATATGTACCTACTCAATAGCCACCCTGTCATTGGGAATGTGGATATCATGCACTTGGGTGCATCATGATCTGCTTTCGTCTCATGGCGCCTTTTTATTTGGCCAGGAGAGAACCAATTTCTTTTTCCCTTATCACTTAGCCTCCATCATCACCTCCACCTTTACTTTACTTTGATACACCCTTACCACTTTGTTGTTATCTTTGCACTCCACCCACTGCTAAAGGGGCCGCATTTCTGCATGCATCCAGTGGAAGCTAGCTCTTTCTCAAGATCATTTCCATTAGTCTGTGGGCTGGGTCCTTCCTTCTCTCATCCTTATTTATGCTTTGGAAAGCAACCCACATATGGCATATTGCTGTGCAGTCAGCAGATGCTTAAGACTTCAGGAGACATTTCTCTATCCAAGGAGAACTTTTAATCAGATAGCGGTGGGAATGATTAGTAGTATGACTCTTTGCTGGCTGTTGAACGAGGGGACTGAGCACCTATGGGAATGTCCTGAGTGCAGTGATGTCGGTTCCTAACTCAACTCAACTCATTCTTTATCCATGTTTCCATAGTGTTGTGGGTCCTCCAATCCACAATGTCCGCAGCTCAGGTGCATTGTTCCTACTTGAGAGAATGGCTAGTTGGAGTGGTACAAGATGGTAAAGTTTGTTTTTGATCATTCAAAACATTCTCCGATGGGCATTTGTACAGACTCAAAACTCAGCATGTGTATGAATGTGTATGAGTCCATGAATACAGAAGATCCATAGTTGTGTAATACACAAATTCCAAAGCCTCGACATCCAACTTCTGCAAACACAAGAAATCTGTCTCAGCTGAGTTGTTTCAACTATGTCTATGAACAGTCATGGGAAAGTAAGAATCAGAAATGCAAATTTTCTGAACAAAATATTAATTGGAATAACATCAAGCAGAGGGGTCCCTTGGGAAATGTGGCCAAGCCATCTGACGGTTTTCAGACTGCATCATTCAGATCATGAGTGAAATTTTCCCATCTTGGGTGTCATCTCTGGAGCTACGGAGTTCTTGATTTGTGTGATGGTCTCAGCAGGTGACTTGCAAATCTGTGAAGACCACTTGAACCACTCTCATGGCAGACAAATATACCACCATGACAACCCAATATGCCACCATGACTACAAGGCCTCTATTAGAATGTAATAATTCTGATGTTTCCCAGGTTGTTTCCAAAAACTAACATCCTCACAGAGATCTCTCATGCACCAAACATGAGGTTTATGCAGTTCAGGCCAGATGACCTCTATGCCTTGTCCATTTCCAAACAAGAAAAGGTCAGTACTGGTATTCGACATACGATAGTTAAGCAATATTTTAGACACGTCGTCTTATATAGTTTTCCTAACACCACAAAAGATTGCTGACCTAAACTATGAAGTGTTTATTTATAAGATACGAGAGCGAGTCAATAAGTAAGTCACACAGTTCTGTGGGATGGCAGTTAAATGTTGTTGGTGTTTCTACAGGTGTCATTAGGTGACAGCAACATCAAACTTTATATTCCCGTTTGTCAGGTAGTGCTAGGTGTCTCACATGTTGTATGCACAGCGCATAAACAAAACGGCGACTGTACTTAATGGTGTTTACAACCAAAGAGCAATGTGCTGTTGTACATTTTTTGTGGGCAAAAGGACTGCATGCAAAGGATTTTCATAAGGAAATGCTTCCTGTTTATGCTGTCAAATGTTTGTCCCATAAAGCGGTGCATAGCTGGGTAGAAAAATTTTCTCAAGGATGCGAATGACGCCTAAGTTGAATGTGAAGTGAAACTGTTGTTCAGAAAACAGAGCACACAGTTCTTTGCAGCCGGTTTGGGAGGGCTCATAAAACGATGGGATAAGTGAATCAATGTTGGTGGAAATTATGTTTTGAAATAAAGGGACAATGTATGTATCAAAATAAACTAGTTTCTAGTTGTTATCGTATTTAGTTATTTTTCCATAGCCATTTGTGACTTACTTATTGACGTCCCCTCGTATGTTTACATTTACTTGTGTGTGTGTGTGTGTGTGCGCGCGCACACGTGTGTGTGTGTGTACGTGCTGATGCGCTAAAATGAGGAGAGAGAGAGAGCGAAAGAGAGAGAGAGAGAGAGAGAGAGAGAGAGAGGAAACATAAAAATTCACTTTGTGTGTGTGTACATGTTCTTTTCTCTTCACACAACTTTGATTCTTTCTGTCCCAGATAGTTGTTATTTTCAAGCAATAACAGTTTGGCTCAAGGAGAGTTAAAATCTCATACTTATCTGAAGCAGAAATAACTGAAGAGTTAAAATACTAACGCTTATCTGAAGCAAAAGTGAACTGGAGGATTAAAAGCTTGCATTGATGATGATTAGATATGATACTACAAGTATGGTCATTCTTTTTTTTTTTAAATGTTGCATATCCCATAATCAACCTCTCTGTCTAGCAAAACTGAACCCCTCTCTCTCTCTCTCTCTCTCTCTCTCTCTCTCTCTCTCTCTCTCTCTCTCTCTCTCTCTCTGTCTCTCTCTCTCTGTCTCTCTCTCTGTCTCTCTGTCTCTCTCTCATTCTCTCTCTGACCCTCAGTGCCTCTCTCTCTGTCTTTCTCTCTCATTCTCTCCCTCTGTCTGTCTGTGTGCCTGTATGTTTGTGTGTGTGTGTGTGTGTCTGTCTGTCTGTCTGTCTCTCTATCTCTCTCTCTCTCTCTCTCTCTCTCTCTCTCTCTCTCTCTCTCTCTCTCTCTCTCTCTCTCTCTCTCTCTCTCTCTCTCTCTCTCTCTCTCTCTCTCTCAACTATTTTATTTCTGACACTTGTTGGGGAACCCAGAAGATCTTTGAAATAGCATGAAAATCAAATTACCTTGCCAACAAGAAGCAGTGTCTCTGTGGTAAAGTGGTCAGACATCTGCCTCATACTCTGAAGATCATGGCTTAGTTTTGGACTGTCTTGGTCAGACAATGAGTGCAAGTTGTCTAGAGGTTTATGGGGGTCATTGCTGAAGCTAATGAGTTTGTGCTTTGTGTGATGCTCTTGGTAGGTGGCTTGACATTCTGTAGAGAGAGACTGATCCACATTGGATGTTTTAAAAGTTAGTTGCATATCCTTTACATGATGTCGCAGTCAACCCCAGAATTTTGTTTTCGCTGTTTGTGATCTCTTGGCAGGTTTACATTCAGTAGTTTTCCATTGCTTTCTGAATGACCAGCATCTATACCATTTCATGAAAAACCTACACAAGGCAGTCTGCTGCCAAATCGCCTGCAGCTGTGTTTCAACACGGTATGAGGGATTACGAACTGCTCTGTAACCCCTTCGCCATGGAGCCAGCTTGGATAAAACCTGGTCCAATAAATCCTCTTGCCTTCTTTTCAGGGAAATAAATTGACAATAGAGCATGTAAGTCAATACGAAAATTGAAAGTTAAGGTACATGCCTCATTTGGAGGCTTTATTCCCTGTGTGCCTATAGCTTTCATTTTGTTTATTGGCTAGTGTACCTTCTGATTGCTACTTCTTTCCTTTACTTCTGTAAGTGCTATTCAGTACTTGTGAACTTATTTCACATATTATTTTTATACTTAACATAATTATTAGTCTGCTATGGCTTTAAGTGATGATCATTGACAATGTCACAAGTTTATCATAAATACTTTATCTTTCATGGTTTAACTCTTTCCATGTGTGAGATTTTTATTTTTAGAAAAAGGTAACCTTAAAATGTCAGGACATTGTATCATCATCATCAAGAGCCATGCCGATTGGCGTAGGTGTTCATGACTCTCCACAGATCTCGGTCTTTGGTTTTCTAGATCAACTCTACCATTGATATTCCTCCATGCCACCGTCGCAATCCATCCAGCATCATTTCTCTTGGTCTGTCTCTGCCTCTCTTCCCCTCGTTCTTTCCAGTTGTCATGATGTTCTCCAATGCCTCTCTTCTCATCACATGACCAAATAAAGTTGTTTGCCTCTTTGCTATTATTTTATATAATTGTTCTAGTTTAATTAGCCTCTTTCAGGCATTCGTTGTTAGTTACTTTGGCAGTCCAAGGAATTCGCAACATTCGTCTCAGGAACCACATCTCTGTTGCTTCCAATCTCTTCCTAATTTGTTCATTTACATTCCAAGATTCACAACCATAAGCAAAACAGGTTCTATAAAGCCCCTTAGCACTCTCTTTCTTACATTCAATGATATTTACTTATTGCATAAGATATTCTTCATTTTCTGAAATGCAGCCTTTGCTTGCCCTATTCTGCTCTTAATCTCTGTTGTGCATCTTCCATCTGATGTGATAAATGTCCCTAGATATTTAAAACTATCCACTTGGTGAAGAATTTTCCCTTCTATCTCTATTTCACATTTGAGTGTTACCTGTTTCTTTGATATTACCATTGTTACTGTTTTCTTTATATTCAAGGAGAGTCCTTTCTTTACACTGCCTGTTACTACAATGTCAAACAGTTGTTGGAGATCTTTTGCATTATCCGCTATCAATACTGTGTATCTGCATAGTGTATATTATTCATATTATAACCTCTGAATGTTATTCCTAGCTTTTCTTTGATCTCTCTCATTATACTTCACTATAGAGGGAGTCGAGTCTGGAAAGGACCCCTGCCTATCAATGTCCGACAGGTTGTTTCCCTTAGGGAACCACAAGGGCATCACACAAAGCACAAAGGACATTGTATAGTCAATCCAATTTCATATTATGCTGAGTTAGTAGAGTATATTTATCAAGATGTTTAAATAATTAATTCAGTTATTGTATGTCAAAAGACAGCAAGAAAATAAAGAAATTTCAGTTAGGTAACAATAAAAGATTCTTAGCATTGCATTGCATCACTATCATCACCATCATGAAGTAGCAGAACATCTTTCTCATCACAGCCTACGAGAAATATTCTAAATCCTTTGCCAGTTCATACACAGAGTGTCTTTAATGTTCTTTGATGTTGGTAAACCTCTTCCTATTTTTCTCAAAATAATACCCTCCCTTGCTGTTTCTTCTAGACCACTGAGAAAACTGATGTGGACAAATTATTTCAGTTTCTGAGACATGGCAATGTTTAAGAGCTAATTTTCTACAATGTTCAGATCTTGCAAAATGTTAGCATTTTTCTTCTTTGTGATATTCAAAGAATTTTTCTATAACATTTTAAGTTCAAAAGCATAACATTTCTTCTTTGGTGAATGTGAAGTAGTCTGTGGTTTGTATCCATAATTTGCTACAGGAAACTGACACAAAGGACTATCTCAGACGACCCAAATCAATATGCAAGTCAATATAAAGTAGTGTGTAATCCAGGTAACCATTATCATCCTATTGTCTGCAACTACCTACTGTGGATCTGTGCTTAATATGCCAGATTTTAAGATCTTAAATATCTCTACACTCAGTGATTAACGACTTGCAAGGATTGAAATATTGGAGTGATATATATATATATATATATATATATATATATATATATATATATATATATATATATATATATATATATATATATATATATATATACATTTCTTTTTAGCTGCAATATTTTCCAGTGCTTAGTTTGTGTCTTTTTATTTTGGAAAATGTCTATTTCTGCAGAAAGAGAGAGAACGTGGATCAAATATCTACTACATGTTCCGTCTTCCATTTGCTGCTGGAAATGTTTTCAGTGCTAGTATGTTGGATGCATTACTGTACCAGGTAAGCTGTCAACTAGGTGCATATGTTTTTTATCTTTAACAGATTACTGAGACAGTATTTTAAGTACAGACATAGAAACATATTATATACATAGATAAAAAAAATGGGCCATGGTAAATATTGGTACGTTGCTGCTTCTGCTTATCATGATGTGCCATCTCACATGATCACCCGAGTCTCAGATAAGATTTTATTCTTGTCCCAATTATGCCATGAGGCAGACCATCAAGGTATTTATCTTTGTTTTTCTCTTGCTCTTCTCCCATCAAGTTTGACAGTTGTAACAAAGGCTTCAAATTTATTTCTCATCATAGCTTGCCCATGATCATCACCATCTCAAATTTCTAACCAGTTTATGATTGTCATCTGTTTCTTGAAAGTCTGCTTCATTCATTTTCTGTCCATACATAGTATTCCTTGCTTTTTTCTCAGAAACCACATTATCTCTATCATTACATTTTTCTTAGCTTATCTGTTTATTGTCTATATTTCATATACTGACAATAGCATTGGTACTATGTAGCACTTCAAAACTCTCTGTGGTTTCACAAGATTTGTCTTAATTGTATATTAAATGCATGTAATTTGCAGCTAAATAAAGATGTAACAATTAATTATTCTTTTCATTTTGAGTAGTAATTGATTTGTTGCAGATAGTGTTTTTAATTTCGTTGTTTTCTTTGACACATTCTATTTCATGTTTCTGGTTTAATCTTTCATCTGATTTGATTATTTTATAAGCATAAATAACATGACTAAAATGTTAACATTAGAATAATTATCATCATGTAGCAAGCAATTTGCAGAAGGCCGCTCTCATCCCATCCCAGGGGACAGACTGTCAGCCCCTTGCCAGTTCCCCTGCCACATGCATTTTCATGACTAGTCTTTAATGTTCTGTGTGCACTATCATGTTAACCGGCCCTTGCCTTATCTTCCAGAAACCATCAATTCCATTACTGTTTTTTTCTACACCACTGATGTTTGATGTTTCCAAGACATGATACTATTTATGAGCTAGTTTTCTTCATTGTTATTGTTCTTCTCATGATCCATGCCGGGTGCCGTTGGTGATCATGTCTGTCCACAGCCCTGTCTCGTGTGCTACCAATAAATTCTGATACTGATACTATGCCAAGATGTCAGACTGTCCAGCATTTTTTCTCTTGGTCTCCCCATGTCTCTCTTTCCCTCCAAATTTCCCATTGTGGCATCATTCTCCAGCTATTCCCTTCTCATGACATGCCCAAAGAATGTAAACTGCCTTATTCTGATGTGAGTAACCAGTTCTTTTTGTATGTTAATTTCTTTAAAGATATATTCATTGTTCTTTCTATCCAGCCATGTATTCTCATTATTCTTCCATAAAACCACATCTAGGCATCCTCCATATAATTTCTCATTTTCTGCAAATTATCCATGATTACATACATCAGGATGCTCAATATAGTTCTTAAGAACTTTATTTCAATACCTTGATTGACAAAGATTGCAGAGAATAATCTTCATCTGGTTAAATGCTGCCTTTGACTGGGATATTCTACAATATTCATCTCATCTCATCATGTTCCTCTTGTACCTTGCGGTGTCGAGGTGAAGTATAAACATCGTGAGAGTGCCCGATTATGGGCTTCATATATCGATATTCCCATGGACTCTGCTGTTCCCTCCATCCAATGTTTACTTGGTCGGCCTCTTCCTCTGTTTCCATCTGTCTGTACATCATTACTTGTTGTGGTATGCTGTTGACTGGTAACCTACTTGCATGGTCAAACCATTTGACTTGATGTTTTCTAATAAAATCTAGTGCTGCTTTAACCCCCACTTTAGTCCTGATTTCTTCATTTCTGATCTTATATCTTCTTAACACTTTGAGTATTCTTCTCAGGAATCTCATTTCTGTTGTTGTGATTTTTCTTTTCTCTTTTTCTGTCATTGTCCAGGTTTGGCATTGGTAGCATAGAGTTGGTAGTAAGATTGTGTTGTAAAGTGCTTTCTTAGTAGTTATTGATACATGTTTGTTCTTTAGTATTGGTGCCATTTGTCCAATGAGTTGGTTTACCTTATTGCACCTATTTTCGATTTCGTCTTCTGATCTGCCATTTGATGATATTAAACTTCCTAGGTACTTGAAACTCTTTACTTGTTTCAAGGGATATTCGTTTAGGTGAATTGTTGTTGTTTGTTCTTCTTTAGTTATAGTCATTACCTCTGTTTTGCTTGTGCTAATTTTCATGTTATGTTCCCTGCACATTTCGTTTAGACTATTCATGTGGTCTTGTAATTCAGCTTCTGATTTTGCTATTAATGCTTGGTCGTCCGCAAACAGGAGCTCTCTAATGGTTAGATTTGCAGATGCTTCTTCTTCTGTGTTCTCGTCATGCGGTATTCTTGCTGTCTCTGTTTGACTGGTTTCTTTACATATGTTGTCTACATATGTTATGAACAAGAGAGGGGACAGGATGCAACCTTGTCATACTCCAGATCTTATGGCGAAGGGTTATGAGTGTCCTCCAGTTGCTGTCACTATGCATTCACTGTTGTTGTATAAATTTCTACATAGGTTTGTTAGATGTGTACTCACTCCATATTGTTTAAGGATTTCCCACAGCTTGTTTCTATCTACTCTATCGAATGCCTTTTCTTGGTCGACAAAGCCTAAGTAGAGTGTTTCATTGAATTCGATTGATTTTTCTAAAAGTTGTCTAAGAGCAAAAATGGCGCCTGTGCATCCTTTGTTTTTCCTAAATCCAAGTTATGTTTCTCTTAGCTGGGGTTCTAAAGTAGTTTGTAATCTTTTTTCAAGAATTTTGCAAAATATTTTCCCAGTATGACTCAACAGTGAAATGCCTCTGTATTGTGTGCAGTCTCTTTTGCTGCTTTTGTTTTTCCAAATTGGGATAATTATGGCATTTCCCCAGTCTCGAGGTGTCTGTTGTTCTACCCAAACATGGTTGAATAGTCTGTGTAGCCAAGCTGTTCCTACTTCTCTTGCTGCTTTAATTAGTTCATTTGGTATTTCATCCTGTCCCGGTGATTTGTTCAATGGGGCTAATCTGATGGCTTCTATAATTTCTTCTTTTAATTAATATGTCTGGTTCTAGATCTTCGGTGTCATCTGTGTAGGTCTCTTGAATTCCTGTGACATCTGATGGGATTTTGAGAAGTGGTTCAAATTACTGCTTCCATCTTATTAGGATTTGTTTTTGTTCACTTACTGGTTCTCCATATTCGCTGTTAATTATTTCAGTTGGGTCAAAGGGTTCTCCTCTGGTTCGCATTGCACTTATCTTTTTGTAGAAGTTTCTAGTTGCCTCCTTGTAGTTTTTATGTAGGGTTTCTCCATACTCTTCCCAGTCTTTTTGTTTTTCCCTCTTTTTCCCTCTGTGCAGGTTGGGTGGTTGTGGGTTTGGGGATGTGTGTGTGGGTGAGGGATGTGTATGGGTGTGGGATGTTTGGGTGGATGGGTGGGGAGTGTGTGTGTGGGTGAGAGATGTGTGGGTGAATGTGTGTGGGGGATGTGTGGGTTGGGGGAGGGGTGCGTGATAGGTGTGGGTGATGGATTTGGGGATGTGTGTGTGGGTAGGGGATATGTCTGGCTGGGTGGGGGTGTGTATGGCTGGATGGAGGATGTATGTGTGGGTAGTGAGGGTGATTGTAGTTGGGGGATGTGTGGATGGGTAGGAGATGTGTGTGAGGGATGTGTCTTTGGGATGTGTGTGGGTGCGGTGTTGCGTGGGAGGGGAGCTGGTGTGGATAAAGAATGTATGTGTGGGTGGGTGGGGTGTGATTTTGTGTGCAGGTGGGTGAAGGATGTGTGTGAGGGTGGGGGATGTGTGTTTAGATGGGTGGTTGGGGTGTGTGAGTGTGGGTGGGTAGATAGGAGATGTATGTTTTGATGAGTGAGTGAGGGATGTGTGGGTGTTAGTGGTTGAGGGATAAGTACGTGTGTCTAGGGATGTGTGAGGGGATGAGTGTATGGGTTGGGGATGTATGTGTGGGTTGTGTGTGCGTGGGTGGGAGGTGTGTGTTTGTGAATGGGGGATGTGTTGGTGGGTGGAGATGTGTGTGAGGGATGTGTGTATGGGTGGGGAGATTGTGTGTGGGTTGGGATGTTTGTGTATATGGGTAGGGGTGTGTGGTTAAGGGATGTGTGGCTGGGGGATGGGTGGGTGGAGGATGTGTGGTTGAGTAGAGGATGTGTGGGTGGGTGATTGTATATGAGTAAGGGTTTGTGGTTAAGGGATGTTTGGTTGGGGGATGGGTGGGTAGAGGATGTGTGGGTGGGTAGAGGATATGTGGGTGGGTGAGTGTGTGTAGGTTAGGAGATGGTGGGGGATGTTTGTAGGGGTGGGCTCGGGATCTGTGAATGGGCTGAGGGAGATGGGAGATTATGTGGCTGGGGCGGAATTTGTGTGTGGGTAGGTGCGAAATATGTGAGTTGATGGGGAGATGTGTGTGTGTGTGTGTGTGGGGAATGTGTGGCTGAGGAATGTGTGTTTGGCTGGGTGATTGGAGGTGTGTGGGTGGAGGAGGAAATGTGGGTGAGTGATTGTTGGTGGGTAATGGAATGGGTAGAGGATATGTGTGTAGGTGGGTGGGTGTGTGTGGGTTGGGGAATGTATATGTGCTTGGGGTGTGGGTGGATGTGGTGGGTGAGAGGTGTGTGTGGGTGGGGAGATGTGTAAGTGTAGGGATGTGGTGGATGGGTAGGGGCATGTATGTGTGTGTGGGTATGTGTGTGGTTGGGTGGTGGAGTTGGAGTGAATGGGAGATGTGTGGGTGGGTGGTTGATGTGTCTCATAACATAGTAATATGCATTGTTTATGTTTACAAAATTCATGTGACAATGTTTTTTTTCCTATGTACTGTTGATGAAAGAAAGATGAGTGATTGGAAGGGCCGAATGTAAGACGGGCCTGCGTGCCCAATTTGTTACCCTTTGAAAATAAAGTCTGTTTGTTCGTTCGTTCGTTCTATTGTGGCAACGACTGCTTTATGAACTGTGTTTATACTTAAATTGGGCACTGCCCTTGCATCTAATATATTTCTCTTTCTGTTATTTCTTGTTAATATAAAATCAATTTGGCTTTTAGTATCTAGATCGTTCCATTTATACCAGGTGTATACTTGTGAATCTTTATGTTTATAGAATGTGTTTGTTATATAGAGGTCGCGTTGGCTGTAAAGCTCTATCAGTCTACTTCTGTTATCATTCCTTTCATTATGCTGATCTCCAAATTCCCCCAGATGTTTTTCTATGCCCACTCTGTTATGTCCTAGTTTTGCATTGAAGTCTCCCATAACTATGATGTTATGTAGCTGGTCATGTCTGTTTTTGAGTATGCGATGGCTATCCTGACTCTTAGCCGTAAGCAGATAGAAAGGATGGAAAGGATACAGAACGAAGCCATGCGCATTATTCTTGGATGTACAAGAGATACATCATGCAGGGCGATGCACTACCTTCTTGATTTTCCAACCATTGAAGACAGAATACAAATTTGCAGAGCACGTGCCTACCTCAGAGTTACTGCAAACACACATCTACTGCATAGTGAAATTAGGAAGATGAAGGGCAGTAGGTTAAAAGGAGGAAGGTCGTGGATGGGTCAAGCCGAGGACATCAACAGGTATGTTCACTTGAGGACTTAGAACCTGGCGAGGAGTGGGTACAAGTGCCAACAGATTTCTGTACGTCTCTTTCAGTCTGCATCCAACTAGACAGAACATGCAGACAAGAAAATCCGGCTGCTGTGGAGGCGGAAGTACAAGCTTTGAATTTCGAGAATTCGTTGGACGGTGATGCTTTCATATACACAGATGGGTCGGTCGTCCGACATGTGAGAAGCTCATGGGCTTTTATGGCGCAGGCCGGAGGGAGAATTATGAAGGAGGACTCTGGTTCTTTTGCTGAGACCACAAGTAGCGAGACTATAGAAGTCATGGCAATAAGTAAAGCAATAACATGGCTCTAGACACAGACATTCACTAGGGCATGTTTCCTTAGCGACTCAATGGGTATGCTCAAGAGGATAGAGATGGGGTGGATCCGAAGAGAGTGGTTTCTGCCTCTTGAGCGGTCTCCGCTGGCAAAGATTAGTTTCATCTTCGTGCCAGGGCATGCGGGAGTACAAGGAAATGAGTAGGCTGACAAGCTCGCAGGTAACGCTACTGTGGAGGGTGGACGCGCTATGGACCAGGCTGACATTCTGAATGCTCTACGAGAAGTAAGACTGTTGCGAGAACCAAGCGATGACTGTGATTCTACAACCATGGTCAGACTGCGAGAACTGCAAATTAAAAGAGGTATGGCCAAACAAGAACACTGTGCAGGAAGCCAAAGAAGATTGATTAACCAACACAGAACTGGTGTCGTGAGCCACTACACGCTGCGGGATTTGCTGAGGAGGGGATCTGAGCACTTATGGACTGAATGTTTCGATGTGCAATGAGGATGATCTGTCGATTAACTAACTAACTAACTAACTAACTAACTATAACTATGATGTTGTCCTGCTTATCTATTTTATTTAGCACATCATGCATCTCTTCGTAGAAGTCCTCGCATTCTTGATCATTATTTTTTGCATTACATGGTGCGTATATTTGTACATATGTTGTAATTGTTTGTTCTTTTATTCTCACTGTTATGATTCTTTCTGATATATATTTTATTTCTAGTATTCCTCTTGCTAGCCGTGGTTTGATGACTATTCCCACACCGTGTCTTGCCCTTTCTTGCTGTTCTACTCCAGAGTAAACAAACGTGTAACTATGGTGGAGCTCCTTGCATCCTTTCCCCTTTGTTCTGGTGTCCGCTAATCCCAACAGTCCAATTTTCTTCTCTTCCATTGTTTCTATAAGCTCTTCTTCTTTACTATTGAAACCACAGAAGTTCATTGTGCCTATTTTTCGAGTCACTGATCCATCTCGTAGTCCATTAACATTGCCGGGTCGATATCCGTTTGGGTCAGTCCGTTTATACTTCTTAGTTTTCCTACGAGCAGTATGAAGATCCCCTGCTGGCTTGCTAGGTCAGTCGCAGGTTTAGGACACTAATCTGACCACAGGGAGTCCATCCCCTATGGTGAGCCATAGCCCCATTAGCCCATGACCTCGCGGTCATGGTTGCCCGGTCTGCACCATGTGGAGGTGGGGGTTGGCTTGTGTAGTCTGTGGGTCATCGGCAGGCTACTAATTTTCGCTTTTCACCCCTCCTGGGAGAGGCTAGCCGATCCTAACCCTGCTGGCTGCAGGGCCAGGCGCATTCCACACCTTGCAGATTCTACAATATTAAAGTACCCAAATAATTGTAAACATTGACTTGTTTTAGAATGGTTTCGTGTGCTTTGATATTGCACTTTGGTATTCAATGTTTCTGTGTAATAATTAATACTTTTGTTTTTCTGTTATTCAGACTATGTTCTTTGTTTTGACTTTCTGTTGCAATATATCATTTCTTATAACTGCGTTTTACAGCGACCATGTTTTTTCCAGTGACTTCAATGTTCAGATCTCATAATGTGTCAATATTTTTTCATTCCTGATCCATAGTATTCTAAAAATTGATTTGTAGCATCTAAGTTCAGAAGCCTCAATTTTCTACTTCAGTGTTTGTGAAATGGTCAATGATTTACTTCCATATGTTGCTACAGGAAGTCATAGGTTTAACCTCTGCATATATGCAGTATAGAAGGTTGAAAACAAAATTATTATGGCTGATATTAATTAACGTCACACAATCAAGATTTATCATTATTAGAAATGTGAAACTGATGTAGCCTAATAATCCGGTCTTTCGTAATTTTATTTGTCAGCTTTATTTTTGTTTCATGTTAAATTAGTTCCAACATTTTCTGTTAAGCAAATAAAATCAGCTATGCTATACTATGGTTGTGACTACTAATATGTCAATTTCAGGCTTTTGTGAAAGATTATCTGATTACTTTTGTGAGACTTCTGCTTGGGATAGACATGGCAGTCGGGTCTGGTCATCTTTCAGCTGTGAGTTTGAGTTGCTGAAACTTATAAATGTTTGTTCTCTGCTAATGTTTTGCTTATAAAAATTATATTCTTTCAAAATTTGGGAAGAAAGCAGATTTGTATATTGTGCCTATTAACTCCTAAAGGCTGACAGCCCAGTATTTTAAGCATTCATGACAGGAATAGAATCCAAGGTCATTTAAATATTAGAAGACAGTGTCAAATAATGTTTATACAGACAAGCAATACATAGAAATATCAGTAGTTTGGGAACCCTTGTGGCCATTAAAATGGCACATAAATTCACATATACTGATTAGCACTCATAGAAGTAGATGAAGAGTAGAGATTAGAAGACACATTAGACAATATACAAATTGAAAGCTGCTGTTACCATACTGGGATCTGAATCTGTTGCCTCCAAATGATGACAATACGTTGCTGTAGGAACAAGTATACTTTGAAGCTATGCCAACTTGACACTCCTAATCCTCTAATCCAGAGGTTCTCAACTGGTGGGGAATTCCCCAAAGGGGGGAATTTTATAGTTTCCAGTGGGGAAATTAAGATTTTTTTCAAGATCGTGTTAATACAAGAACCGATTACTTGATATTGTTTTTCCCTCCATACTTTACAGTTCTGTACTTCTCGCCCTTCTGAAATTCATTTTATAAGGTAAGTTGACCTGCAAATCACGTTTTATGTAGACGTCTAGTCTTCTAGTATGTGTTATTAAATTTAGCTTCCACTTTTACGTATGCTGTGTAGGGGCAGGGTTCTCAACCTTATTTGGCCCATGCACCTCTTCACCCTATGTTCAGAATGTCATTCCCCCCCCCCCTCGTAGTTCCTCCCTATTAATTCCCCCCTCCCCCCACCCCTTTACACAGTATACATAAAAGTGGAAGCTAAATTTAATAATACATACTAGAACAAGCCTAGACGTCCACACAAAACGTGATTTGCGGGTCTACTTAAGTTATAAAACGAATTTCAGAAGGGCGAGAAGTACAGAATCGTAAAGTGCATGTATAGAGGGAAAAACAATATCAAGTAATCGGTTCTTGTATTAACGCGATCTTGAAATAATCTTAATTCCTCCCCCCCCCCCCCCTGGAAACCCTAAAATTCCCCCCTGTGGGTGGGGGGGGGAGAATTCCCCACCAGTTGAGAACCACTGGCCTAGGAGTTCACAGAGAAGATTAATGGACTGTTTAGTGCAGGAGATGCCGGCTCCTTAGCAAAGGGGGTTACGGACATGGCTCATAATCCTGCATGCCCGTGTTCAAAACACAACTGTCAATTTTTTACGAAATGGTATGGGTGCCGCTATGGCAAACTACTGAACGTAAAACTTGCCCAGGAATCATGAACAGCAGAAATTCTGGGGTTGACTGCTACAACCTGTGAAGGACATGCAACTAAAGAAATGGATGCCAGTCATTCAGAAAGCAATGGCAAACTAATGAAGGTAAACTTGCCCAAGAATCACAGCCAAAAAATGCTTGGGTTGACTGCTACATCCTTTAAAGGACATGCAACTAACTTTAACTTAGTGCAGGAGAGTCTGGCATATGATATCACAATATCTAGTCTGAGAATGGAGATGGAGAAAGTTATTGCGACGTTCCGCTGGCTGGATGACAACAGCACACACATATTGTGATTGTAACACAGACTCATAGAGCCTGTCGAGAAGAGTAAAGACATGGGGAAACAAGATGGCGGGATCTGTACCCATGGGTGGGAAATTAAGACCACAGATTGGCAGATTCAAACTGGCTTCAGGACCACACAAAATGCGATCGTCCCCCTTTCTTGAATAATGTGTGAGTGTTGCGTACAATTGTGTCTCCGATCTGAGGAGATTAAGCATGCATGTGGTGGTAAGTTCCCGGATTATTTCAAGATCGCGTTATTACAAGAACCGATTACTTGATATTGTTTTTCCCTCCATACTTTATGGTTCTGTACTTCTCGCCCTTCTGAAATTCGTTTTATAATGTAAGTAGACCCGCATATCACGTTTTATGTAGATGTCTAGACTTGTTCTGGTATGTGTTATTAAATTTAGCTTCCATTTTTACGTATACTGTGTAATTTTCGACTATTAAGGTCGGAGGGATCATCCCAAACTAAATTTATGAAGATCGCAAGCTGTAATGTGAAATTCCAATGGCGAGATATAACCGTTTCCTTGTCATACTCCAGCTATGACTACTTAATATTGTTATGGAATATTCACAGCATTTGGTACAGGAGAGCCTGGCATATGATACCACAACATCAAGCTTAAGAATGAAGGTGGAGGCGGTCAGTGCAGCCTTTAGCAAGATGAAAAACATACTGACCAATAAAAATATATAAATTGAAACAAGAAAAAGAGTGTTGAAGTGCTACATAGACCCTATACTTTTGTATGGATGTGAAACGTGGACAATGAGCAGTCAAGCTGAAAAACATCTGTTGGCTGTGGAAGTGTGGTTTCTGAGAAAAATGCAAAGAATACCATGGACAGACAGAAAAACCAATGAACAAGTCCTTCAAGAAACAAATGAAGATCGTAAACTGATTAGAGACATTGGATATAGACAGTCAAAATTTTTTGGGCATTTTATGATAAGAAATGAATTGGAGAACTTGATGACAACTGGCAAAATCGAAGGGAAGAGACCAAGGGGAAAACCGAGAAGTAAATACCTAAACAAACGCCACCAGCTATATTTAGGGTCCACTGACGGTGATCTCCTGTGTTCGGGTACAGTGCATGTCAGTGCATTTCAATTTCCCCACAGTGTTTCTTTGCTTTGGCAACCTTTTCTCTCTCTCTCTCTCTCTCTCTCTCTCTCTCTCTCTCTCTCTCTCTCTCTCTCTCTCTCTCTCTCTGTCTCTCTCTGTGTGCGTGCGTGTGTGCGTGCATGTGTGTGTGTGAGTGTGTGTGCGAGAGAGAGAGAGAGAGAGAGAGAGAGAGAGAGAGAGAGAGAGAGAGAGAGAGAGAGAGAGAGAGAGAGAGAGAGAGAGAGATGAGTTTTCTGGAACTGGCAGCAGTTGTCCACGACAAGCAGAGTAGCGTTGCTTTTCTGCAGCATTTTGGCATCTTACATTTTGCTAGACACTGTTCTCATAATCTTGTCATGGTGCTATCGCTGACTGAGCGTCAGGGCAGATGGAGATGCCGACATTCACCATGTTGGCAAGACATCCCGCTGAGACAAGACACATGGCTGCAAGGCTCGCGTCTCCTGTACAGACAGATCGTTCTTTTCGTATACTGCTGGTCTCAAGAGTTGACAAGCATTTCATTTTGCCAGTTACAGTTGGCGTTGGAGATGTCGCCGAGAGCAACTGTTGACTGGACTAATTTAATAATTACCTACGAGCGGTCATGGCAGTAAGTAAGGTAAGTCATGGCAGTAGGTAAAGCAATAACATGGCTCGAGACACAGAAATTCATTAGGGCATGTGTCCTTAGCAACTCAATGAGCATGCTCAAGAGGATAGAGACGGGGTTGATCCGAAGAGAGTGGTTGCTGTCACTGGAGCGGTCTCCGCTGACAAAGATTAGTTTCATCTTCGTGCCAGGGCATGTGGGAGTATAAGGAAATGAGCGGGCTGACAAGCTCACAGGTAAGGCTAATGTGGAGGGCGGACGTGCCATAGACTAGTCTAACATTCTGAATGCTCTACGAGATGTAAGATTGTTGCGAGAACCAAGTGATGACTGTGAATCTAAAACCATGGTAAGACCGCGAGAAGAGCAAATCAAAAGATGTGTGGCTAAACAAGAACACTACGCAGGAAGCCAAAGAAGGTTGATAAACCAACACAGAACTGGTGTCGTTAGCCACTACACACTGCAGGATTTGCTGAGGAGGGGATCCGAGCACTTATGGGCTGAATGGTTCGATGTGAAATGAGGATGATCTGTTGACTAACTAACTAACTAACTGTTAGTCAATCCGGTAGTAATCGGAGGGCCAAATACCACTGTCGAGATAGATGAGAGCCTATTTACAAGGGGCAAACATCATGTAGGACGAGTGTTTCCACAACAGTGGGTATTTGGTGGCATCTGTCTTGAAACAGCCGACTGCTTCATGTTCTGTGTTCCAGACAGAACAGCAGCAATGCTTCTGCCGCTGATCAGGACACACATTCGGCCTGGCACAACTGTAGTCTCCGACCTCTGGCGTGCGCATACGACGGAATTGGAAGTATTCCCGAAACAACTTTGTGGACCCTTCCACCGGTGCACATACTCAATGCATCGAGTGCATGTGGAGAATGGCCAAGGAGAGAAACAAGAGGCAGAATGGAACACACAGGCATCTACTAGAGTCCTACATGTGCGAATTCATGTGGCTGCGTCAACGGACTAAATGCGCTGGTCTTGGTGTGGTCAACACCATTCTTGCTGACATTGTTCGATTCTGGCCACCGCAAGAATAGCACACCGCATAGAACATTGCACACTGATAAAATTGTGCACCGAGCTATGGCGCAACACAGGGAACCCCTGGATGTGACGTCATACCCTGGGATTCCGTTTGTTTGGGGTGAATTAAGGCAAAAGTATCAATACCTGGATGGCTTAGCCATGTGGCATGGTCGAGACAGGAACACGGAGCTGATCCAGGACTGGTGTTCGAGTGAGACGGCAGAACATGACTACCCACGCTTATCGGCATGGCACATGATGGATGAATGAATGGGTAGGGGACATAATCATCTAACATTATTGCAAGGGAGATTATTAGCATTTTAAAAATGAAATCATATACCAACTATTATATTACTAATTGACTTACAAATCGCTGTACTGTTTTTTTTAAATAAATGAAACAATCATCAATAAATCAGATTTTGCAACATCAAGAAAAAGACTTTTAGACTACTTACAAAAAATGTTGTTAATCTTTACTTACTTTCATTTTATAATCAACTTTCCAGTTCAACATTTATTTTTAAATTTTGAATAATAGTAGAGTATTACTAATAACCTTGCTCTAGGTATCTCTATATTCCCCCTATTGTGGGGAAAAACATTTTTTTACTGGCCTCCTAAGGCCACACAAAATTTAAAGAAAATTAACCACAGTTATCCCAAAGACTTTGCTAACATTAACAAAGAAATGAGAAGACTGAATATGAACATGTTAGGTTAATGTGAGACCAGAGGGCATTATTATAGAAATCAGAAATATCACCATAAAGACAATATTTCGCCTCATGAAAATGTATGCGTATTCTGTTCTTCTGTTCTCTTCTATGTCTTCTCTCCTGTTCTCTTCTCTCAATGAGTTATGTTATGTTGTTTGTCCATCAAGAATGATGATAACCATTTACTTCATCCAGTGGGGTTAAAAGTATGGGGAAAAACATTTTTTTACTGGCCTCCTAGGGCCACACAAAATTTAAAGAAAATTAACCACAGCTATCCCAAAGACTTTGCTAGAAATGAGAAGACTGAATATCTTCTTCTTTGCTTTCATCCGGAGTGTTTTTTCAGATGTGATTGCGGTGTGTCTCGTTAGGCACCCTTGGGTCGAAACCCTTAGGCCAACACATCCGCTATTTAGCGTGCAATTTTGACCAGGTTAGCATTCCTGGGAGACTCTCACTTTTGTGGTACCGTCCACATCCCAGCTAGTCAAGTTGGAACAGTCGAAGACTTCAGTCATCCCTCAAAGGAAGGCAGGGACAGTCCATGGCATTTTCCGCCATCCTGGGTGGCTTCCATAATTGCACAGCCGACACATAGCGCCCTGGTGCTGGGCTCACCGAGGGAATCATCACATCCTGCTCATGGCTGCTTTAATTCCTCACTTCAATATATTGGGCATTTCGTTCGCCCCGGGCCGTTCCCGCACAAACCAAACAGGTCTGCAGTCGGTATCCACTCAGCGAGTTTTCGGTTCGGACATGTGCTTGTCGTTGTGCCCATCAGAGCTGTTCCAGGCACGACGGAAATTCGGAAAACTCCCTAGTCAGAGCTGTTCCGAACAAGAGCGGCAGTCGGAAACTAGGTAGTCAGAGCTGTTCCTAGCACGAGAGACATTCGGACGAGACATTTCACTCGGACGTAAATGTGTAGTGCCAATTTTTATTTTGCCACCCATAGGATGGCACTTCCGACTTCAGCGGGCATTTTTAATGAGGTTAGCCTTCCTCAGGTTTTGAGGCACGTTAGACTTATTGTTGTGATGTCGCCCACATCTCAGCTGGTGAAGATAAAACGGTCAAAGACATCGTGGTCAACCCTCAGGGAAGGCAGGGGCAGACCATGGGCATTCCCTCACTATCCAAGGAGGCTTCCATAATTGCAGAGCCGGCACATATTGCTCTGAAACTTGGCTCACCCGAGGAGTTGCCACGTCCTGCTCATGGCTGCTTTAGTCCTCACTTCCATGTGTTGGGCATCTCGCTTGCCACTGGTCGCTCAAGCACACACCAGGAACGATCAGTCTGCGGGCAGCATCCTCTAGGTAAGCTTTCGCTTTAGACTTCGGTCCATGCAATGGATTCGCTAGCCATGCGTTCCATTTTGTGTTATTGAGATGTTTTTCCACCTTTGTCTATGCTCTCTATGATTTAGATACAGACAATTTTCGTAACCATTTCATTCGATTGGGGCACTTCTACCTTTTAGTAATCGCTCACGAGGTAGGCTACATGTGCTGCTAGCTCAGCACCTTACCTCCGTGCAGAAGTGAACGAGAAACGGCCAGGCCCTCACATTCGGGGATCCCTCATATCCCCCAGCTGAGAGTCTTTGGACAAGTATCTGAACTGGGCATATAGCGTGCTCAGTATCTCACCTCCATTTTTCGGTAGGTGGGTATCGGCCCGGCTCTCACGTCCGAGGGATTATGGCTTAGAGGTGTTCAGCCACAATCCTCGACAGAGAGTCTTAGAGTTAGTTAGTTAGTTAGTCGCAGTTCCAACTTCACAGCAACGGGTCGTCCCCATTATGCTCCGTTCCTGTGCCAGTGAATATCACACAAAATGCTCCCCACTGCCCAATGTGAAAAGTGGAAAAGACAGGAGTCTCGACAAACAACAGCCCGCACAGATCTCTGTGGATAATGCCGCCGCCAGAATGTCAACACAATAGTCCCCCACAAAACATCCAGTTCATTTCTGATGGAATCAGCAGTCATTTTCCCATCTGGATGTTTCATAGATGTTCACCCACACAGTCCACGAAATACAGTTCATCGTCGACGGTAGTGGCAGTCAACCAGAAGCCCAGCAGCCACGCATTTCTGCATAAGGCAAAAACCGGTCAACTCTGGGACATAGCCTTCCGCCATCGCTCCGAACATGCAGTCATGTTCCAAAAAACCTCGGGCAGATTAAAAAGCATTTCACACAAAAATCACAGCTCACAGTGTTGCACCATGCACTCACTCAGTAGCAGGGCGACGGAGCCATCAAGCCTCCTTAGTCGCCTCTTACGATATGAATGGTAGGCTGCAGTGTTGCTATTCTTTGCTTCCCTTATGGGCCCCGGCAACACACGGTAGAGTATGTGTCTGGACCAGGAATTTCTGCCTTTGTGCGCCTGATTTAAACTTTTGACTGCTATCCTCAGTCTACCTGCAGAGCAGCAGGTTATGTCTCTCTTGGTCTGGTCCCTAACCCAAGGCTTGTCCGACATGTAGTTTTCATCCGTCGACAATGCTCTTGGGATCTTTGGGACACGCAAGCTCCCCCATCGTGACAAGGTGGAGACGCATCGGGGGAGAGAAGACTTAATATGAACATGTTAGGTATATGTGAGACCAAAGGGCATTATTATAGAAAACAGAAATATTACCATAAAGACGATATTTCGCCTAATGAAAATGTATGTGTATTCTGTTCTTCTGTTCTCTTCTATGTCTTCTCTCCTGTTTTCTTCTCTCAATGAGTTATATTATGTTGTTTGTCCATCAAGAATGATGATAACCATTCACTTCATCCAGTGGGGTTAAAAGTATGGAGCCGTGAGTTCTAAGATGGCTGATAAGGCCTATTTTGGCTTGAAATGTTCTTTGACAATGTGGGCAAAGAATACTTGACGTTCCAGGAGGAGGATCTTCTGCAGTGATTTTTCTGTCCAGCCTTTTCTTCACAGCTCTAGCAGTCCTGGTTGCTGCACAGGAGACTGCACCCTTGCGCAATGATCTAATGTACGCCACGAATTACAGTCTTTAGCAGCAGTCTCTCAAGTGTCATGATGAATTCCAAAAGCTTTCAGTGAGATCTTCAGAGTGTCTTTAAAGCATTTTCTCAGGCCGCCTTGGGAGCATTTACCACAATGCAGCTCGCCGTAAATTTGTTTAGGGAGCCTGTTATTAATACCTGGAGCTGGCTAAGTAGAAACGAACGCTGAGGTTTAGCTGTAGGTGTTACAAGATCACGCATCAAAACCCTAAGGCAGTGGTTTTCAACTGGTAGGGAATTCCCGCCCACCGGGGGGGAATTTTATTTTGGGGAGGGGGGGGGGGGGGGAATTAAGATTATTTCAAGATCGTGTTAATACAAGAACCGATTACTTGATATTGTTTTTCCCTCCATACTTTAAAGTTCTGTACTTCTCGCCCTTCTGACATGCAAATCACATTTTATGTAGACGTCTAGACTCATTCTAGTATGTGTTATTAAATTTGGCTTCCAATTTTACGTATTCTGTGTAGGAGCGGTGTAACAAGTTACGTGGAGGGTCTCAAATACCCCTGTCACAATACTTCAGTATTATTCTTTAGCCCTGGCTGGGGTTGGTCTATGTCTGCCAACCCTCCTCCATTCCCTGGACTCACTGTCACTCTCTCTTTTGACCTCAGGACCTACTCCCTGAGGTGTCTTTCTGGCTGACAACAGATAACATTAAGATAGTCATAGTAACATAGAACTTCCTCAATTTAATAACTTAATATGGGACAACACAGATGGAGATTTAGGCTGTTAGAGCAGATAGTTATTTACAGACAAAGAGAAGTGATAATTTCTCAGTCCATGCACAGAGCCTCATAATTATATTCATCACAGGCCATGGAGTCAGACACTGTCCCGTCAGTCCACATCAACCTCAGTTCCTTCCCTCAAGGTAAGTGGTAAGAACAACCGATCGCTGTAGAACCTGGCTTCCGGTTTTTAGTGGACCTCTCTGAGTATTCACAGTCTATTGTGCTTTGAAGCCGCATGGATTCACCTGGCACTCTTTGGATAATAATTGGCACAAGGGGAACAGTTTGTGAATAGGGAATGGGTAGGTGTCTTTTGCCGTCACTGTCAAGGATGCAGATGACTGAGAATTCGGTGTATGTCCAGCCAAGAATATAGGGTCACTCGACCCAATGTCAATGAGATGACTAGCATTGAGCTGGCACTAAGAATTGTCACATATTCATGACTAGTTTGGACCTCCATACCTTGGAGGGTGTATTTGGCCTAGTACTGATAATAACTTGAGAGTCCATGGTTCACTTAAGTATATCGTTGTATGACTACTTAGTGGATTTGCAGATTCTTTCTGGCCCCTTCACTTCCAGGAGAAGGATTCTTACGTTCCCATTAAAATGTACACAAGAATCCTGCACAAAATATGTCAAAATCTTAAATTTTCCTAGACATCTTGCAGAGATCAAACTGTTGAGTTGAGAGTTCATTTCCTGCCAAAAAATTACACAGGTGCATATCCTGTGCAAGACACCCTATCGGGTTTTCCCAAAGAAAAGTATGGCTTTTAATAGTTCTCTTTAATAGACCTGGGTGTAAAAGTAGCCCAGAGAACTATCTTCTAAAGGAGTTGAGAGGAAATGTGAAAGGGGTTTTCCTCATTCTCGAGCCCGAAGAAGGCATGAGGACATGGGCCACTGGCCGTTTTGTTACAGGTGGGGGTGGGGGGGGGGGGGGGGATTTATACGGAAAGAATATGAAAGGGGGGAGGGGAATGACATTCTGAACATAGGGTGAAGAGGTGTATGAGCCAAAAAAGGTTGAGAACCACTGCTCTAATCTCTACTTCTGTTCTCTATTTCTGTGGGTTCTAATCATTAGCTGTGAATTTATTTATGGACGAGCATGTTAGAGTAGTTGATAACGAACTCCGCTAGTAATTTCATGAGCATGATCTGACACAGGTTCGATACCTGGGCTCATCACTTGCCACAGTGAGGGAAAGAGTGCCTGCCTCTTCCTCCTTGCTCCAGGCCTACAAAATATGATTAGCGCTATCGCATCACAGACCCATGGCAGGAAACTTCCAGGGGAATAATGTTTTTAATTCAGAAAGAAACCGAAGCATTGGTTAAACTGAGGATGTCTGGGAGTTAGGGTTGATGACACTTGAAATATTTAACAAATTTATTGCATACCCTTGAAATAATGTATGAAGGTCATATCTCAAATGCCAGTGTGCAGAATATATTGAGGCAGTGGGTGGGAATACCTATATGTTATCAGGGCAAACTAGGGAAGCAAAGAATAGCAACTCTGTAACCTGATATGTCTGTCGTAAGAAGTCGTGGCAAAGGAGAGCATCATCCCTTAGAAAGCTTTAGCTGCAAAATTCATCCAATCATTAACAGGTTTATCTTCTTCTTCTTTCGTTCGCCTAAAATATGTTTATAACTGCAATGTTGTCTCTTGTATGAATCTAACAGTCTTTTTTAGTTCATTCAGCGGTCCATAGAGTTTATCTTCCACTGTTGTCTCTCTAGGCCAGAAGGTTCGCCTGGATATGTTGTAGTTTGGGCAATCCTGGAGTATGTGCTCTGCTGTCTGCGACGCCAAACGACATGTGCACATGGCTGAGTCACCAATCTTGAATTTTGTATACATGTGGTTGCGTAATCTAATGTGTCCTGTTCTGAGGCGCAGAAGAATGACCTGTTCTGGTCTGTCCATAACGTGGTAGTCGTCTTGAGTAAGGTTTGGAAAGGTTTATAAAAGGCTTAGTATTATTTGGTTCAGAGACTATGCTCCATTGACAGATGAGTGTCAGAAGAGAGAGAGATAAAAAAAAAAGGAGGGGGAAGAGAGGAGGATGGAGGAAGAAGTAAGAATGTGTGGGAGACCTTCACAACTGAAAACATGCAAACTATAATGGTGTTGTAATGTCAAGATCAAGGACAGGTCTGGATAAAAGGGGAAAAAACAATTGATCTGGCATAATAATATTCAGGTAAGACAGGAAAAAACTTCAATGTGAACTTAAATGCCAGCAAAAGATACTTGTGAAAACAATGTACATAGTGTGCAACAATTGTGGTAATTGTGGTCTCCTAACATTCTGCTACACTATGAGAGAAGTCAAGGTTTGAGAATCTTGTACTTACGCTAATATTACCTTGTGTAGAGGTTCCGTTTCTATTTCATTTCTGGCAGATAAAAAGAGACCTCTGCATTATCAGGATTGAGAACCCGTGTCTTCGGATTAGAGACCAGCATACTAACTACTAATATTTCTGGGAAGATTAGAGTAGCATCTCAATAAATCCCTGATTTGGAATCCACAAAGTAAATGAAGGATAAAGAAACCAAAGAAAGCTGAACCACCATTAAAAAGGGAAGGTCAAGGAAATTAGAGTGATAAGGGTATAGCTGAAGTGGACAGCATTGAATGCTCAGTTTTTGCTGTATTTATAGCATGTACATTTATGTGGATAGCAAAGACAAGGGGAAACCACACACAAAAATGAAATTTTTGATTTGTCTGCTCAAGAAAAAAGTTATGAAAATACATTCTTGGCTAAATTGGGAAAAGAAGAACCAATGATGAAGGGAGATCATTACTCTATTTAATAAAGCACTGATCTATTATGCACTTGGTGTTTGGGATGAAATTTGATCATTTCTGGTATTTTGTCACCAAACTCACAAATATTTAATCTTGCCGTTTTTGAAGCATTCATCTTGTCATGTTAGCATTTTAATTTAGCATTTATATTTTGTCAGGTTGTCAGACCAGACACAATAAATGTAATCTGCTGAATTGATTTTACATCAGGAACATGTTTTAATCACTTGGAGTTAGAAAACACACTTTTTACACATGTACATTGAATTCACTCAATAGAAAGTAGTGTTGCTTAACTTCTGTCTGCTGTGGGATTACTTAGTTTATCTTTCACTTTCTGTTACATAAACTTCCTAAACATGTGATAACTTTATTCTTGCAATAAATCTGGCCACACTCTACATCAGCTTAGTTTAGTGATCAGAAATGAAGTGAAATATTTTTTGTTTCTTCATAAAATAATCCACAACAAATCACAAATGAAGGTAAAACACTTATTATACCTACCAAATATTAATATAAAAGCAATTGGATAAGATGTTTTTAGTTTTACTAGATATATATATATATATATATATATATATATATATATATATATATATATATATATATATATATGATTACAAAATTGCCTTTCTTAAGAATATGTTTCTGTAACATTCATTTCACACAGGTAAAGGCAAAGGAGACGGAAATCTGTTTACAAGGCTTAATCTTAATAGATTTGCAGATGTCACCGGATGGTTTTAATGACAAGTGTATTAGTTTTTTTTAATTAGTACAAGTAGTACTACTACCCCCGGGAAGGTTAACCCGGTCAACAAATGCCCACAGAAGTCGGATGTGTCGGCCTAACGGCGCAAGAACGCAGCTCTGCTGTAAACAGGCACAACGCAATCACGTCCGGAAAAAAACTCCGGATGAACGCAGAAGACGAAGAAGTACTACTACTATTAATTAGTATAACTATTAAATAGTTTTTTTTTTTTTTCTTTTTCTTTTTTAGGTTGGCAGGATGCTATCGTTAGAGAGTAGAAGCAAGTGTTAAAACTTGCTGTTGCTTTCTAGATCTTTATTATGTTTGATAAGTTGATGTACAACTAATATATGATTAATTAACTGATATTTTGAATTTTAATTAGTAATAAAGCATATTTACAAAATCATAACGTGGTCTTTTGATTTGTTTTATCACACTGAAGGATACATATTTTTTTTTTGCGCTTGCTCGCTTTGAACTCTAGCGTAGTCCATACACATTACTTCTAGTGCCCTAAACTGAATTTTGAGTGTGGATTAGCTTCCTCTATTGCCAGTGTCCCTCGCCATTAGGCGAACCCACTCCAACTTCAGAGATACATAATTGGTGTTTCAACGTTCGTTAGCAAAGTTTAAATTTTTAAAATTAATTATTAATTAATTAATTAGCAGCCATTTTAAATTTAAATTAGTAACAAAACATATTTACAGCATCACAACATGGCCTTTTTATTTGTTTTATCAAACTGAAGGGAAAAATACTCACAATTGGCATTTCAAGGTTCGTTAGCTAAGTGTAATAATGATTAAATAATTAATTAGCGGATATTTTGAATTTTAATGAGTCGATATCACATAACATCAAGAATGTTCTGCCTAGGCAGTTAGGCCTTGCTATTCCAAACGAGAAAATATATAGTTGCTAAGGGGTTTTCTCAAAACTAAAGAAGTTGTAGCAGATTTAAACACATTGTAAACAATTGTTGTTTCTGGGCAGCAAGTCAAAATCAGCCAAATCAGTAGTTTCCTCTATGTTCCATTTATGACATAATTTTACACACAAATCTGGATATCTCGGCTTAGAATCAACATACAGACTTGAATGAGGTACCGTTGGAAAGAATTTTTCAGGTCCTATTTAGCTGTAAAGATGTAATCAATACCAAACCCATTTTTAAAATGCCACTAAAGTACCTAAGCTTAGTTTAGTCGACGGATCAACATCATAGCACATGGGTGTAAACCATAAGTGCCCCGTTCTACTCTTAACTCAAGCCTGAGTCCAGAGAATTTTAGCTCAGTGCATGAACTCTGTAGCATCGACGAGGATCCTGAAATACTTTGGGTAGATTTCCACCTCAAAATTTTGCCTGGGCAGTGACCGTTAGGCTACTCTTTTTTTATTTCCAACTGCCAAGGGATTATTTTTACATGCGCAACAATACACACGGGCGTCCGATCTCACAATCCAGAGACCAGGGGAAATTTTGTTATTAGACGTCCATGTGGAAAAATCCTGGCCTTCGCCGGGGCTTGAACCCATGACCTCCAGCATTCGAGGCGGACACGATACCTCGAGACCACTCGGCCTCTCCCTCTTCTCTTCCCCCCCCCCCCCCCCCCCCATACTGCATCTGAAAACAGACACTAACATTTTAAGATGACACTAGCTCAAGCGGAGGCTGTCTGTGGGTTAGAGTTGGTGAACACAATTTCACAACCCTGACATATCGGGTTCGAATTTAGATAGAGATGATGTAGGAACAGATTGCTTAACAATGATTTCCACAATGGTATCTATCAGCCATTCAGAAAGGAGTGCCAAACTACTGAACATAAAATTGCCTAAAAATATCACGAACAGCCAAAAAATGCTGGGGTTAAATGCAATGTCATGTAACGGACATGGAACTTACTTCAATAAGAGGAAGCTAGACACTGATGTTATAAATAGTTCTCTTCTGTACGCACAAAATTACACTAATGCTATAAATGGTTCTGTCATATATGTACAATTGCTGAATTGTTATTGTAATATACTCTCCAACAGGTTAGAATTACTAAAGAAGATTTGTGGATCCGAACATACGGTCGCCTATATCAGAAGTTATGCTCTACCTCCTGTGATATTCCTATTGGCATTTACCGCACACAGTACCACTCTGGAACTGAAGCACTTTCTGTAAGCGAATTCTCCGTAAAATTAAAATTGTGCAATCTTTCAATTGATGGGCTATATGTGTTGTAAACATTGATGCCATGCTTCTGCAATCATTTGCCTGTACAGGGGCAAATAAATTAAGGGCCCAGAAAGTTATCCCCCAGGGGCGTAATTGAAAGCTTTGAACTGAATGTGGGCCTAGAAAATTGTAATTTGTGGATCAGCTGACAGCATTGCAAAGGGAGAGATTAAAGAAATAATCGAGTGCAAACATTAAAGAATGAGCATGCAGTGACACTGCTACATGTATTTGTATTGCTGAAGATAAGGAACACAGGAACATTTTGGCTACTAATGAAATAAATATGCCAGCATTTAACCTATGGATGAGGTTATGGGATAGTATAGAAGTTTTGAGTTTTGTATGTAAAATAGAATGTAAACAACCATTCTTGTTTTTATGCAGATATCACTTAATTTTAAGGGGTGAGGTAGTGAGGTAGGGAACAACTGGTAAGATCAGCGGTAGAAGAGGCAGAGGCAGATGAAGAGAAATGATCCTGAAGGGCTTAAGATGGGCTTGGAGGAACAGCATCAATAGAAGTGATCCAGAACACCAAGAACTCAGATTTTGGCAAAACATGAATACCTAGACTTCCTTTCTGTATATTCGGATAGGCTGTTGAACTGTTAAGGCCTCTTGGTTATTTTTAGATACTTACTTTCCTCATGCTGGACTGGTTGTCCATGTTTCCATCACCCAACTACTGAGTTAAATACGTGGAGTGACACTGAGCTGTGAATTTCATCTGGACTACTTTTACATCCATCTACGATGATTTGTGTCATGAACTGCAATTCAGAAAAATGGGGTGGATGGCCAGTTGCTGAACTAGCTAGTTTTGCCTTATGCAGTAATGTGTGTGCAACTGCTGGTTTTCTAATGACTGCTGCTTCCATTGACAATGAACTGCAATTTTAGTAGTGGACTGTTGTGCTGGCATTCTGGCAGCGGTCTTATGCATGTATGCCTGTGTGTGCATTTTGTATGATATTCACTGACACAGGATCATCACATTATGAGGTGAACTTTGCCGTTAAGTTGGAACCATGACTAATAACTAACATGAATGCCTAAGCCATTTACATGATGAAATTGATGAAGGTCAGGGGGTTTTTGAGAGAGATAATATTATACATACCTTCAACAGTGGTAAAAATGTCATAATGATAGTTTTTATTGTTTAATTCTTTGTGATTATCATTGTATAACTCTTTCCAGTGCTCATTTAAGTCTCGAGCTAGGAAACGCTCAGTCTCTCCATCAGTGAGTAGTATGCTGTTTCTATTATCCAAAGTCTCTTTATTCCTGCTTAACTGGTTTAGCTTGAGATGAGCACCAGGCACCCTCCATTTTGCATTTTTAAACTGCTCATATAATCAAACATTTGTGGCAATATATTTACTAACCTAACATCTACGGTTACTAATCTATATGATTTAATGAATTAATAGCTGTGACTATTAAAATAAATGCGACTACTAATATTTGTATATTTGTTACATTCTTTTTACTACAACTCTGAATGTGACTACTAATCTTTGAATATATGTTCCATTCTTATTACTACTCTCAGATGTAGTTTACTAGTTGCTATTCTCTATAAATTATTATTACGCTTAAAAATTGTAGCTGCTAATATCTAATCATGCTTGTTACATTCAAAAAGGTGTGACTACTATTTTATATAACTGTGATTAATCTAATGGTATAATTACTAATCTGTATAAATTATCATTACTCTAAAAAATATAGTTAATAATTTCTTGAGGTTATCAAGACACTCTAAAGATGTAACTGCAAATATTTTTCTATAAATTTAACTACACTGTAACTACTAAGCTCTATAAATTATCAATACACTCTGAAGATGTAATTACACATTTCTCGCTATAAACTTCACTACACTCTAAAGGTGTAATTACTAAGCTCTATAAATTATCATTACTCTAAAGGTGTAACTACAAATTGCTATAAATTACTGTTACATTCTAAAAGTGTAGCTATTAATGTCTATAAATTATCAATACCTGCTAAAGATGTACCTAATGATAAAGATTATCATTACTCTATAAAATATGCTTACTATTGAAATAAAAATAAACACAATAAAATTATAAAAATAAAATCACAGCATTAATTTTTCCAAAAAAATATGTTTATAGATAGTCATAAAGTTTACTTATAGAGAAGTGACATGTTCAAGAAGTTTATAGGTAGTCGCAAGGCAAGATTTATGGAGAAGTGATATGTTCATAACATTTCATGCCAAAATTTAGGATAAATAAACTTGATACAATAATATAAATTGTAAAAAGCACAATTATATACAGAAACAAAATCCAGAAAGCTGAAGAAATTTAATATAAATACAAAATTGGAATCTGATCATTGGGCTGAGTGGCATCAAGATTGTTGTTACACGAGCAACACATTTTTTATTATTATATATCACATAAGAGCATAATGGGGACGACCCGTTGCTGTGAAGTTGGAACTGTGACTAACTAACTAACTAACTAACATAAGAAAATTACTTTTTCACTGAATTTGTTGTGTTTTAAAGTATTCTAATGAAACTGCCATTTTCTTTAGCGTATTCAAATTTTTTTGGGGGGGCAATTATTATCTGCATTTTCTTTGCTTATCCTCAACTGCTGTTCGCTAACAATTTCTATGCATGCTTTTTATTCATAAACATTTATAAACTATTGCATTTAATTTGAAGCATAATGTTTGACAATTTACATATTTTGATTATTGTCAGTTTAAAGAAGAAAGAAAAAAGTGATGAAAGAAGCTGTACATGATAATTTATATCAGAAGAATCATAAGAAAATAAAGTCAGACAGAAGATAGCAAGAGAAATAACGACAACTTTGACATGAACATCCATTTACTAGTGTGGTTGTTAGATTATGTTTCATGAAGTATTCTTGAGTTTTTTGTTTTTTTAACTCTCACTCCCATACAATGCATGGTGTGGGACTGACACTCCTCTGAGTATCCCAAACGTCACACCGCTGCATCTTCTTATTTTTTATATTTGTTCAAAACATCATGTCCTACAGAATTATGTAGACATGCATGTGAGTCCACACATCTCAGTGGCTGGTGTTTGTGTGTGTGTGTGCATTTGCTTGTTTTGAACTCAAGCGTAGTTCCATACATATGCTACTTCTTCTAGTGCACTTGACTGATTTTCTTAGTGTGGATTAGTTTTAACTATTTACCAGTTTCCTTCGCTATCAGGGAAACACACCCTGACTTCTGAGGTACTTGTAATTTATGTCCCCAAGTCAAGGACGAGATGACAACATTTTAGTCCCACTAAAACATTTTTAATGAGAAAACCTATATGCAACAAAATATTTGTAGTATATGAGGATTATTGTATGCACACGTTACCAGTGTTACATGTTTGCGCACTTTGATAAGGACCTCCTAATGTTGTCTCATGGAGGAGACTGGTGCACTAATACATAGTTTTACAGTGCAGTGAAGATAGTCCTTGAATACAGCCATGGAATCAACAGCCCAATAGACAAGAACCTTTACATTACCAGACTGTCGACTAATTTGTGTCTTCCCATTTGAGAGGCCAGTATTCTGTTTGGCTTTCTGCCTTCACACATTATGTTTAGTCTGGTGGTCTTCCCTCACACATGATATTTATTTGGGGATTATTCCTTCACACATGATATTTATTCTGACGTTCTTCCCTCACACATTATGTTTAGTCTGATGTTTGTCCCTCACACATGATGTTTATTCTGATGTTCTTCCCTCACACATATGTTTAGTCTGGTGTTCTTCCCTCACACATGATATTTATTTTGGGATTATTCCCACACTCATGATGTTTATTCTGATGTTCTTCCCTCACATATTATGTTTAGTCTGATGTTCTTCCCTCACACATGATGTTTATTCTGGTGTTCTTCCCTCATACATATTTATTCTGGTTTTCTTCCCTCACACATGTTTATTCTAGTGTTCTTCCCTCACACGTTTTTATTCTGGTGTTCTTCCCTCACACTTGTTTATTTTGATGCTCTTCCCTCAGACATGTTTATTCTTGTGTTCTACTCTCACACATGATGCTTATTCTGGTGTTCTTCCCTCACACATTTATTCTGGTGTTATTCCCTCACACACTTTTATTCTGGTGTTTTCCCTCACATAATTATTCTGATGTTCTTCCCTCACACATTTATTCTGGTGTTATTCCCTCACACACGTTTATTCTGGTGTTTTCCCTCACATAATTATTCTGATGTTCTTCCCTCACACGTTTATTCTGATCTTATTCCCTCACACACGTTTATTCTGATGTTCTTCCCTCACACATTTATTCTGATCTTATTCCCTCACACACGTTTATTCTGGTGTTTTCCCTCACATAATTATTCTGATGTTCTTCCCTCACACATATTTTTTTCTGGTGTCCTTCTCTCACATATGTTTATTGTGGTGTTCTTTCCTGGCACATGTTTATTCTGCTGTTCTTCCCTCACACATAATGTTTATTCTGGTGTTCTTCCCAAATACATATTTATTCTGGTTTTCTTCCCTCAGACTTGTTTATTCTAGTGTTCTTCCCTCAATCATGTTTATTCTGGTGTTCTTCCTTCACACATATTTATTCTGGTGTTCTTCCCTCAGACATGTTTATTCTTGTGTTCTACTCTCACACATGATGCTTATTCTGGTGTTATTCCCTCACACATTTATTCTGGTGTTCTTCTCTCACACATGATATTCATTATGTCTTTCTTTCCTCACACGATGCTTATTCTAGTGTTATTATCTCACATATGATGCTTATTTTAGGGTTCTTCTCTCACACATGATGTTTATTCTAGTGTTCTTCTCTCACACATGATGTTTATTCTAGTGTTCTTCTCTCACACAGGAAACTTATTCTAGTGTTCTTCTCTCACACAGGAAACTTATTCTAGTGTTCTTCTCTCACACAGGAAACTTATTCTAGTGTTCTTCTCTCACACATGATGTTTATTCTAGTGTTCTTCTCTCACACATGATGTTTATTCTAGTGTTCTTCTCTAACATATGATGTTTATTCTAGTGTTCTTCTCTCACACAGGAAACTTATTCTAGTGTTCTTCTCTCACACAGGAAACTTATTCTAGTGTTCTTCTCTCACACAGGAAACTTATTCTAGTGTTCTTCTCTCACACATGATGTTTATTCTAGTGTTCTTCTCTCACACATGATGTTTATTCTAGTGTTCTTCTCTCACACATGATGTTTATTCTAGTGTTCTTCTCTCACACATGATGTTTATTCTAGTGTTCTTCTCTCACACATGATGCTTATTCTAGTGTTCTTCTCTCACACATGATGCTTATTCTAGTGTTCTTCTCTCACACATGATGCTTATTCTAGTGTTCTTCTCTCACACATGATGCTTATTCTAGTGTTCTTCTCTCACACATGATGCTTATTCTAGTGTTCTTCTCTCACACATGATGCTTATTCTAGTGTTCTCTCACACATGATGCTTATTCTATTGTTCTTCTCTCACACATATTGTTTATTCTAGTGTTCTTCCCTAATACATATTTATTTTGGTTTTCTTCCCTCACACATGTTTATTCTGGTGTTCTTCCCTAATACATATTTATTCTGGTGTTCTTCTCTCAGACATATTTACTCTTGTGTTCTACTCTCACACATATTGTTTATTCTGGTGTTCTTCCCTAATACATATTTATTTTGGTTTACTTCCCTCACACATGTTTATTCTGGTGTTCTTCCCTAATACATATTTATTCTGGTGTTCTTCTCTCAGACATATTTATTCTTGTGTTCTACTCTCACACATGACGCTTATTCTGGTGTTCTTCCCTCACACATTTCTTCTGGTGTTCTTCCCTCACACATGTTTATTCTGGTGTTTTTCCCTGACATGTTTATTCTGGTGTTCTTCTCTCACACATGATAGATATTTATTCTGTCTTTCTTTCCTCACACGATGCTTATTCTAGTGTTATTCTCTCACAAATGATGCTTATTTTAGTGTTCTTCTGTCACACATGATGCTTATTCTAGTGTTATTCTCTCACACATAATGCTTATTCTAGTGTTCTTCTCTCACACATGATGTTTATTCTAGTGTTCTTCTCTCACACATGATGTTTATTCTAGTGTTCTACTCTCACACATGATGTTTATTCTAGTGTTCTCCCACACATGATGCTTATTCTAGTGTTCTTCCCTCTTGCATGCTTATTATGATGCTCTTCCCTCAAACATGATGCTTATTCTGATGTTCTTTCCTCACACATGATGTTTATTCTGGCTTTCTTTTCTCACACATGTTGCATATTCTGATGTTCTTCCCTCCTACAATCTTATTCTGGTGTTCTTCCCTCAAACATGATGCCTATTCTGGCTTTCTTTCCTCACACAGTGCTTATTGTAATTTTGTTTGTTATTAAATGGCTTATTGATGGTATGGCAACCTTTAATAAAACTTTACTTGTATGCATGTTATTGTGGTTATAGAAGGAGTTTGATACAATGAAGAAAAAGCTGCCAGGAGTCTGGATCACCGGCTTACTTCCTTTCACCTAAGAAAATCTCAAGAACTGAAACCTAAAAACACACGGAGAAGAGAATTAGCAACAGAGATGAATAATGTGGAGAGGAAATAGGAGAGAACTGCAAGAGACAGTAAAAGCTAGGCCAGCTTGGCATGTAGTTAGCTTAGAACCTGTGCTCCATTAGCAGATAAAGGCCTTGAGAAGATGAAGAATCCTCTTTGTGGCTTCCTCAGATTATAAATGATTAAAGGTGCCCAGTGATCTGTCCATACAAAACAGTGACTGGTAGCAGTGTTATGCACATTTTAAATGCCATTGCCACAGTACTTTACTGAAGCTTTCATGATGTCTTTATCTTTTTTATGCCCACTGTAATATCACTTGCATAAATAAGAACATCATAGATTTTGTTTTGGATAGCTGCTCATGCAGGAAACAGTGTTGGCTCATTTTAGCTGCAATTTGCATAATAAGTTCTTGTCATGCTAGACTGCAAGATGACTACATAAATTGTATGGGTAGTGATAACTGGCCAGCTCCATGGCAAAGGAGTTATGGACATAGTTCGTAATCCCACATACCCGCGTTTGAAACACAGCTGCAGGCGATTTGGCAGCTGTCCCCCTTGCGTTTGTATTTTATGAAAATGGTATGGGTGCCGGACGTTCAGAAAGCAATGGCAAACTACTGAACGTAAACTTGCTAAGAGATCACAACAGGATTTCACAACAAGAAAAAAGTGTTGGTGTTTAAAAAGTCACTTAAAAGTCTATAGGGTCGACTTCATTGCACCGGGTTTTATCCCATATGGCTCAGTCTCTTTCCGCAGCGCGGAAAGCGTAGCAGAAAACACAAACTCTGTAGCTCTAGCGACGACCCACAGGAGTCTCCCAAAAGTTTCACTCGTAAACCAAAGGACGTGGCCCGGAATCGAACCCACAACCTTCGGAGCCCGAGTGTTGGTGTTTACTGCGACTTTCTGTAAAGGATATGCAACTAACTTTAACTTTAGTGAAAACTGGCTTGTGAGCACGGAATGCTGGGAATATCATGTATTTTCATTATCATTATAATAAAGTGCCATCTGTGCAATGAAAGTTGGCCGAGTCTCCAACGCTCTCTGGTCTTTCTTTATGGTGTATTCATAAAGGGTAAGGGTGGAGTAGATCAGAGGTTAAGGTGTCTGCCTCTGGCTCAGGCAGACCAGGTTCGTCTCACAGTATTAACTGTTCATAATTTTACTAAAATTGTAAAACAATACAATACCCCCTCATTTAAGGGTAGTGGACTGGATGTATGACCTTCTCAAACAAAGGCGAAAAACTTGGAGACCCTGCGTTCATGTTGAGTACGTTGGAAATCACAAAGATAAGACTGAACAGACAACTGCCCTGGCAACATTCCTAAATTAGAAGCTCATTCATTCATTCATTCATTCATTCATTTATTCATTCATTCATTCATTCATTCATTCAGGAGCATGTCCTTTGCAGAACCTCACTCCCATAACTATCTTCTGAAAAACTCCATGGTTGTTAGGGTTTCTTTGCAAGTTTTGCAGAAGGTAGTATTCCATTGCTTTAATTAGAAGCTACCCACACACAAAATTATAGCATGTGCCATTCTGCTGCTTTTGGATTCTTGCTGGTGCATTGGAGTTCATGCACTGTACTGACATTCTTCTTGTCTGATCTATGGGAGCACACTGGAGCACTGATGGAGATATCTGTGTGTGTGTGATCTATGGGATTAGACTGGAGCACTGATGGAGATATCTGTGTGTGATCTATGGGATTAGACTGGAGCACTGATGGAGATATCTGTGTGTGATCTTTGGGATTAGACAGGAGCAATGATGGAGATATCTGTGTGTGATCTATGGGATTAGACAGGAGCAATGATGGAGATATCTGTGTGTGATCTATGGGATTAGACAGGAGCAATGATGAAGATATCTGTGTGTGATCTATGGGATTAGACTGGAGCAATGATGGAGATATCCTTCATTGATCTATGGGATTAGACTGGAGCAATGATGGAGATATCCTGTGTGATCTATGGGAGCAGACTAGAGCACTGATGGAGATATTCTTGTGTGATCTATGGGAGGAGACTGAAGCACTGATGGAGATTTCTGTGTGTGATCTATGGGAGGAGACTGGAGCACTGATGGAGATATCTGTGTATGATCTATGGGAGCAGACTGGAGCATTGATGTAGATATCCATATGCAATGAAAGTGATTTGTACACCAAACCAGACAAAGACTTCTTCCAATCCATCACTTGATGTTGTCCACTCACATGTAATTTCTTCAGGCACGCTTTCCTTCTATTATTCTTTCTGGCACAATTTTTGTAACAAGCAGCTGTCTTTATATGGCCAATGTATCTTAATTTTAAATATGTATACGAGGCAGTGTGAAATGTGGTGGTGCTAACTGTCATAGTTTGAACCATAGTAGTGTGAACTATGGTGATGTGAACTGTGATCATGGAAATTGTGGTGGTGTGAACTTTGGTAGTGTGAACTGTGGTGTAGTGAACTGTGGTGGCGTGAACCATCCTTGTGTGAATTATTATGGTGTGAACTATGCTCCTGTGTACTGTGGTGGTGGGAACTTTAGTAGTGTGTAATGTGGTGGTGTGAATTATGATGGCATGAACTGTGATCATGTGAATTGTGGCAGTGTGAACTGTGGTACTTTGAACCATGGTGGTGTAAACCATCCCAGTGTGAATTATGGTAGTGTGAATTATGATGGTATGAATCATGGCAGTATAATCAGGTTAGGCTTTCCACCTCAGACACTTGCCAGAGCAGCAACTTTCCAAACAGTGACAAACAGGACATTATTTGCCATATCGAAGCCTTGGGACATTCACATATTTGAAACATACATAATCTAGCCTCCATTCTGTGAAATATGTGGCTGCAGTAAGATGTTCACTCACGGTCTTAATTCATCATTAAATAGAAGACTCCATTGATACACATTTAAACCATTTTGTCCTTTAGTAAGATGCACATTCAATGGACATAATTTACTCATGATCTGTGAGAGGACTAATAAGTGCCAGAGGCTTTTCCACTTCATGGCTCCTGGTTACTGCATTTTCAGGGAGTCAACTAACTCTGAAATCGTCTGCCAGTTTAATTCTGGTCTGTGATAGCTATGTATTCATGATATGCCAAATTGGCCGGCTCTGTGGTGAAGGGATTATGAAAGCAATTCATAATCCTGCATACCGCATTCAAAACACAGCTGCAGGAGATTTGGAAGCAGACTGCCTTGCATTGATTTCCCATACAAAGGTATGAGTGTCAGTCATTCAGAAAATATAGCAAACTACTGATCGTAAACCTGCCAAGAAATTACCAACAGCCAAAATATGCTGGGGTTCACTGCGACGTCCTGTAAAGGATATGCAACTAACTCTTGTAACATACCAAATGAATGTAGGGTGGTCATCTTGCACTAAAAGAGCCAGCTTAAACTCAGTGTAGTACAGATATTCTTTTTATATGCAACATGGCCGCCTTTATTCTTCTTCTACTTCTTCTTCTGCGTTGATATGGAATATTATTTTGGACATGATTGTGTTGTGCCTGTTTACAGCAGAGCTGCGATATTGGGCGACACATCTTCCGGTTTCAAGATGGCGATGGATGGTCGTGTTGTTTTGTGTTCGTTAACTTTTTCGCGTAGGGGATGGATTTATTCATCTCTTGCGTGTAATTGGTGTGCCAGGATGTAAAACCAGGAGTTTCTACTCAAGATCTGCGCGGGTGCTACGGAGTTTGTGCATCGAGCGAAGCCATCCTTGAGTTAATTTTCAGCAGCGTGTGTGGTGTTCTCAGTCTGTGTTTACGTTTTTTTCAACATGGCGGAACAACGTGTTTTCTTCGTGCGGTCAGCAGTCAACATACAGAAGCGGCGTGGTAGCCGCGCAGGGAAAAAGAAGCAAGGTAAGCGTGGAGGTTTGAGGCATTTTAGACTCAAGTGTCACCGACTAGGACTCAGGAATATCCGTATTCTATATTGGAACTGTGCCAGTGTAAAACAACGGGGCTTTATTTTAGAAACCCTAGTTTACAGGAACGACATTGTAGCACTCCAGGAGACGAGACTGGGCGATCAGCTACTCCAAATTGCCGGCTTCAAATGTTTCAACAACAGACGACATCTGGGAATGGCGATTCTCGTTCGCGACAGCATGGTGGTGTCAGAGCTAGACATGTCCAGTTGGGACAGTGACGATATACAAATACAGGCGTTGAGAGTTCATTCCAGTATACCATTCGTGGTGGTTAATGTTTATGCCCGCAATGCCAGTGTGGACGCCCAGAAGTGGCAGTGCTTAAGTGGCATATTAGGCCACGAGAGAAATGTTATTTTCTGTGGTGACTTCAACGCTAAAGGCAGATCATGGGGAAACACTTCCTCCAATACACAGGGGGAGGAGCTCGAGACTGCACTGGAAACCATCGACCTGGTTTGTATCAACAGTGGCTGTGTCACCAGGACAGCAAGCCGTCCGGGCGATGAGGACAGTGCTATTGATCTGGCGCTAGTTTCACCTTCACTCACTACAGTGTGTTGATGGGGTGTCCTAGGACACCATGGCAGCGACCACCACCCTTGCAGCATATTGGTGGAGAAAGGCAGAACCAGGCAGCACAAGCTAAAGGTAAAGACTTTCCAGTATGACAGTACAGGGCAAGATGTGGTGAGTAAAATAAGACGTGACAAGCGCAGAACGTTTCAGGGCAGGAAAAAAAGCTGGGAGCAGCCACCGTGGTGGAGTTTCGAGGTGGAGAAGGCTTGGGTGGATAAGCGTAGTCCTGTAAGGAGATGGCAAAATGCCAAGAAGAACAGAGCTGGTCATCCTAGTCCCTGCTTGCACTTAGAAAGAGAGATGCACACAAAAGTAAGCTACTTCAAAAAACTGGTCAAGGTTGTTAAAAGCGAAAAATGGGCAGAGGTGTGTCAAAGAGTAAGCACAGACAAGTCACTGAAATTGTTCTGGCGACTACATAAAAGCATGAGTGGTGTAGTCAAGAATAAGAGCATTTCTGACTTCCAAGGTGCTGACCTCATCTGGCAGAGGACTGACGAGGACAAGGGCAAAGCCCTCTTTGAACGCTACCTTGAGCAAAGCAACCAGACAGACATGGGAGGCCGAAATCTGGCCAAGGAGGTCACTTCAGACAGATGCAAGGCCCAGAACACTTCGGATGAAGACACAGTGACAGTGAAAGAAAAAAAACAGTGCTCCAGGTCCTGATGGCATAAGATACGACGACATAAATAGGTGTACCGACAATGAGCTAGAGAAACTAGCAGACATGTACAACAACAGTATAGGGAGTGCTAGCATCAAGGAGGAATGGTTACACAGCTATCTGATTCCCTTGCCGAAGCCTGACAAAGACCACAAAAAAATTCAGGGATATTGAATTATAACCATGCAGAATACAATAGGCAAGCTGCTGGAGAAGGTAATTGCCAGGAAAATATCAAGCCAACTAGAGAGGCAAGGTGTTTTCCCACCCACCCTGGGTGGGTACCGTCCAAAGAGAGAAACCTGGACCAATGCAGCAGTCTTTGCCCAGGATGTCTATGAAGGTTTCCACTCAGGCACTGAAACCGTTGCTGCAGCGATTGATCTTGAGGACGCATACAACAGAGTACCACTGGATTTTTTAATGTTTCAGCTTCTCGAACTAAACGTAAGTCCATTCCTCCTTAGTTGGATCGCTGCAGCCCTCTTCCAACGGAAAGTAGTTTTTAGATGTGGCAGTTGGACTTCGGAACCAACAACAATATATCCTGGCCTACCACAGGGATCACCATTATCTCCGGTACTGTTCAACGCCTACACAGTGAGAATCACCAGTGAGCAGATCACTGGACCTGGCAGGACATTGTCATATGCTGATGATGTTTTAGTGTATCGTCAGGGGAAGGATAGAGAGGAGGTTGCTGTGGAACTACAAACCGAACTCAATCGCATAAGTACTTGGTGTGATGAAGCTGGGGCAATGGTCAACCCAACAAAGGCAACAGTGACTTGGTTCTCGTTGAATAATCATATTGTCAACACTCCAACACCAACTGTAATGCTGTGTTCAGAGACGGTGGAAAGAACGCAGGCAATGAATTACCTGGGGATACGGTTTGATCGAAGCCTTGCTTATAATGTGCACATAGACCAGGTGATAACAAAGGCCAAGCGGGGTTTGGCAGCGATGCGGGTGATGGCGGCAGCAAACTGAGCAGCGCCATCTGTGTCTTCTGTACGAGGGGTTGGTCATGTCCGTTTTGGAGTATGCAATGGCAATCCTGACTCTCAGCCATAAGCAGATAGAAAGGATGGAAAGGATACAGAATGAAGCTATGCGCATTATTCTTGGATGTACAAGAGATACAGCATGCAGGGCGATGCGCTACCTTCTTGGTTTTCCAACCATTGAAGAGAGAATACAAGGTTGCAGGGCACGCGCCTACCTCAGAATTAACGCAAACACACAACATCCACTGCATAGTGAAATTAGGAAGGTGAAGGGCAGCAGGTTAAAAAGAGGACGGTCGTGGATGGGTCAAGCCGAAGACATTCTTCAACAGGTGTGTTCACTTGAGGACTTAGAACCTGGCGAGGAGTGGGTGAAAGTGCCAACAGATTTCTGCACATCCTTTTCAGTTTGCATCCAACTAGATAGAAAATGCAGACATGAAAATCCGGCTGCTGTTGAGGCTGAAGTACAAGCGTTGATTTTTGAGAATTCGCTAGACGGTGACGCGGTCATCTACACAGATGGGTCGGTCGTCCGACATGTGAGAAGCTCATGGGCCTTTACAGCTCGGGCCGGAGGGAGAATTGTGAAGGAGGACTCTGGTGCTTTCACTGAAACCACAAGTAGCCTGACCATGGAAGTCATGGCAGTAAGTAAAGCAATAACATGGCTCGAGACACAGACATTCACTAGGGCTTGTTTCCTTAGCGACTCAATGAACATGATCAAGAGGATAGAGGAAGGGGCGATCCGAAGAGAATGGTTGCTGCCTTTGGAGCGGTCTCGACTGGCAAAGATTAGTTTCATCTTCGTGCCAGGGCATGCGGGAGTACAAGGAAATGAGCGGGCTGACAAGCTCGCAGGTGAGGCTACTGTGGAGGGCGGACGCGCCATGGACCAGGCCGACATTCTGAATGCTCTACGAGAAGTAAGACTTTTGCGAGAACCAAGTGATGACTGTGAATCTACAACCATGGCCAGACTGCGAGAGCAACAAATTAAAAGAGGGGTGGCCAAACAAGAACACTACGCAGGAAGCCAAAGAAGATTTATAAACCAACACAGAACTGGCGTCGTTAGCCGCTACATGTTGCGGGATTTGCTGAGGAGGGGATCCGAGCACTTATGGACTGAATGGTTCGATGTGCAATGAGGATGATCTGTCGACTAACTAACTAACTAACTAACTAACTAACATACATCTGACTTCTGCAGGCATCTGTTGACCGGGTCAACCTTCCCGGGTAGCCTTTATTCAAAACCATAATCGGTGACTGAAATTATGAGACCCAATATAACAAATGTCTGGGATAGAAAACTCAGGAATATAACTCTGGTAATATAACACATGTCTGAGATAAAATATCTATTAATGTAGCAAAAGTCTGGGATATAAAGAGTTAAGCTTTTTGTGCATAAAATATTATACTCTAAAATAAACTGAAAAATGTAATATTTAAATCTCAAAAGTCTTACATTAAACTATTTTACAATTGTCATAAACCACATTATTTCACTGATGTTTTTTTACTTTTATATTAACCATCCGTTTGTATGAGAGTGAAACTAAATCCTCTTGCATATTCAGCTTTAGCTCACTTTTTGAAACCCATCATATCATATTTATGTAAGAATACTTTTCTCCCTATTCTCAGATGTCTATGGCACCACACGATGAAATGGCAGAAAACAGAAATCTAACACCTGAAAGACAAGAAATAATTCAGATGGTGAAGTGCAGAATGCAGACACAAGGACTCCCACAAACAGAATACAGTGAGTCAGCAGAGTTGTCTGTTTCCTGTTTTTGCCTCAAAACTTCAGAGTTATTTACTCTTGACAACCATATACCCCTTTTTAGAAAAGAAATAGAAACGGCTGAAGTAAAGCTGTAAACAATATAAGTATATATACTCTAAAAAGTGAGCAGTGGAATTGGTCAGCTTTACAAGAACACAATCATTATTGACAAAATGATGTGGCTACAGCCTACAAACAACAATCAGGCACTAATACAACTCCAATAAACATATGCAAACGTTATTTAGCTGATGTTTACCTGCCAGCAGAGTAGTCCTAGTGATGAAACACTCATCTGATATATGAACTCTGAATGTCCAGTCTATAATGTTGTTAGCCAGAACAGCGGCAATCTGTGTTCATTTTCTCATGACAGTGTGAACTGTGATGGTGTGAACCATGATGGTGTGAACTCTAAAGGTGTGAACCTGGTGTTGTGAACCATGATGGTGTGAACTGTGATGGTGTGAACTTGGTGTTGTGAACCATAATGGTGTGAACTGTGATGGTGTGAACCATGGTGGTGTGTACCATGGCGGTGTGAACCATGGCAGTTTGGACCATGGTGGTATGAACAATGGTGGTGTGAACCGTGATGGTGTGATTCATGATAGTGTGAACCCTAAAGTTGTGAACCTGGTGTTGTAAACAATGATGGTGTGAACCATGGTGGTGTGATCCATGGTGGTGTGAACTATGGTAGTGTGAACCATGACAATGTGAACTATGGCAGTGTGAACCATAGCTCTGAACTATGGTGATGTGAACCATGATGATGTGAACTATGGTGGTGTGAACAATGATGGTGTGAACCATGATCGTGTGAACCATGGTGATGTGAACAATGATGGTGTGAACCATGGTGATGTGAACTATGGTGGTGTGAACAATGATGGTGTAAACCATGATGGTGTGAACCATGGTGATGTGAACAATGATGGTGTGAACAATGATGGTGTGAACCATGGTGATGTGAACAATGATGGTGTGAACCATGGTGATGTGAACTATGGTGGTGTGAACAATGATGGTGTGAACCATGGTGATGTGAACCATGGCAGTTAACTATGGTAGTGTGAACAATGATGGTGTGAACCATGGTGGTGTGAACTATGGTGGTGTGAACAATTGCGGTGTGAGCTATGGTGGTGGGAACTATGGTGTGTGAACTATGATGGTGTGAACCATGATGGTGTGAACCATGGTGGTGTGAACCTAGTGGTGTGAACCTAGTGGTGTGAACCATTGCAGTGTGAACTATGGTGGTGTGAACCATGGTGGTGTGAACCATGGTGGTGTGAACCTAGTGGTGTGAACCATTGCAGTGTGAACTATGGTGGTGTGAACCATGGTGGTGTGAACCATGGTGGTGTGAACCTAGTGGTGTGAACCATTGCAGTGTGAACTATGGTGGTGTGAACCATGGTGGTGTGAACCACACATTCATCATAAGACATGTTATGGTCAGTCCTTGTAGACATCTGTCGTTCATTATTGGCCTAGTAATCAATGATGTTGATTCTTACCTGAACTATCTTATAATTCACATCTTTCCTTCTGTCTCTATGTCAACTCTTACAACCATGCTCATCTTACATTATCTCTTACATGCATACATACATTTGGCATGATCTGTGACACTAACAGATTGGCTAAGGAAGGTGGAATATTAATTAAGCCTGATACAGACTTGGTGACAACTGGCAAGATCGAAGGGAAGAGGCCAAGGGGGAGACCGAGAAGTCTCCTGGATGGCTTGGCCACATGGCATGGTCGAGACAGAAACACGGAGCTGATCCACGACTCTGGTGATCGAGTGAGATGGCAGAACATGACCGCCCACGCTTACCGGCATGGCACATGGTGGATGGATGGATACAGACATAACCTATGATGTCAAGAGAATTATAAGAAGCATTTATAAACCAGTGGGAATCAGAGCATGCAGGTCACCAGAAAGATTATGCATATTACCAACTTAGCCAAAAATAACATGGAGCAATCTTCAGGACCAACATTAGACATCAGCTGAAATACCACTGTTTCAATAAACTAAAGATAGGAAATGTAGCTGAATAATTGGTGAACAATGAATAAAGATTTTCTGCAAGAATGTCCAATATATGCAGTACAGAAAATCATTTTGGCCTACACCTGCTCAATTTTAGGACAGACTCTATGATGATGTCAACAACTTCAAGTTGACTGTTGCTTTCTTCAAATATAATTCAGTTTAACATTTGAAGGTGCATAGAGATGAAGAAAGAGCTATGCCAACCTAACTTGAAAATGTTTTTTCTTTGCAGATGAAGTTACTGATAAAAGGTCAACCATTTCATATGTAATTATCAACCCAAGTTATGACCTTAAACTTGACCTGGGAGATGTTATGTAAGTTGCTAGGTTAGCTTTTCCTGTACCAGGCACTTATTGCTTTAACATACTATTCTAGTTGTTACTTTCACGCCATCTGTCCCAGGCACTTATTGCTTTAACACACTTTTCTAGTTATAACTTTCAAGCCTTCTGTTCTAGATATGTGTTATATTAACATACTACTTTAGTTATAACTTTCTCTCCTTCTGTCCTAGATATTTGTTACATTAACACTCTATTCTAATTATTACTTTTCACTTCTGTCTCAGACATTTGTTACACAAACACACCGGAAATGGAAGGATTTCTCCATTTCGCCTATATATCTATACTTGTTTTTCCATTTGTCAAACTTCCCAGTCATGTTTTGTTTCTTCATTCAGACACCTCAGCAGCAGCCAAGTCGCATTTTCAATACCATGTTTATAAATACTTATATCATGCTTTCAATTGGAGATGCTCAGACAGGGACATGTTATTATTCTCTGTGTCAGCCAGAAGAGGATTTGAAAGACCTCGAAACCTAGCTGTGTACTTTATTTCATATAGACTTAACAGGCCAAAATTTGGCCTATGAAGTCACAATGAAAGAGAGCATAGTGGCCAACACACCTAGCTGCCAGTTCTGGGGGTCATGTCTTCAAATCCACATCCAGATGAATTTTTAAAATGTACCTGGGTTTCCTGGTCATCGCAGCCTAAAATGGGTGCTAGGAAATGTCTTGAGAGGTCAAGACAGCCAGCATGATATTGACCAGTCACCCACCGAGCTTTGATTGGTCCCTAAAAATATGAGACTAGCACCATATACCCAACACACCTCAGGGCATGTAAAAGGGTCCTTCGCTTTAAAAAAAAACAAAAAACTGTTTACATGTCATTCTATCACCATACTGAAACATCGCCCACACTGAAACATTTATATATACCTATGTCCACAAAATGACTGATAATAAATATCATTTTGACTCCAATCTTATGCTACCAATGTCAAACTCGGAAATTATCCAAATCACACTTACGCAAATACAACACCTGTGAGATAAGATGCCTGAGGAGAGCTGCCAATTGATCTATCCCAACTGACCTATCCCAACTGAATAAGAAATGATGTTTTCAGACAAACAGTGGGATCAACACCATGGGCCACGCATATTGAAAGACAGATCAAATGGTTTGGCCATCTTGTTAGAATGCAACACCATCAACTACCAGCACTGCCCCTACATCAAAATACACCTGCTACGAGAGCAAGAGGACGTCCAAGAAGAGAATGGATTGACGACATCATAGACATTGTACAGTACAGTCACATGACACTATCCAGTGCCACCTAATAGGTGCTGGAGCACCAGTTATTCCTCCCCACAAAGCTTGACAGCAAAAGTGGAAGAGGATGATGATGATGAATTTGTACATGTTATAGAACAGCCAAAAAGCTTTAATTAACTCCGTGGACTTGATTACTTATAAAGCTGAACATTTCTCGATAATGATTCTTTCTATTGTTGTTTATATTACAGATATGTGATCCGACCCAGCTCCCTGTCACCACAGCCTTCCCCATTAAGTAATGACAGAAAATGGTATGGTCATGACACGAGAGTAAACAGCAGTCATGCCTACTTGAACCGAGAATGTAGAATTCACAGGCCAAAGATATCCCAGGATTCTACCGTCTCTGCCCCAGCTGAGGTATGTTTGCCTCTAGTGCTGCGTACTGGATAAAACTGGGCATGTCTGCAAACGTATAGGAGAAAGTGGGATTTTTATTTAATTACATATAACAAATTCTCTCTCTCTCTCTCTTTCTTTCTCTCTCTCTGTATGTGTGTGTGTGTGTGTGAGAGAGAGAGAGAGAGAGGGAGATAGAATAAATAAATAAATACTGAAACACATTAAAAATGCACCATTATTATATTTACTGATGCCAAGAAGCTGAGAAAAAATAGTGTGGGAGTGGATGTTTCCCGTATTTCTCTTGAGATAGAGAGGTAGTGCTGCTGGAATGAAAATGCTTGATTCAAAATGTACATACTACATGAAAATATTGAAAGTTACACATGCAACATGATTTCCAAAGCTATGACCCTGAAAATGTGTAGGCGTTGTGGCAGTATACTGGTATAAAAAGGACGTTGAGACAAAACACCCAGTACATGTGCTTGAAATGCCACGACTATCTGAAAACGACCACCAACGAGCCATTGGTATGTTGGAGGCCGGAATGAGCTCACGGGCCATTGCCAGAAGGAGGAACTACCACCACAGCACTATTGTACGTGTCAGTGAACGTTATGGAGCCACTGGCAGTGCCCAGGATAGACTTTGGCGTGGCCAGCCATGAGTTACTACCCCTGCACAAGATCGTCATATTGTGCTGAGTCACTTATGGAATTGTTTTCTCCCTGCAAGTCAATCAGCAATAGCAATTGTGCATAGACATGGGCAAGTCTCTCGAATGACAGTCATACGACGACTCAGAGATACTGACCTTACCACAAGACAACCTTATGTTGGACCAAACCTGACTTACAGACATGATCAGCAGTGCCTGCAATGGGCAGAGCAGCATGTCAGATGGACTAGACTGCAGTGGAATGCTGTCTTTTTCACAGACGAGAGCAGGTTCAACCTATCCTTTGCTGATGGGTGTATGTGGATTTGGCGATGGTGTTCATCAGCACAACCGATCTGTGTGTGGCAGTATTCACATTTGAGGATTCAGTTTTCACCATCCCTTGCGTCTTAACGTCTTCCATGGAAATGTTAATGCTGTGACATATCGAGATGAGGTTCTGGGTGCATTAATTGCTCCCACATTCACAAATTATCCAGAATCTCAGCTTCTCCAGTAGGATAACACATGTGCTCACACTGCATGCATTACGCAGCAATATCTACAGCAGCAGAACATTGTGACAATTGATTGGCCTGCTCTATCTCCAGACATGTCCCCTATAGAACATTTATGGGACGAACTTGGACACAGAGTCTACAGGCAAGATTCTGCAGCTAATCTGCAACAGCTTGAAGCTGCTCTTAATGTGAATAGGACTTGATTCTTCTGAATTTACTTCAGACTTGTGCGTTCCATGCGGAGCCACTGCCAAGCTTGTTTGCAAGCACACAGTGGACGTACCAGATACTGAGGATAGTGTGAATTAATTTCTTTTTGGTTGCATTTTTGGTTTTCTGCCTTGCTGTGACGGGACAGCCGGCAGCATCCGAATTACACAAGTTTGAAAGGAATTAAAGAGCCCACAAGAATTATTCTATCATTCTCTAAGTAAAAGAGTAATTGTCCACCAGAAAATAATCTAGTCCCCAACCAAGGAATAAGGAAAAACTAACAGAGATTGAAAACAAGAGAAAATTACATGTTGACCACGCACGCCCCATCATTTCTGTAATGCTAGGTCTGAGAAAGCTTTGATGTCCAGATCAAACGTAAAACCCAGACATCACGGCACCAGTCGGCGGCTGGCGCTATCAAAGGTTGAAAACTCATTGTTTTCAGCACCAGGGGAGAGAAAGACCGAAAAGTGTGAAATCTGGGCTGGAGATGAATTGATACATGGACATGCTACTCAGGGGAAAACCCGTGTGATCCAAAGACGGCAATATAATGCAGGCCTAACACCTTATCTACAAGTCCAGACTTTGTGGAGCCAGGACAACGTCTGTAATTGCCACCACAAGGGAGAAATTAGAACCAGATGCCTAACACCTCACTGCAATACAGCGGCAAAGTAGGAACACATGGCTGACACCTTTTTTCCAGCAACCCAGGAATGCGGGTGTTAACAGCCTATTGAAATGTAATGACGCAACTGCATTGCCGCCAAAGCAGGTTTCATTGTTTCAGGCGTGGGGGGCATCGGTCAAATTGATTGACACATGAAACTACCCTTCACAGGAAAGGAGGAGGGGTGAAAAGAATTTGGCACTTAATCCATCTAGGTAAATCGTCCTACATGAAAAATAGGTGGAGCTAACAGGAACTTGGACATATTAATTAACCAACCTGGAAACTAGCCAGGAATTGAATAGAATAAAACTACGAGCAGTGGCCAGCAAGACTGCAGACGCATTCACAATAGTGTACCAGGGAAGCCGGAATTTTAATTTCTGGTGAGAGATTACCCTCTCGTTTTGTTACTTCGATACAATGTCGTATGACAGGATTTCCTAGCTATAACCCAGATCTCTTAGGAGCAATGGACAGTCAACAACCCATATCAGGAAGTGACTTAGCCTTGTGAGGGACCAATTTGGACTCCTTCAATCTGACAGTGAACTGCGTCTCACTGGGGAAAGCATGACCTATGTGCTTCTGAGCTTTTCAGCCAGATGAGTTACGTATACCATAATATAATCATCATCATCATATGATCATCAATAGCAATAATAAACACAGTTGTTGTATTTTAAACTCAGTTGTCTGTATAATTCTAAATGTTTATAAATGTTTGTGTAGCGTAATCAAGTACACACATTTTGTATCATTTAGTGGGGGTTCGCACATATTGTCCAGAAGTGGGAATCTATGTCCGAGAGGTATCTTGCCTATGCAGTCATAAGTAACCAGATTACGTTGCATGTCTTAACTCCTCCTTTCTCACTTCTGGTGATACCAAGTACAGCCAAAACTATATAGATATATTCTATCTTCAACGAGCCACTTCTTGGCTGTTTTCTTGAGTATCAGGGACAGTGTCTTAATCAGCATAAAAGACATTTGTCCCACGTTTTCTCTCTGGGATCTGGGTGGTAATTAGTCCCTTCTGACAGAATTAGGGGATCTTAAACTGCATCCAGAACTAAACACCAGTAGAAGAAAATGATGTTGGCTGAGTGGTTGCCCCTCTGGGATCTAACCCCAGCCAGCTGGTGACATATTGGGACGGCTCGTCCGCTATAGAATCCGGGAGTAAACCCTAGAACCTATTGGTCTGCTCATCCGCTATAGAATCCGGGAGTAAACCCTAGAACCTATTGGTCTGCTCATCCGCTATAGAATCCGGGAGTAAACCCTAGAACACTTTGGTTCGCTCGCAAGGAACGAACCTATTTCAAATCTGTTAGTCTGGTATTATTCTGGTCTTGCCCATGGATAGAACCTAGGTCATTCTCACTTACATTCTTAGCAGCATTAGTTAGTTATAATATATTTCTAATGTAATAGCTTGCTTGATTGTAGGCAAGATTTTGACACATTAGGACTTCTTATCCATGATAGAATCAGAGAATAAATTCTAGACTATTGATTTTCATAAACCATTCTTTCATTCTTCACCCATTACATTTGCTAAGTATTAACTTAGGAATTTGTTTCTAGGGAAGTCTTTAGAATTTAAATAACTTGTTAAAAAGTTAATAATGGATAATATCATATGAGTTAATTTACATCATTCACCACTGTAGAATTAATAATCACATTAATTAGTGATATTAATTAGTTTATTGATGATTTACTTGATGATTTTTTGATTACATGCTTTATCATTTGATTTAATCATGAATAATTTTATGATGCTTAGTTAATTCAGTGTATGACGGACTGCTTTGCATCAACTTTCTCACTCTAATTCACTACTATCATTCTCATAGCAGTGTCTGTTCCTCTTGTCACTATCCTGCTCTAGTATAAATCTAACTAGCTCTCTGTAGGGTAATAATATAATTACTTGCCTGAGTTTAAGCTGAGAAGAGATCATGGATGCACGCACAGATTTCTTAGAGTCCGCTAGAGGATGGGGCATAAGGCTCGGCTTAGTAGGAGAGAAGCTAGAACTATTTATTAGAGAAGAAATGGATTGGTGGGACAAAGAAGATGAGCAGATGATGAAAAGAGTTGCAGAATTAGAAGCAGATATGCGTCACAAAGCTGAAGAAGATGAGATGAAGAAGAAGCAAATTGAAATACTGAACGTGGAGGAATCTACCAGCTCGATTGAGGAAAAGCCAATCACTCAAGCCGAAACTCTGATAGAAAGCGGGGAAGCTGACCGTCACAAAGAAGAGGCATGCATTCCTTCGCAAATCCCCATGGCTCAGAAAAACAAAAACTTGCGCACAGAAAGGCAGATGCTTCCCTCGCCTATTCCTAAAAATATTAAAAATAAACGGAATAGGAATAAATGTACCAAGCGTTCGGTAAACAGTCACAAACGTGATAAATGTTTACACCGCAATGAAAGCGGATTAGCTGGCTTGGCAACCCAGCAATCTCAGGAGCTTCCTAAGACTTCCCAAAGGAGAAAAATCCAGGAGGAGGAGGAAATGAGGAAAACTATTAAAGAGATCGAAGGCGAGACCTTACCCGACTCTTTTATTCCCTTCAGTTCAGAGAAACTAGGAGTGGAAATGAATTCAACTGAGACCGGAATGGATGTAAAACAGGATTCCATCGTTTCTCACGGTGTGGCCACACAAGATGAAACAATTATCAGTATGAATTACTTATCTCAGGTGGGAGATGACATTGAAAATGACACCCCACAACATTCACTTCTATTGGATTTGGCACAAGAAAACCAGACCAGGGAGAGAATACCTCAATTGGACTTGGCACAAGAGAGCCCAGCCATGGAGGACAAACAAGACACGGAGGAGAATTCTTACGATGTCAGTATCTTGGAGTCTTTCGAAAAGGAAACTCAAGATACACAAAGCATTTATGTAGGTTATACCACGGACTCTGATTCAGGGACGATAAACATGTCTGCTAACAACAAAGAAGAAAATACTTCTTTGGACAGGATGAAGGTAATACCTATCATCAACACAGCTGAAGCTAACAGGGGATCACAAATGATGGACTCTGCAGCGGAACAAAATCGGAGCGGTTGGTATACTCAACACTCAGGACCTTGTTTACCTTTCACTTCAACCAATGTTGGATGGGGAGAACAGCTGTTTATGTATACTTCAACAAGGAGTGATACTAATTCACAGTTCTTGGGGAACAACATGATTTCTCAAAGCTGGACAACTTCTACTAGCCTTATACTTTCAAACACAGATTCAAAATGGAACTCTGTTGAAGAGGAACGCACCTGGATAAAGAATTATCGAGGGAAGAAAACTCTTAAATCAGGAGGGAGTAAACGAACGCCCTACCAAGAAAGAGGCAAGTATGAGTTGAATGCACATCATAAAATTATGATGGTTAGCAAATTTCCTGCCAAAAGGAGGAGATTAAAGGATTTTATGATCTTTGGCCGACGGAGGAAAAGAAAATGGAGCAACATTACTGCGACCAATTCTTTTAAGAAAACACTGATGGCACTTCCTCTGCTTATAGGACAAGGGCCAGAAATTGAGTGGACAATAACAGTCTCTCTGCGGCGCATGAGAATCTTGTTATACATTTTGCAATTTCCCGGCTGGGAAAAAGTAAAACCTCCAGAGGACAAGACATTACCGAGCAATAGCACGGAAATCCAACATAAAACCAGGAGCAAAGATTTGCAAGATTTATCCTGGGAGGATGGACATGGGATATTTCTTTTGACTCATAAAACATCCCACTGCCACGAAGAATATTGGGAACCCAGACTTGGAGGCAGTTCCAGAAGGGAGAGAACATAGATACATTCTTGAATGCTGCCGAGGCTCTGTTATAGGCTTCATTAATGAACCTACTTAAATTGGGGAGCTCTGTGACGGGACAGCCGGCAGCATCCGAATTACACAAGTTTGAAAGGAATTAAAGAGCCCACAAGAATTATTCTATCATTCTCTAAGTAAAAGAGTAATTGTCCACCAGAAAATAATCTAGTCCCCAACCAAGGAATAAGGAAAAACTAACAGAGATTGAAAACAAGAGAAAATTACATGTTGACCACGCACGCCCCATCATTTCTGTAATGCTAGGTCTGAGAAAGCTTTGATGTCCAGATCAAACGTAAAACCCAGACATCACGGCACCAGTCGGCGGCTGGCGCTATCAAAGGTTGAAAACTCATTGTTTTCAGTACCAGGGGAGAGAAAGACCGAAAAGTGTGAAATCTGGGCTGGAGATGAATTGATACATGGACATGCTACTCAGGGGAAAACCCGTGTGATCCAAAGACGGCAATATAATGCAGGCCTAACACCTTATCTACAAGTCCAGACTTTGTGGAGCCAGGACAACGTCTGTAATTGCCACCACAAGGGAGAAATTAGAACCAGATGCCTAACACCTCACTGCAATACAGCGGCAAAGTAGGAACACATGGCTGACACCTTTTTTCCAGCAACCCAGGAATGCGGGTGTTAACAGCCTATTGAAATGTAATGACGCAACTGCATTGCCGCCAAAGCAGGTTTCATTGTTTCAGGCGTGGGGGGCATCGGTCAAATTGATTGACACATGAAACTACCCTTCACAGGAAAGGAGGAGGGGTGAAAAGAATTTGGCACTTAATCCATCTAGGTAAATCGTCCTACATGAAAAATAGGTGGAGCTAACAGGAACTTGGACATATTAATTAACCAACCTGGAAACTAGCCAGGAATTGAATAGAATAAAACTACGAGCAGTGGCCAGCAAGACTGCAGACGCATTCACAATAGTGTACCAGGGAAGCCGGAATTTTAATTTCTGGTGAGAGATTACCCTCTCGTTTTGTTACTTCGATACAATGTCGTATGACAGGATTTCCTAGCTATAACCCAGATCTCTTAGGAGCAATGGACAGTCAACAACCCATATCAGGAAGTGACTTAGCCTTGTGAGGGACCAATTTGGACTCCTTCAATCTGACAGTGAACTGCGTCTCACTGGGGAAAGCATGACCTATGTGCTTCTGAGCTTTTCAGCCAGATGAGTTACGTATACCATAATATAATCATCATCATCATATGATCATCAATAGCAATAATAAACACAGTTGTTGTATTTTAAACTCAGTTGTCTGTATAATTCTAAATGTTTATAAATGTTTGTGTAGCGTAATCAAGTACACACATTTTGTATCATTTAGTGGGGGTTCGCACATATTGTCCAGAAGTGGGAATCTATGTCCGAGAGGTATCTTGCCTATGCAGTCATAAGTAACCAGATTACGTTGCATGTCTTAACTCCTCCTTTCTCACTTCTGGTGATACCAAGTACAGCCAAAACTATATAGATATATTCTATCTTCAACGAGCCACTTCTTGGCTGTTTTCTTGAGTATCAGGGACAGTGTCTTAATCAGCATAAAAGACATTTGTCCCACGTTTTCTCTCTGGGATCTGGGTGGTAATTAGTCCCTTCTGACAGAATTAGGGGATCTTAAACTGCATCCAGAACTAAACACCAGTAGAAGAAAATGATGTTGGCTGAGTGGTTGCCCCTCTGGGATCTAACCCCAGCCAGCTGGTGACACTTGCCTGCACAGAATGCAATGATTTTCATAACAATCAAATGTAAAAATTAATGAACGGCATAGATTCATTGGAAAATGAATAAAGATTCCAAATATGTAAACTTGTAAACACTTCCATTTACATTTTACACTCTGTTCCTGGATTATACAGGTGGTGCGTTTTTAATGTGCTTCAGTATATATATATATATATGTATGTATGTGTATATATATTTATATGGGTGTATTTGTGTGTGTGAGAGAGGGGAGGGGGAAATCAAATGAAAGCTTTCCCACACAAGTACCACAATACAGACACATAAATAGTCTTAACTTTGTTAGTTATTTTTTTTCTTTCACTGTTTTTCAAATATTTTTTCAAAGCATTTTGTGATGAAAACTTATACCCCTCAAAATTCTGGTATGAAAAGTTATTTCAACTGTGTATGACACAGTTCTCAAGTTTGTATTTCAACTGTGTATGACACAGTTCTCAAGTTTGTTGTCTTAATTGATTCATTGCCAAACAAAAAGTAGATTTAGAACAAACATGGCACACATTCAAAGGAAAATTTCCATTCACTGACCCCGCCCGGCTTCGCCCAGTCCTTGGTGGGGAGCATCTCATTTAATTCATATAAGTAGTCATAAAAGTTCCCGTTCCCGTTACCGACTATCTGTCTGTCTGTCTGTCTGTCTGTCTGTCTGTCTGTCTGTCTGTCTGTCTGTCTGTCTGTCTGTCTGTCTGTCTGTCTGTCTGTCTGTCTGTCCGTCCCTCCCTCTCTGTCTGTCTGCCTGTCTGTCTAATCATTTATTGGTTGCAGTTAGAACAACCTTAGATAAACGAAGACCAACTTACAAAAAGCATTAGAAAGAGCACTTGAAAGATCTTTACATCTTCCCCCAACAATTAACTTGGGTAAATGGAGCGGCGGCAGCAGCATCAGCAGAAGAAGGAAAAGGAGGAGTAGACAACTGCAGCGAAAAGGTGGGTCTGTCTATCTATCTGACCCGGCGTGACTTCGCCCAGCTCCTGGCGGGTAGCGTCTCATTAAATTCATACAACAAAAAAAGTAACTTAAAAAAATGCCCTTCCACACACCATCCATTATTTTTAATGAAAACTCTTTCTAATCACCTGCATGACTACAGTAACTTCTTAAGCAAAAAAAGATGAGTTACAATGTTATGCATTGTGCATCATTTTTATGAAAACTTTGAAAATGCCTTACAGTTTGTATCATTATTTATTATAACTCATATGCCGGTACATAACTATGGACAAAGAGTTTATAAATCTTTGAAAACGATGCCACAATATGACTATAAGCATTGAGCATTGAAATTGCTGAAGATACCACATACAAAAAACAAACAAATAACATGATGAACCTAATGTGGCAATATAAAATCCTCCTGTCCAAATGGAAGGTCACATTTGGCAATATATTATCCTTGAACACTGAATCAAGTAAACATTCTTTATGTAAATGAAATTTTGTAAAACCCTTACTTTGTCTATTGCCCCATTTTTAAGCATCTGTCCAATATGAACTGATTCTATTTTTATTGCTTTTGTGTGTAAAGTGTGTTGAAGCTACGGTACCTCCATCAGTAGTCATCAAGACAATAATTTATGGTGCAAAATTATCACCATTCTATGTTTTAGTGTATTGTAGTCTGTGTACATTTACTGTTAATGCCAACAACAACTTGTCGTTAGATCTGTGGTGTGATCTGGTTACTAACAGCCAGATGCTTGGTACACTCCCCAAAGCGCCATCTCCCTCACCCCTTCAGCAGATACAGTAGTGTGTGAATGCTAATTTACTCTGTCTTGCTTTGATTGGATACACTTTTGATTGGATACACTTCAACACAAATTACATGTAGCACTAGTTTCAGTTTTGGAGCCGTAGAAGTGCAGTAACTACCATGATTGACTGTCGACCCAATGGCCATGACCTTGAATCTCCCACGAGAGTTTCTTTTTATTGACCTGTGTTCCCAGGTCAATGCAGCCTTAAATGGTTGCCAGGAAATATCCAGGGAGGCATTCACAGCCAAACATGTTGACCACATCACCGGTCAAGTACAAATTGATCTGTACAAAATATTGAGCTAGCACCAAATACCCAATACACCTCAAGGTGTATAAAACAGTGAAATTTGTTGCACTGGCAAGATTGAAGGGAAGAGACCAAGTGGAAGACTGAGAATTAAATACCTGGATGGCTTGGCCACGTGGCATGGTTGAGACAGGACCACGGGGCTGATCCACGACTCTGGTGATCGAGTGAGATGGCAAAACATAACCGCCCACGCTTATCAGCATAGCACATGATGGATGGATGGATGGATGGGTGGGTGGAGCTACATGACCTGGTGACAGAGTGAAATTTGTTGCACTGAGTCACATGACCTGGTTAAAGAGTGAAAATTCTTGCACTGAGCCACATGACCTGCTGAAACGGTGAACATTCTTGCACTGAGCCACATGACCTGGTGAAACAGTGAAATTTGTTGCACTAAGCCACATGACCTGCTGAAACAGTGAACATTCTTGCACTGAACCACATGACCTGGTGAAACAGTGAAATTTTTTGCACTGGGCCAGATGACCTGGTGAAACAGTGAAATTTGTTGCACTGAGCCACATGACCTGGTTAAAGAGTGAAATGTGTTGCACTGAGCCACATGACCTGGTTAAAGAATGAAATTTGTTGCACTGAGCCACATGACCTGCTGAAACAGTGAAAATTCTTGCACTGGGTCACATGACCTGGTGAAACAATGAAAATCAGCTTACACCCTACATTTTTAAACAGGGACAACTTATACAGTAATACAGAACATCATCTATGTGTACAAGAAAAAGAATAATATCCAACAATTGTCAGCTGACTCTATAGATCTTTGGACAACTATAGCAACCAGCACCTTCATAAGAATGATGCTGATCTGTCAAGGGTGGACACCTCAGCATCTAAGGGTATTAAAAGACAACATTGTATATAAACGCATGATTGCTCACATTGACGGGAGATTAGTGGGATCAGGTTAACCATTTTGCAAATAGTGTTTAAAAACTGCTGAATTAAAAATTATCAGCATGATAATGCAAACTGAATGCAAGAAAAACATGCTGGAGATGAACAGATTTCATGAGTCACTTCCATTTTTTGTAGAGGTGATGTTCATTCATTGCTGGCTGTCAACCTCACAGTGTCATGTTGTATGCTCTCTCAAATTATCAGACACTACTGATGGTGATTCTCTCGGTGAGCCCAGCACCAGAGTGGGATGTGTCGGCTCTGCAACTATGGAAGCTTCCCTTGGATGGCGGATAATGCCCATGAACTGTCCCTGCCTTCCATTGAGGGTTGATCGTGAAGTATTCGACCGTTCTAACTTGACCAGCTGGGATGTGGACGGCACCACAAAAGTGAGTCCCCCCAGGAAGGCTAACCTGGTCAAAAACACATGCAAAAGTCGGATGTGTTGGTCTAAGGGTCTAGGCCCAAGGGTGCATAACAATACACTGTAATTACATCTGAAAAAATACTCCGGATGAACGCAGAAGAAGAAGTCTGATGACTTTGTTCCCTTCCTGACAGAAAAGCAGCTCACTTATTCTGTCAGCTCATGGGCTCTCCATGTGGACTGTGCAAGATGTGGGCGCTGGTAATTTACCATCATCATATGGAAGCTGGTCATGTTAATTGCTGTCTCAGCCAGATTAGTGTCTGTAACCAGAATGTTGTGCAGGGAGATTGTGGTCTTTGTGGTACATGACCCTAGCCCTGGAGGGAGATGAAGGGAGATCTTGGTCTCTGTGGTAAATTACCCTAGCCCTTGAGGGAGATCTTGATTTCTGTGGTTCATGACCCTAACCCTGAAGGAAGATGAACAGAGATTGTGGTCTCTGTGGTACATAAACTTATCCCTGGAGGGAGATGAAGAGAGGTCATGGCCTCTGTTGTATATGACCCTAGAACTGGGGGAGATGAAGGGAGATTTTGGTCTCTGTGGTACATGGACCTAGTACTGAGGGGAGATCTTGGTCTTTGTAGTACATAACCCTAGCCCTGAAGGAAGATCTTAGTCTCTGTAGTATATGACCCTAGCCTGGGGGAGATGGAGATCTGGATCTCTGTGATACATGGTCTTAGTATTGAGGGGAGATGAAGGAAGATCTTGGTCCCTGTTGTAAATTACCCTAGCCATGGAGGGAGATGAAAGGAGATCTTGGTCTCTATGGTACATGACCCTAGCCATGAAGGGAGATAAAGGGAGATCTTGGTCTCTGTGTTAATGACCCTAGCTATGGAGGGATATAGGGAGATCTTGGTCTCTGTGGTAATTACCCTGATCCTGGAGGTAGATGAAGTGGGATCTCGGCCTGTGTTTCATGAACCTGGCCTACCACCATCTCTGCATCCAAAAGTTAAATAGTCCACTAATTTTAAACAGAAGAACTTTTGATTTTTCTTTCAGTTGCTAAAGTTGGGCTCTTTGAGGCTTTGAGCCTGACACTGCAAATGCCTGGTGGAGCTCCACAGGGTGAGCACCAGCACACAAACTATTTAATGTTGATTCATTCTTAGAGTAAAGTGAGGGCTGCAGGATACTGTGGTATCCCATGGCCCAGTATCAATCTTTTGTCTCTTTAATGGGAGAGTGGGCTAATCGCTGTCTCGTCTCAGTGAGGGAAACAAATATTTTTGCCTGAACCTCACCTTCTTTGCCATCCAGCTTTCTTCTGTGGATTTAAACCTGAACCTTTAGCTGCATAACTGAAGAAAACAGAATCTGCCACTTGAAGGTGAGCTAGGTAGACTTGGAGTCTTACAAGAATATTATGCATCATGCCAATTAGGACTTTAGCAGACTGCAAACACTTAATGTACCTAGTGTGTGCATCACAGTTAAAAACACAAGTAACTACTTCTTTATTTTTTTCTTTTGTCCTGCTGCTTTTGCTGTGAAGCATCACAGAGAGGAGGTTGACGTAAGTTTGTGTTTAACTTGTTACTTATGCTAATGTTGTATTGTATTTCTTCAGTGTCTATTTTACTCCATCTAACCAAATCTTCTTGGATTGTTCTCTAGCCTTGTATCCTGAAATTCTAATGTATAAGGGTCGTTAATTTGAAACCTCTTCCAATGGCTTTATTACAAAAGCATGAAAGAAACATTAACAGATGTGGTAGAATTAAACAAAGCATTCATTTTGAATGAATTATGCACCATGGGTTGGTCAGAAGTCACCGCCGTAGGCATTCAGGCAAGCATCCCATTGTTAGGTAGGTGGCGAATGCCGTCCACAAAAAAGGATTGTGGTTGCTCACTGAACCAAGTGTTTACCACGTTCATTATGTCTGCATCTGTGTGAAATTGTTACCCCTTGAGAGCATTTTTTAGAGGTCCGAACAAATGAAAATCGCATAGTGACAAATCACGACTATAGGCTGGGTGTTGCAGAATTTCCTGTTTCTTCCAAGCTAATGCTTCCTGCACAATCTTTGCAACACGCGGACGAGCATTATCGAGCAACAAAATCACACCGTGAGAAAGCATGCCGGGTTGTTTATTCTTCATGGCTTTTTGCAGCTTGTTTAGTGTTTCCAAGTAGTGGGTAGAGTTGATGTTGACACCAGGTTCTTTAAAGTCAGCCAGCAATAGCCCTTCATGGTAAAAAAAATGCGCTCAACATAACCTTACCAGCGGAAACCTGTAACTTGAATTTTTTGGCTTTTGGTGATCCAGCATGCTTCCATTGCATGCTCTCTCTTTTGTTGCTTGGCTCAAAGTGGTGACACGATTCATCGCCTGCCACTATGCGGAAGAGAACCCTCCACTCTGTAATGCAGCAAGTGGTTCAAACACCATCTCTTGCGTTCCTCTTTTTGGTGGTCGGTACCACAGTGGTACCCACTGTGAACAGACCTTCCAATATTGCATTTTCTTACGAATGACCTTTTGAATTGTCCCAATTGGTACATCAAATTCTTTCGCTACCAAACGTATGCTTTGACAACTGTTCATCTGTACTGCTGCATCAATTCTGGCGATGGTTTTTACTGTTGCAACAATATGCGCTTGACCCGGCCGTCGAAGATCTGTCGTGAACTGACATCCTTTCTGAAACATTCTTGCCCAGTTTGTCACTGTTGTCTTCGACACATATTTGTTACCATACGCTGCCTGCATTCTTCGATGAATGTCCTCTGGTCGACATCCTTCAAATGAAAGAAACTGAATCACCGCTCTTTGAGTTTCTTTGGATGGATTTTGGATCAACCTGGCCATTTTCTCAACGGTCAGAAACAGAACCTATGCATCATGAGACGATAAGCACGTGCTCTTTTATTCATTGGTCAGTACTTATCACATGATTATGACATGATCATGTTCAATGTACGCAATTACGCGCGGTGCGGCATAAACGGATTTCAAATGAATTCTCCTAATAGAATGCTTCAGTGTATGGCTGATCTTGTTCAATTCTAGCTAAATATCTTAACTATTTATTTCTTTGGTGTTCTGTAAAGTCAGTAATTGGTGTTATCCCTACACTTGTTCCTAGTTTCTCATTTGTCTTTATATATATATTTTTTTTCTAGCTGCATTTCTTATTCATCTTATCTCACATGATGGGATTTTACACCTGTGTGTTTCTGGTACTGTCCATGTCTGGTATTGGTGACACAACACTAGGGTGAATAAAGCATCTGTCAACTTATTTTTTGTAAGCATGTTATTTGGATGTTTTAGGATAGGTAATATTTGATAGTTGATATTGCAATGGAATAAACACGTATGCAATTATTTTCCAGATTCCCACAATATATTTTGAACCTATGGAACCTGATGGAATACCCCAGAAGATGCAGGATCATAGACACAAAACCCGTAAAGTTGGCTGTCATAGTCTGTATTCCTACAACTCCAGCACAAATACACTAGCATCATCTGACAGTGTTACCCAGATCAAGTTCACATTCAGTGATGATAGCCACAGTCCCACATCCTTGAACAGTCCAGATCTGAACTTGTGAGCCATGCACTCATCAGAGAGTGTTCATTATAAAAGCCAGAATTACTGGCTGTTTCATGAGTGGAATTTGTTTGCACTTCTCTAAACAGATAGGTTGTTTTGCAAAGATTTGGTTGTGAGAATTGAATTCAGCAGTAAATGTTAATCATAAAGGACAGAATTATAACATGTATGATGAACTCAGCAGTGACTGTCAATCCTGAAGGCCAGAATTATTTATATGTTTATATTAAATGAATTTAGTGGTGAATATTAATCATAAATGTCTGAGTTATTGTATATGTTGATGGATTTAGTGGAAAATATTAATCATAAAAAGCAGAACTATCACAAATGTTGATGTACCAAGCATAGAATATTAATTATACATGTCAGAATTGTATCATATGTTGATGAATTCAGCAAAAATTATTATTCATAAATGTCTTAATTATCACATATGTTGACTAACTCAACAGTGAATGGTGATAATAAAAGACAGAATTATTGCATATATTGCTGAATTCAGTGAAGAATTTTAATCATAAAGGGCAGAATTATCGCACATGTTTATGAACTCAACAGTAAATGTTAACTCTTTCTATATCCCCCCCCCCCCCCCCCCCAATTTAAAAAAAAAAAAAACCAGGTGAAAGATATTGTCACTTTGTGCCAAGCATCGCATGATGTATTATATCTTTTATGTTTGGTCTGAACATGCTAAAGAAATCTGGCTGGTCTGGTTAATGTTCATCACTGTGTATCTTTTATACAAGGTTTATATGTTTTCTCTGTGAAAGTACTAGTGATTGCTCCTTTCTGGGTATTTGTGGCGGTATTGACATTTCAAAGACATTCTAAATCTAAAAACAGATGGTTAGCTGTCACTAATAACTCAACAGAGAATGTCAATCATAAAGGTTAGAATTGTCATATATGGGCATGAACTCGGCTGAGAATGAAAACAATGTTTTCCCGTAGTGAATTTGAATAACGAAGACACAAACCATATATAGTACAATTTATTGCTGGCACATTTTGCTGCATCTCGTCAGGTACTTACTGCAGATGTCACACAACATACAGTAAAATAATTAGATTCATTGTTCAAGCTGAAATATACACATGTTCACACAGTAATATTAGTTGTTTACCATGGTAATTTTAAATTGACTATTATGTCTTTTTGTTTGCACAAAATAGGCTTGTGCAGATGGATCATTATCGCTTCTGCAAACTTTAACAAATGACTATTTTGTGTATGAAACAACACGCAAAAAGCGCTGTCTCTATCAATGACATGACCAGTTTCCAAGACATGACGTGCAATGGACAACGCCGGAAGTTTATAATTGTGGTGTGTCACACTTCCCATGATCCCATCGCTTGTGTGTAGTTTCTTGTTAACCCAGTTTGGTTAGTATAAGTAAGGCAGTAAGTACCTGACAAGATGCAGCGAAATGTGCCAGGCATTAAATCGTACTATATATGGTTTGTCTTCGTTATTCAGCTGAGAATGTTAATCATAAAGGCTAGAATTGTTATATGTGGGCATGAACTCAGCAGAGAATGTTAAACATAAAGGCATTAAATCGTACTATATATGGTTTGTGTCTTCGTTATTCAGCTGAGAATGTTAATCATAAAGGCTAGAATTGTTATATGTGGGCATGAACTCAGCAGAGAATGTTAATCATAAAGGCAATTGTTTAATGCAGTGATCAACTCAGCAGAGAATGGTAATCATAAAGGCCACAATTATCATATCTAGTGATGAACTCAACTGAGAATTTTAATCATAAAGGTCATAATTGTCACAGCTAGTAATGAACAGAGTAGAGCATATTAATCATAAAGGCAGTTGTTTCATGTAGTGATCAACTCAGCAGAGAATTTTAATAAAATAGGCCACAACTATTGCATGTGGTGATTATTTCATGTGCAGAATTTCAAAGCTATTCTTAATCTAAAAACAGATAGGCGTATATATTTCAATATCTATGATCACATTTGGCTACTACTGATGGAATCAGGAATCCAAGTTGCCTCTAGTAGGAAATGATCTTGCTAGAGGATGAAGCAGAGGTGTGTGTAATCCAAATAACCTCTGGAACAAGAAGTGTCTATACTCTGTGACAGTTTCTGAGAGGTGAGGTCAAAACTCTGTGACAGTTTCTGAGAGAGTGAGGTCAAAACTCTGTGACAGTTTCTGAGAGAGGTGAGGTCACAACTCTGTGACAGTTTATGAGAGAGGTGAGACACTTAGGTTTATGTTCCAAGTGCTGTGATGGAAGTGTCAAATGACAATTTCTGACAATTTTAATCACACAATATATGATATTTACAAGTAAATCAGATCATAAATAACTTTTAATTAAATCAAACCAATATTGTTCACTATGACAATTTTATTACGCACACATGTTTGCAATCAGTTTGTCAGCTTGCAGCCTCTTAGATTATTTCACTTGAGCTAGCAAATTTTGCACATGAGCCTACTTCTTTCTTGGAATGGTTTCTTATAAAATCTAAGGGTCTGTGTGAAGATGAAAGCTTTCAGTGTCCAGTTTATTATAAAATGTATGGGTCTGTGTGGCTGAAAGGTTTCATGTCCAGTTTATTATGCAATCTAATTGTCGTTTTGACTGAAAGATTTAAGTGTCTGGTTTATTATAAAATCTAGGGAGTTTGTGTGGCTGAAAGCTTTGTTTCTGGTTTATTATAAAATGTAGGGGAAAGCTTTCAGTATCTATAATATTATAAAATCTAGGAGCCTGTGTGTCTGAAAGATTTCAATGTCTGATTTATTATAAAATCTAATGACTTTGTGTTGCTGAAAGCTTTCAGTGTTTGGTTTATTATAAAATCTAGGGATCTGTATGGCTGAAAGCTTTATTTCTGGTTTATTATACAATCTAGGGCAGTGGTTCTCAACCGGTGGGGAGTCTCCCCCCCCCCCCCCTCCAGGGGAATTTTAGGGTTTCCACAGGGGAGGGAGGATTAAGATTATTTGAAGATTGCGTTAATATAATATTGTTTTTCCCTCCATGTTTTACGGTTCTGTACTTCTCACCCTTCTTAAATTTGTTTTATAACGTAAGTAGACCCGCAAACCACGTTTTATGTAGACGTCTAGACTTGATCTAGTATGTGTTATTAAATTTAGCTTCCATTGTTATGTATACTGGGGGGGGGGGGGGGGGGATTTATATTGAAGAAATATGAAAAGAGGGGAATGACATTCTGAACATATGGTGAAGGGGTGCATGGACCAAAATAAGGTTGAGAACCAATGATCTAGGAGTCTGTGTGTCTGAAAGATGTCAGTGTCTGGTTTATTATAAAATCTAGGGAGTTTGTGTGGCTGAAAGCTTTCAGTGTCTGTTTTATTAAAAATAGGCACATACAAAAAGTCACGTGTTCAAGTTACATATGTTAAAAATCCCAGGAGGAGAAAGAAGAAATTATGAAATCTGGAAGTTGAGAGCACTTTAAAATACAGCTGCTCAAAATAAGAAATGCAGACACTGAAATGATATAGGAAGAATAAATTGGTGATCCCATCTCTGCTACAGTCATAGCAGTTAGAAATTTTAGAGATTATTTAGTTGTAGTTAGTTTTATGACCCGTTCACTTCCTTACTATAACAGATCAATCCTTACCATTCAATGATGGATGCATTTTTCTATTTTTTTGCAGAATATTCACTGAGTGGTAAAATTATATGATCACCATAACATGAAGTTGCTTGAGTAATGTGAATGTAAAGTAGTATATAATAAAGTGCTGATAAGAATATTTTAATACATTCAGTGCCAAACAAGTAGGTTTGGACAAAACAAAAAGTAGGAAATTTTGGACTAAAGAAAAAGTATTTTTGGACTAATCAAAAATGGATGGTGGAAAATGGGAAGTAGGGGTGTGTCATTTATGACTTTACAGTTGTTATTATGGTAGCAGACATGTTGTATTATATATCAAATTAAAGGGAATTGCATAGGGAAAATACTGTATATAAGCCCATGGCAGATAAAGGAAGTCGCTTAAGATGATTAATCATCCCATGGCATTTAATTAATAAAGGGGGAGACAATATAAATAGAAAACACAGGAAGAAAATCTTACTCAAATGGTTTTTAAGTTTTGTTTTTACATTCCCAAATATTACATTCCTCCATTACAATATGCTTTCTGTCATTACCAATGATTGAATATTTGTAATGCATCAGTTTAACAAGTTTAGGCACAGACACTATACCATGACTTTATTGTACACAGAGTACTTTCTCTTAACTAGGACAGAAAATAATTTTACATGTAAAAATGAACATTGTTGTATTTTTAAGTGAAAAACACCATCTGCAAACTTCAACAAATTAAATGAAATAATCTGTGCTCATCATTCTTTGCCCTACACCTAATCTCATTAAGTTTAATTCTCAAGTGAATCACTTTTAACAGACAGTTATTCCTTTACCTCCTCCTAGACCAGAGAGTGGTATGACTGTTATTCCTTTACTTCCTAGACTAGAAAGTTGTATGAATTATTCCTTTATCTTCTTTCTTGACCAGATAGTTATGCAACAGTAATTTCTTTACTCCCATCTTTACCTGAGCTATATGACAGCTATTCCTTTACTTCTTCCTTGGCAAGGAAAATGAAAAACTTTGATCCAAGCTGAAGAATTTGTCCTCTTCACATTTTTATTCTTCCTAGTAAATTTTATATAATAGAAAATCCATTTTGCTTTTTTCAAAATTATTATTAATTTCATATTTCAGACATTACAATTAGTATGCTGTATTCCTTTAATATTAGTGATCAATCACAACTTTTCAAAGATGGTTGTCAATATCATCATAAGGTATTTCAGTACATGAGCTGGTCATGAAATTTTCTGTTGATTCAACGTTAGAGTTATATATCCTCAGTTTGTTAGGAGTGTGATGTGGAAGGCTCATAGTAGCTCATGACACAATGATGTATGTGACCAGTTCCCTTCTTCACTGCTATTCCTTCGCAGAGAAGTCCATCATAAATTATATAAAATACAACTGCTCCCTGAGCTGTATGCTTCATTCACCTTTGTTCCCCACTCGACCAACTCACTCCAAGCTCTCTTATCCTTAGCCGTTCTATGCAGTTCCATCTATAGTCTCCTCATATTCTACATTTCTGTTTCTATGCCACTCTTCCGTGTATTTTTAGGTCTACCTCTATTTATTTTGCTCTATGGATTCCAGAAAAAGGCCTTCCTGAGTTACAAGTGATTGGAAATCAATTCCTTTTCAACTGGAAATTGAATCCAGACCCTCCAGGAAGGTTAACCTGGTCAACAAATTAGTAGAAGTCGAATGTGTTGGCCTAACGGTGCAAGAACGCAGCTCTGCTGTAAACAGGCACAACGCAGTCACATCAAAAACACTCAGGATGAACACAGAAGAAGAAGAAGAAGAAGAAGAAGAAGAAGAAGAAGAAGTAGAAGAATCCAGACCACTAGTAAGTCACTGCATTAACTCGCATGACTGGACCTTTCATCAACTGTTGCCTGTATGAATGGGATTAATGTAGTAATACAGATTCAGCAATGGGGAACTCATAGGGGAAACTAATCAAACACCACTGAATCATGAAATGAGGAAAGAACTTGTGCTGGATCAGGCACACATTTAAGAAGCCTGAGAATGATGTATCTAGTTTGTCTGAAACCCCCGGACAGATGAAATAGGAGGAGATCTAAACCACACGGATAAGAGAATCACATACAGAGATGAATAATGTGGGGAGGACATGGATGGAGCTGCTTGAGACAGCAAAAGAGGACAGCTTGGAGTGGGTTAGTTGAAGGCCTATACTTCAGTGGGGGATAAAGGGCAAGAGATAAAGATACCTTCACCACCTGAAGTGGCTAAAAAATCACCCCAAATTTACCTGACTTTACTTAAGAGTGGTGTTAGTAAGAAAAAAGTCAATCCTGTTTGACATGCCATGGTAAGTAAACATAAAGGGCCATGTTAATGGGCTTCAAATGAAAACCTTACATTTTGTTTTTATTTTGTGGCTGAATATATTCTGAAAAATGTAAAGACCAAATGTATCATTTTTCGATGTGGTCACCACTGCGTTCAATGCAAGTCCTCCAGCGCCGATAAAGTGCTTGGATTCCTGTAAGAAAAATATGCTCTTGGTCATGTGTGCTGTACCTCTTCATCGGACCGAAAAGTCTGTCAGAAAAGTCAAACTGTTTTTGAAACTTCCTACTCCACTCCATACTGGACATTATTTGCTGATGAATTTCTATAGGTTTCACCTTTCACTGATTAAAAAAATAAAAATAGATAACAAAACTCTGCTTCTCTTTGGTGCAAGTCAAAGTGGGGTGGCCATCTTTACTCTACCCTTATGTCACCATATTTGTCTGCACCGGGATGTTACATGCTTAACACTCTTAACATCCTTAACACCATTATTGACAGGTTACAAGGCAAAGACATGGTTATTGTAATTTCTGTCACACCTTTAAGGTTTTCATTAGAAGCCCCTTCGTACATGCTGTGAAAAATATTCGGTATATGGTTCTTACTTCACATTTGAATATACCAAATGGAACTCAATGGACAATGTGGTAAATATCTAGTCAGACACCTTTATTTCCCAGATTTTCAGGTACCAATTTTACACTGGGTCAACCTGCAAGCTGAGATAAGTCTTTTTAAAATACCTGCCTCTAAGGGGATTTGAACAACAGGCAAGAATGTTAGCCACTGCACCCCAGAGCTGCCACTGACTCCAGTAGTTGACTTGAGATAAGTCCAGATTAGGTCAAATGTATGACTCATATTTCACTCCAGTAGTTGACTTGGGATAAGTCCAGATTAGGTCAAATATGTTACTCATATTCCATTCCAGTAGTTGATTTGGGATAAGTCCAGATTAGGTCAAATATATGACTCATATTCCATTCCAGTAGTTGACTTGGGATAAGTGCAGATTAGGTCAAATATATAACTCGTATTCTATTCCAGTATTTGACTTGGGATAAGTCCAGATTAGGTCAGATATATGACTCATATTCCACTCCAGGTTTTCTACAAAGCACTTACAATAAGTTGTGTGTTGAGGCTTGGGGGTATTTTTAATTATATGTTACATTGAAACAATGAGTTTCAAATTATTTACTTTTACCAATCATGTTCCTAAATTTTATCGTTTTATCGTTTCTTTACTTATTCAGTCTCTCGGTAGAGATTTGTTCGCAGCAGACGAGCATAATCTCCAGCGGGCCTATTCTCGCTGGTCGCGAGATCCGCACAGTGGAAGTATGGGAGATTTGCTTGCAAATAGACAGGCAATATCTCCTGCGGTATCTATGGCGGGCCTATTCCCGCTGGTCGCGGGGACCGCTATAAGTCAGGTGGGGAGTCTGACGATAGTGCACGCTTTACACAGGTCCGGACACTTGTGATTGACAGATGTGCGCGCCCTCATGGTCTGGGTTCGTACAAAGCCCTCACCTGTGGGACATGGCTGAACGCCTCTAAGCCGGGTCCCTTGGGTGTCAGGGTCTGGCCATAACTCGCCACCGGCTCGTGGTGGTGAGGTCTCGGTGGATTAACGCTGAGCCGCCAGCGTCTGCAGCCTACCTTGTGCCAGACGTATTGGTTACCCATTCCTCTGGAATACACAAGACTAGGCCGAGAGAGAGATCATGTCGTTTGGACATCACATGATCTCTGAAGCTCTGCCCAGACATTGTGATGGAATATTGGCCACATTCCACTCACATACTTTGGTCTGTCAAGACTGCAAGGTGTCTACTAGTTCCTAAATTTACTCCCAAAAATGACTTACAAATCAAGGCAGTTTTTGAGTGTGTAAGGAGTCATAGTGGGGAGGGGGGGGGGGGTATAGACATGAAAACAACACAGGTGAATCAATATTTATAAATACTGAGTAGTAAATATTTCTTGCTGTTCTCTCTGGCCGAGGGGTTACACCACTTTCTCCTTAATCCCGTTTATCACACAGAGTCTCGTGGCGGGCGAGAACTGGGAGTGGTTCGTCCCCCGCTTGTGACTTGCAGGATAACTGAGCCGGCCGCTCAGAAAGCAGTGGCAAACTACTGAGCGTAATCTTGCCAAGAAATCAGCAGACAGCTGAAAGATGCTGCTGTTGACAGCAATGTCCTGTACAAGGATATGCGAATTTTAAAAAAAAAATATTTCTTGCTCCTTTGTATAAAACATGTATATTATATATTTCTTCCATTATTGTATATTTCTTCCATTTGACACATATTAGATTATCTATTTCTTCCATGAAAGTTTATAAATATATTTTACAATGTGAAGATATAACTGCATTTTATTGCATTTCCAATGTTTTGCATTTACTGAGCTACAATTCTTGTAATTATTATACAGGCTTCTTTCTTCCATGATGATTGATTTTCACATGTTTCTTCTATAATGATTGATTTGTGAGTTTCTTTCATAGTGTTTGATTTGTACATTATCTTTCAACATTTAAATTGGCACACATTCGGCTTATGTGAAAGTAGTATGAAGATTCTTTACCGTTACGAAATTATGAACCGAATATGAACACAGAAAATGACTAAGAAATTTGACTGGAATGGAGCTTCATAGTCATTTTTTGTTTTCATTTGGACTCTACTAAAAGCTTGCTGCAGACAGACCCTATTTTTCTATACAATTTTTTTTTTTTTTTTTTGGGGGGGGGGGGGGGGGCGTTTACTCACTTGCTTTGAATTCAAGTGTAGTCAATACATGCTACTTATAGCAGCACTGGGCTGAAAATTGCATGTGGGTTAGCTTTCCCCATTACCAGTGTCCCTTACCATCAAGTGAACCCACTCTCACTTCAGAGGTACTTGTTATTTACATCCCCTAGTCAAGGATGAGAAGTCAACATTTTAGCCCAACGGTCTGGTGTAGAGATTGAAACCCCTACCTCAGCATCAGCATACTGGGGTTTAAGAACAAGTGCTTTTATCCATTCTGCTACGCTGACCTCTGCAATTGATACCTGTTTAAAATTGGGAAATTTGTTGAGTAACAAAAGGAAATTTACAAGTGAATGAATGTGGTGAAAATATAAGAATAAATTTAACTGCAAATCTTTAAGTGAAATACATTGCAGTTTTGACTAACCTATAGTTCAGACATCCCAACTTCGACAAGCGTTTTTTATTTTTATTTTCTGCTTAGCTTTTTCTAACATTTGATTGTCCCCAGTCTACCTACAAGACAGCAGGTTTGTGTGTCTCTTCATCTGGTTTCTACCCTCTGACCTATATCACATGGGAGACCCTACCAGTGGCTGCACTATTATCAGCATAGCTCTTGTGGTCATTGGAACGTGCAAGCCTCTCTACTGCAAGGTTTATTTTTATTAAAAGCGGAGGTGGGGCATGACAGCAAATGTTAGAAAATATGGTTATAGACACTCATGAGTAGAAAATATGGTTACAGACTACTCATTAGTAGACCATTATGCTGTACTATTAGTTAGTTAGTTGCATATCCTTTACAGAACGTGGCAGTCAACCCCAGCACATTTTTTTGGCTGTTTATGATTTCTTGACAAGTTTACATTCAGTAGTTTACCATTGCTTTCTGAACGAACGGCACTCATACCTTTGTATGGATTCAACGCAAGGGGTCTGCTTCCAAATCGCCCATAGCTGTCTTTTGAACACGGTACGCAGGATTTTTTTTTTTAAATGTTGCATATCTCTTGCAGATATATATATATATATATATATATATATATATATATATATACATATATATATATATATATATATATATATATATATATATATATATATATATATATATATATATATATATATATATATATAAGAAAGAATCATAGCAGTGAGAATACAAGAACAAACAATTACAACATATGTACAAATATACGCACCATGTAATACAAACAAAAATGAGCAAGAATGCGAGGAATTCTACGAAGACACATTGACGTGCTAAATAAAATAGATAAGCAGGACAACGTCATAGTTATGGGAGACTTCAATGCAAGGCTAGGACATAACAGAGCGGGCATAGAAAACCATCTGGGACCATTTGGAGATCAGCATAATGAAAGGAATGATAACGGAAGTAGACTGATAGAACCGTGCAGCCAACACGACCTCTATATAACAAACACATTCTATAAACATAAAGACTCACAAGTATACACCTGGTATAAATGGAATGATCTAGATACTAAAAGCCAAATTGATTTTATATTAACAAGAAATAACGGAAAGAGAAATATATTAGATGCAAGGGCAGTGCCCAATTTAAGTATAAACACAGATTATAAAGCAGTCATTGCTACAATAAGAACCACTAGAAGAAGAAAGCAACGAGCTGGAAAATACATGCCATGCGAATCAGTAAACTTAAAAAAAAACCTTAAAGACGAGGCAGTTAAGGTAAAATTATGAGAAAGAACTAACTGAAATCTTTGTAAAATTACCCATAGAAAGAAGGACAGAGGAAGAAGAATGGGAGATGTTCAAATCAAGCATTTTAAATACTGCAAAAATGACATGTGGAACCACGAAAAAACGCAAAACACGGATAAAGAAAATAACAAGTTGGTGGAACGCAGAGGTAAAGAAAGCAGTAAAAGACAAAATAGGAAAAATAGAAAAACTGGTTGAAGAGCAAACAGGAATGTGATTATACAGAATATAGAATAGCATGAAGACATGTGAATAGAATAGTAAAGAGGGAAAAACAAAAAGACTGGGAAGAGTATATAGAAACCCTAAATAAAAACTACAAGGAGGCAAGTAGAAACTTCTACAATAAGATAAGCGCAATGCGAACCAGAGGAGAACCCTTTAACCCAACTGAAATAAGTAACACGAAAATGGAGAACCAATAAGTGAACAAAAACCAATCCTATTAAGATGGAAGCAGTATTTCAAACAACTTCTCAACATCCCAACAGATGTCACAGGAATTCAAGATACCTACACAGATGCCACCGAAGAACTAGAACCAGACATATTAAAAGAAGAAATTATAGAAGCCATCTGATTAGCCCCATTGAACAAATCATCGGGACAAGATGAAATACCAAATGAACTAAAGCAGCAAGAGAAGTAGGAACAGCATATCCTCACAGTAGGTGTGGGTTTGATGCCCCCCCCCCCTAATAGTAGGACTAGGGGCCCATTCCCTTACTTCCCCAATCTCACGTCAGCCTACCCCATGTACACCGCACACACACACACACACACACACACACACACACACACATATATCTGCCACCCATGGACCTAAAGGGACATCGGAAGTACCCCAAAAAAACCGCCATATTCTAATATCTGGGTCAAATGTGGTCCGTTTTGGCGCTGGTCCGCTGGGGCGGGATTACCCACATATAAGAATTTATTGGCGGCCGCACACATAAACCGCCCAGTAATCCTAATCGATTTGCCCATTTCTAACTATTTAGGAATGATAGAGGCGACAGATTAATAGACGAAGTGAGCAGGACAAAACCTAGTCTGGTACAGTCAAGGCCTGCATGCACTGTTTTTTTCGTGCTGGCGAAAGGCCATGCAAGTTTATGGTGTTTAAGTAGACAAATATTATGTTTAGAGGAAATGTCATTTATAATGTTTGTAAATTTAATTCATTTTGAACAAAAATTTCTCTTTTTCTCCCCCTATCTCTCTCTCTCCCTCTCTCTCTCTCTCTATCCCTCTCTCCCTCTCTCTATCCCTCTCTCCCTCTCCTCCCCCTTCTCTCTCTCCCTCTCTCTCTATCCCTCTCTCCCTCTCCTCCCCCTTCTCTCTCTCTCTCTCTCTCTCTGTCTGTCTCTCTCTCTCTCTCTCTCTCTCTCTCTCTCTCTCTCTCTCTCTCTCTCATTACTTTCTGACCATCCCCACTATTTCCGTAAAATAAATATCTCCTATATCATAGACTGAGGATAGCAGTCAAAATTTAAATGAGGTGCACAAAGGCAGAATCTCTTGGTCCGGACAAAACTCTTACGGCTCCCAGTCGAGGGCTGTGGCTGAACGCCTCTAAGCCACAAACCCTCGGATCTTAGAGCCAGGCTGATACCCGTCTACCGGAAAATAGAAACATGATACTGAGCAAGCTACATGCTCAGGTCTGATACATGTTCGAAGGCTCCCAGCTGGGGGATATGAGAGTTTCCCGGATGAAGGGGCCTGGCCGTTTCCCGTTCACTGCTGCACGAAGGTAAGGTGCTGAGCCGGCAGCACATGTAGCCTACCTCGTGAACGAGTACAAAAAAGTCAGAAAAGTGCCCCAGTCGAAGGGTTACGGAAACTGTCTGTATCTAACTCATAGAGAGTGTAGACAAAAGTGGAATAATGTCTCATCAACGCAAAATGGAACGCACGGCGAGCGAACCTATTGCGTGGTCTGAAGTCACAAGCAAAAGCTTACCGAGTGGATGTCACTCGCAGACTGACCGCTCCTGGTGTGTGATTGAGCGATCAGTGGCAAGTGAGATGCCCAACACATGGAAGTGAGGAACTAAAGCAGCCATGAGCAGGACGTGGAAACTCCTTGGGTGAGCCCAGTCTCAGAGCAATATGTGCCGGCTCTGCAATTATGGAAGCCTCCTTGGATAGCGAGATAATGCCCATGGTCTGCCCCTGCCTTCCCTTGAAGGCAGACCACGATATCGTTGATCGTTCTATCTTGACCAGCTGAGATGTGGGTGACATTACAACAGTCTAACGTGTCTCGAAACCAGAGGAAGGCTAACCTCACTAAAAAATGCCCGCCGGAAGTCGGAAGTGTCGTCCTACGGGTGGCAAACTAAAAATTGACACTACGCATTTACGTCCGAGTGAAATGTCTCGTCCGAATGTCTCCCGTGCTAGGAACAGCTCTGACTACCTAGTTTCCGAATGCCGCTCTTGTTCGGAACAGCTCTGACTAGGTAGTTTTCCGAATGTCCGCCGTGCCTGGAACAACTCTGATGGGTACAGGGACAAGCACATGTCCGAAAACTCGCTTAGTGGAAACCAACCGCAGAGCTGACTGGTTTGTGCAGGAACGGCCCAGGGCGAGCGAAATGCCCAATATATTGAAGTGAGGAATTAAAACAGCCATGAGCAGGACGTGACGATTCCCTCGGTAAACCCAGCACCAGAGCGTTATGTGCCGGCTCTGCAATTATGGAAGCCACCCAGGATGGCGGAAAATGCTATGGACTGTCCCTGCCTTCACTTGAGGGATGACCGTGTAGTCTTCGACTGTTCCAACTAGACCAGCTGAGATGTGGACGGTACCACAACAGTGAGAGTCTCCCAGGATTGCTAACCTGGTCAAAAATGCACGCTAAAAGTCGGATGTGTTGGCCTGAGGGTTTCGACCCGAGGGTGCCTAACCAGACACACCGCAATCACATCTGAAAAAATCACTCCGGATGAACGCAAAGAAGAAGAATAAATCATACAATTCAACTGCGAATGCGTTTCCCTAGTTGCTTCGGACATATTTAAGTTGCTTCTTCTTCAGCGTTCCTAGCCATTGAGGTTCTTTGCTGCGGATACAATCCGTCTCTCTGGTTGACCTTCTCTTGCCAGTCGTTGATTCCAAGTGCTTGTAGGTCTGTATATATATATTATCTCTCCACCGCCTTCTTGGTCTACCTCGGGGTCTACGGTCATTTATTTCCTGAGTGTAAGCGAGTTTTGTTTCCCTATTATCTTCCATTCTTTCTATATGCCCCAGCCATTGTAGTCTATTAGCCTTCACGATACCAGTGATTAGCGGGGACTTAAACAGATCATAAATGTCTTTGTTACTTCTTCTTTTCCACTCTCCACTTTGTGTATCCCTAATGGGTCCAAAGATACGTCTTAAAACTTTGTTCTCAAAGGTTTGTAGCAAGGCTTCGTCGCCTTTCGTTGTACTCCAGGTTTCAGAGCCATACAGCACAACTGGTCTGATCAATGTTTTGTATATTGTGATCTTGGTGTTACGAGATAGCGCCTTTGATTTTAGTAGATGTTGTAGTGCATAGTATATCTTATTTCCAGAATTGATTCTAGTTTGTATTTCTTCCCATATGATGTTGGAGCATTTGAAGATTGTACCCAGGTATTTGTATGTTTCCGTTCTTTTAATGGTCATATTATCTATTTGTATGTGGCCAGAGTTTTTAGCCATTCCTTCTCTTGAAATTACCATATTTTCTGTCTTATCTTGGTTAATAACCAGCCCCATCTGTTAGGCTTTTTCCTTTAAGTGAGACAATATTTCCAATGTCTTTTGTTCATTTTCCCCTATCATATCTATATCATCTGCATAACCAAGCAGCTTGGATGTTCCTCCAATATCACATTCCTCCTTTACCCTCCTTACAACTTTCTCTAGAGCCAGATTGAAGAGTAGCGGCGATAGTGCATCACCCTGTTTCAAGCCAGATGTTATTTGGAAAGGGTCTGATTTCCTGCCTTTATATGTTACTATATTATAAGTATCTTCCATGCATAGTCTGGTCATGTTGATTAACTTCCTTGGTATTCCAAATTCCCGCATAGCATTCCATAAACTATTCCTATGGACACTATCATAGGCCTTTTTAAAATCCACAAAAATGTTATGGAGATCTCTTTTATATTCCCAATTTTTCTCAGCTATTTGTCGTAAGATAAATATCTGATCTATTGTTGATCTGTTTTGTTTAAAACCCGCCTGGTAGTCACCTAATATGTATTCTGAATATGGTTTTAGTCTATTTAGTAATACTGCGGATAGTATCTTATAGCTTATGGACAGTAGTGATATTCCTCTATAATTTTCACACTGGAACTTGTCTCCTTTCTTAAAGATAGGTATCAATAATGACTCTTTCCAGTCATGGGGTAATTCTTCAGTCCTCCAGATTTTTATTATTAGTTCGTATAGCTTTAGATGTAATGCATGGCCACCCGCCTTTATAAATTCAGCAGCAATTCCATTAGCTCCAGTTGCCTTATTGTTTTTAAGTCGTGTGATTACATATAGGTTTCTTCAAATGCAGGTTCTTCAATTTGTGGTTCACACGTTAGAACCTCTTCCTGTGGGAAAGTGTTACCTGGAGCTTCACAATTTAGTAATTCAACAAAGTATTCTTTCCATGTGTTGCACATTTCCTCATTGGTATTTATCATATTCCCATTTTTGTCTTTTAAACCATATGTGTTGTGTTGGTGCCCTCGTTTCATTGACTTCAGTTCTTTAAAAAAACTTTCTGGATTCGTTTTTCTGGTGATTAGTTTCCATATCTTTGATTAATACTCATATTTCATTAATACTCATACTCATCTACTCATATATTCTCGCTTCTGCTGTCACTCTATTTTTGTAACCTCTTTACATTCATTTCTATATTGCTCTTCCTTTTGGATGTTGTTGATGTCATTTAGCTACAGCTGTCTGGCATTCTTTTTCCTAATGACTGCTTCTTCACATTTTAGATTGAACCATCTGTTCTTTCTATGCGTGGTTAACACACCGAGACATTCTTCTGCGGTAGACTGAATTGTATACTTGATGTTCAACCAAGTTTGGTCAACGCCTTCCTCCAACGGGTTTTGTAGAATTTCAAGTTTACATTTGATTTCATCCGCAAATTTCTCTTTGACTGTAATTTCTTGTAGTTTTTCTCTATTATATGTTGGGTGTAACCTTTGTAGTTTAGCATAGAAAGATCTCTTAAGTTTTATTTTAAATTTTGCCCCAACAAGGAAGTGGTCGCTGTGGCACTCAGCTCCTCTATAGCTTCTAACTTGTTGACTTGTTGTATGTTTGATGCATTTTTGTTGTTAATTAAAAAGTGATCTATTTGATTATAGGTTCTCTTGTCACATGATTTCCAAGTTTATTTATGTATATCCTTTCTCTGCAGTCTGGTACTGCTGATCTGCAGTCCTTTGGCTTCTGCTAGGTTGATGACTCTCCATCCATTATCATTTGAAGTTGTATGTAGGCTTTCCATGCCGGCAACTTTTTTATGAGTTTGCTCTTTACCTATTTTTGCGTTGAAGTCTCCCAGCACAATCAGGATGTCCTGTTTGGGGGTTTCTTCTATGACATCTTCCAGATCATTATAAAAGTCTTCTTTAATATCATCTTCTTTCTCTTCAGTAGGTGCGTGTACATTAATCATCGTTATATTTTTCCATTTACCTTTTATTCGTAATTTACTAATCCTATCATTAACAGCTTTAAAGTTTAGAACGTTCCCCCATAACTCTTTTTTGATGACAAATCCTGTTCCTAATTCATGTTTATTCTGGGTGTTTCCTCCATATATTATAATCAATCCATTTTGCTCTAAAGTACCCTCTCCTGGCCACCTTATTTCTTGAATTGCTGTTATATCCATTTTATACTCAACCAGCTCCCGGGTTAATTCTTCGGCCGCTCCAGCTCGATACAGTGTCCGTACATTCCATGTTCCAAATCTCAAAAGTCCTTTAACGTTCCAAGGTTGATGTCCAAATAAGTCAGTCCGAATTCGAGGCTCATGTATCTGTTTCGTAACAAAATGGTTTTTACAAAGGTGGGGATGTTAACCCCACGCTTCAACCCCCAACCCGGAGGACCAGGGTGTTTCTCTTTGTCTGTTCTCTACCCTTTGACCTGTCCGGCTTGGGAGGCCCTGCTGGTAGCTACGCTACCGCCGGCATAGCTCTCAGGGTCATTGAGAAACTCAAGCCCCCCCCCCCCCCCACCACGACAAGGTGGAAACACCATCGTAAGTTGCTTAGGATATTTAAAATATCATAATAACATGATTGATAGTAATGCCTTGATTTATCACTACTTGGGCTCAGGAATACTCATATTCTATATTGGAACCGTGCCAGCATAAAACAAGTCACTTTTGAAACATTTTCTCAATTGCTTTTTAATCATATAACCTGCATAGTTGGATACCACTTGAAAAAAAAAAACAAATCCAATAGTACCTTATTCAAGTCTGTAGGTCAGTTATAAACCGAGATATTAAGGCTTGTGTGTCCATTCATTGGCACCTTGCCGTCTTGACAGACGATAGTTTGTGCTTTAAAGAGGCATAATAACTTTTACCTATGGCGGTAGCGAATGTCACTGATAAGGCGAATTCGCGCTGTAAATGTTCGTTCACAGTGGGTGCATGTGAACACGTGGTCATTTCCACCATCATGCACCATCTTACGACGACTCACACGCTCGGTGTGTGACTTATCTGCAATAATTTTCTCCTTTGTCTTTATTCCATTTCTGATCTTTGCCCTCCACGCAACACGTTCAGCGGCGACTTGCTCCCACTGTGCATTATCAATGCCTGTATCAGTCATGTCCCGCTTACACACATCTTTGTATCGTAATAGAGGCCGACCCTGAGATCTCTTACCCATCTGTAATTCACCAAAAAATATGTCCGTTGGCATTCTACCATCTTGTGTGTCAGTTTATCATTTAATAGGAACATATAGAACAAAAACAATTGTGACCTTTTCACTTTTTGTGACCCTACCTACACACTCACACAACTATGGGTTACACTCATGCCAAGGGAGATTAACACAGCGGCCCGTCTAACTCAATGACAGATAACACTGTAAGTTATATATATATATATATATATATATATATATATATATATATATATATATATATATATATATATATATATATATGTGTGTGTGTGTGTGTGTGTATGTGTCTGTACAGCACACACACACATACACACACACAGAGATATACACATCTCCACGTCATGCTGTGATGACATCAGATTGCGCTGACTGCATGCGAGGTCTTGTCAACACGAGGCCGCCAGCGTAGATAGATGCATTTTGACAAAAATGCTCCTTTGGAATTATTAAAAATTATCAATGATCTGGTCCGTGCAGAGTTATGAAAAATTACACATGCATACAATAATGGGTGTTGAATATAATCCATAACAATATTAAATTTTCCTAGCTGCAGTAAAACTGTCATCTCCCGCCATTGAAATACCGCATTACAGCATGCGATCTTCGTAATTTCAGTTTGACATTGATTGCCAACTTAAATGGTCGAACATTACAAAATACACATAAAAATGGATGCTAAATTTAATAATGCATAGTATCACATTGTAGTACGTCTCATAAAACATTATTTACGGGTTTACTTATCACTTAGAATAGACAGTCGGGTTCTCCAGTATAACAAGGTTTCTTGAAGCGCCAGAAATGCACAAGGCAAAACAGGGTGGGGAAAACCATATTAAGTAATCGGTGTTTGTTTTAACTCGATGTTGAAATAATTGGGGAATTAAACATCATGAGTACTCTAAACCTCATTAAATCGGAGACACAAAGACAGGAAAACGAAAGTTAACGCAAAAAAAACAAACATCTCTATTAAAAGTTCGGTAACCGAAAACGTAGTGCCTACGTAAAACAACGAGGCCCTATTCTGGAAAACCTGGTATACACGAGTAACATTGTAGCGCTCCAGGAGACGAGACTGGGTGATCAGTTACTCCAAATTGCCGGCTTCAAATGTTTCTACAACAGGCGACATCTGGGAATCGTGATTCTCATTCACGACTTATGGTGGCTTCAGAGCTAGACATGTCCAGTTGGGACAGTGACGACATACAAATACAAGCAGTTAGAGTTCAATCTTAAAAAGTAGCTTAAAAGTCGACAGGGTCGACTTCATTGCACAGGGTTTTATCCCATATGGCTCGGTCTCTTTCCGCAGCACGGAAAGCTTCGCACAAAGCACGAACTCCGTAGCTTTTAGCAACGACCCACAGGAGTCTCTGAAACATTTAACTCGTAAACCGAAGGACACGGCCCGGAATCGAACCCACAACCTTCGGAGCACGAGTCAAACGGCGTGACCACTTCGCCACAGAGACTCCCTGAGTTCAATCTGATCTACCATTCGTTTTGGTTAAAGTTTATGCCGGTAACGCGAGTGTGGATTCCCAAATGTGGCAGTGTTTAAGTGGCATATTAAGTAACGAGAGAAATGTTTTTTTTTTCTGTGGCAATTTCAACGCTAAAGGCAGATCATGGGGAAACATTTCCTCCAACACACAGGAGCAGGAGCTCGAGACTGCACTTTAAACCATTGACCTGGTTTGTATCAACTGTGGCTGTGTCACCAGGACAGCAAGCCGTCCATGTGATGAGGACAGTGCTATTGATCTGGCGCTGGTTTCTCCTTCACTCATTACAGTGTATAGATGGGGTGTCCTAGGGTACCACGGCAGCGACCACCATCCTTGCAGCATGTTGGTGGAGAAAAGCAGAACCAATCACCACAAGTCAACAGTCAAGACTTTCCAGTATGACAGTACAGGGCAAGATGTGGCGAGTAAAATAAGGCGCGACAAGCACAGAAAGCTTCCGGGCAGGAGAAAAAGCTGGGAGCAGCCACCTTGATGGGGTTTTCTTTTAGGTCTGAGAAGGCCTGGGTGGATAGTTAGTTAGTTAGTTAGTTAGTTAGTTAGTTAGTTGACAGATCATCCTCACTGCACATCGAACCATTCAGTCCATAAGTGCTCGGATCCCCTCCTCAGCAAATCCCGCAGCGCGTAGCGACTAACGATACCAGTTCTGTGTTGGTTTATCAATCTTCTTTGGCTTCCTGCATAGTGTTCTTGTTTGGCCACCCCTCTTTTAATTTGCTGTTCTCGCAGTCTGGCCATGGATGCAGATTCACAGTCATCACTTGGTTCACGCAAAAGTCTTATTTCTCGTAGAGCATTCAGAATGTCAGCCTGGTCCATGACGCGTCCGCCCTCCACCATAACCTCACCTGCGAGCCTATCAGCCCGCTCTTTTGCTTGTACTCCCGCATGCCCTGGCACGAAGGTGAAACTGATCTTTGCCAGCTGAGACCGCTCCAGAGTCAGCAACCATTCTCTTCGGATCTACCCCATCTCTATCCTCTTGATCATGTTCATTGAGTCGCTAAGGAAACATGCCCTAGTGAATGTCTGTGTCTCGAGCCATGTTATTGCTTTACTTACTGCCACGACTTCCATTTCAGGCTACTTGTGGTTTCAGTGAAAGCATCAGAGTCCTCCTTCACAATTCTCCCTCCGGCCAGAGCCGTAAAGGCCCATGAGCTTCTCACATGTCGGACGACCGACCCATCTGTGTAGATGACAGCATCACCGTCTAGCGCTCCAAGGCCAGATGGCATAAGATACGACGACATCAACAGGTGTACCGACAACGTGCTAGAGAAACTAGCAGACATGTACAACAACAGTATAAGGAGTGCTGGCATCAAGGTGGAGTGGTTACACAGCTATCTGATTCCCTTGCCGAAGCTTGGCAAAAACCACACAAAAATTCAGGGATATCGAGTAATAACCATGCAGAATACAATAGGCAAGCTGCCGGAGAAGTTAACTGACAGAAAATATCAAGCCAGCGTTTTCCCACCTACCCTGGGAGGGTACCGTCCAAAAAGAGAAAACTGGACCAATGCGGCAGTTTTTGCCCATGATGTCTATGAAGGTTTTCACTCAGGCATTGAAGCCTTTGCTGCGGCGATTGATCTTGAGGACGCGCACAACAGATTACCAATGGATTTTTTAATGCTTCAGCTTCTTGAACTCAAGATAAGTCCCTTCTTCCTTAGTTTGATCCCTGCAGCTCTCTTCCAACGGAAAGTAGCTTTTAGATGTGGCAGTTGGACTTCGGAACCAACAACAATATATCCTGGCCTACCACAGTGATCACCTATATCTCCGGTGCTATTCAACGCATACACTGTGAGAATCACCAGCGAGCAGATCAATGGACCGGGGAGGACACTGTCATATACCGACGATGTTTTAGTGCATCGTCAAGGTAAGGATAGAGATCAGGTTGCTGTGGAACTACAAACCGAACTCAGTGGCATAAGTACTTGGTGTGTTGAAACTGATGCAATGGTCAACCCAAAAAAAAGGCAACAATGGCATGGTTCTCTTTGAATAATCATATTGTCAACACTCCAACACGAACTGTAAATCTGTGTTCAGAGACGGTTGAAAGAACGCAGGCAATGAATTACCTGGTGATACGTTTTGATCAAAGCCATGCTTATAAATGGGCACATAGCCCAGGTGATAACAAAGGCCAAGCGGGGTTTGGCTGAGATGCGTGTGATGAGGGCAGCAAACTGTGAGCAGCGCCATCTATGTCTTCTATACGTGGGGCTGGTCATGTCTGTTTTTGAGTATGCGATGGCGATCCTGATTCTCAGCCGTAAGCAGATAGAATGGTTGGAAAGGGTACAGAACGAAGCTATGCGCATTATTTTTGGATGTACATGACATACAGCATGCAGGAAGATGATCTACCTTCTTAATTTTCCAACCATTGAAGACAGAATACAAGGTTGCAGAGCACGTGCCTACCTCAGAGTTAACGCAAACACACAACATCCACTGCATAGTGAAATTAAGAAGGTGAAGGGCAGCAGGTTAAAAGAGGAAGGTCGTGGATGGATCAAGCCGAAGACATTCTTCAACAGGTGTGTTCACTTGAGGACTTAGAACCTGGCGAGGAGTGGGTACAATTGTCAACAGATTTATGTACGTCCTTTTCAGTTTGCATCCAACTAGATATAAAATGCAGACAAGAAAATCCGGCTGCTATGGAGGCGGAAGTACAAGCGTTGATTTTCGAGAATTCGTTAGACGGTGATGCTGTCATTTACACAGATGGGTTGGTCATCCGACATGTGAGAAGCCTATGGGCCTTTAGGGCTTAGGCCGAAGGGAGAATTGTGAAGGAGGACTCTGGTGCTTTTGTTGTGACCAGTAAGTAAAGCAATAACACGGCTCGAGGCACAGACATTCACTAGAGCATGTTTCCTTACCGACTCAATGAGCATGCTCAAGAGGATAGAGATGGGGAGGATCCGAATAGAGAGGTTACTGTCTCTTGAGCGGTCTCGGGTGGCAAAAGATAAGTTTCATCTTCGTGTCATAGCATGCGGGAGTGCAAGGAAATGAGCCTATTTGGTCGAGCGTCAAAGTACACGTGTTCCTGCAGCGAGGCGCCGTCGTCATTTGGAGGCGACAGGTTCGATCCCGGTCGGTAACTATAGGCTATAGCTTTCAAATTGTATGTTGTCTAGTGAGTCTTCTAGTCTCTACTTCCTTCTTCTCCTTCTGTGTAATTGTGGAGGGCGGACGCGCCATGGAACAGGCTGACATTCTGAATGCTCTACGACAGTGGTTCTCAACCTTTTTTGCCCCGTGCCCCCCTTCACCATATTTTAAGAACGTCATCCCCCCCCCCCCTTCCTATCAAAATTTGGCCCGTGCCCCCCTTCACCATAATTTCAGAACGTCACCCCCCCCCCCTTCATATTTCCTACCTAAAAGTCCCCCCACCCCTACACAGTATACGTAAAAATGGAAGGTAAATATGTTAAAATAGGTCTAGACATCCACATAAAACGTGATTTGTAGGTCTACTTACTTTATAAAATGAATTTTAGAATGATGAGACGTGCATAACTGTAAAGTATGAAGGGAAAAGCAATATCAAGTAATCAGTTCTTGTATTAACGCGATCTTGAAATGATCTTCTTCCCTCCCTCCCCCCTTCCCCCCCCCCCCCACCTGGAAACCCTAAAATTCCCCCGAGGGGGGGGGGAATTCCCCACCGGTTGAGAACCACTGCTCTAGGAGATGTAAGACTTTAACGAGAACCAAGTGATGACTGTGAATGTACTACCATGGTCAGACTGTGAGAACAGCAAATTAAAGAGGTGTGACCAAACAAGAACACTACGCAGGAGGCCAAAGAAGATTGATAAACCAACACAGAACTGCTGTAGTTAGCCGCTACACGCTGCGGGATTTGCTGAGGAGGGGATTCGAGCACTTATGGGCTGAATGGTTCGATGCGCAATGAGGATGAACTGTCGACTAATTAACTAATTAACTAACTAACTGACTGACTGACTGACTGACTGCCTGCCTGCCTGACTGACTGATTGACTGCTGACTATCTGTTCAAGCATTCTGTGGAAATGCCAGATTTTTTTTTAAAAGTTGCATATACATTACAGGACGTGACAGTCAACACCAGGATTTGCTGCCGTTGTTGATGTCTTGGCAAGTTTTTACGTTTAGTAGTTTGCCATTGCTTTCTGAACGATCGTCTTCCATACGAACACGTTAAAACCAGCGCGACACGGTCTGCAATACTAGATTGCTAAATTAAAAACACAATGATAAGCTATAGGTAAGGGACATAATTATCTAATAGTGTTTAAAGGGAGAGTACTACAATTATAAAAAGGAAATAATATACCAGTTGTTATATTATCAAATATCTAATACTTCTAACAAAATTTTAGTTAAAAAATTGCGAATCTACTCAGAAGTCAAATATTTAATTTCATAAAAAGAAATACTTTTAGATTACTTGTAAAATGTTTGCGTATCCTTAATTACTTACATTTTATAATCAACTTTGGATTTATAAATTTATTTTTTAAAATTGATTATGTGGTTGTTTCGGGATTTGAAATTTAAATATTGAGCACTATTTTTTAAAAGTTTAATAATAATAGTATATTGTAATTGTGGAACAAATAATCCGGTTGCGGTGTTCAACTCGGAAAAACATTTTTTTACTGTCCTCCTAGGGCCACATAAAATCTATAGAAAATTACCCACACCCTGGCGAAGGAGTTAACGAATTTCTCAGTAATCCTGTACATCAACATGGGTATCCACATGGTCAGTACTAGACAACCCAGGGAAGAATGTGAGAAACTTATCGTCGTACGTACTCAACAATATTGAAACTGAGGCCCTTGCATACGGATTAAAATTCTGCATAAAGCCCAAACACTTCAACCGTATTGAGCCGCAAGCACAGTTTGAAATGTTTGATCAAAATCTCGAAGTTATTACCTACTTCTGCTGAGTCGATCGGATGACTGAAGGCCAAACTGGTAGATTTAGAACACCAGTGTCCCACAACACCCTCTAAACAGACATGTCCGCTGACCAACGAACACCATACTGATTGATTTGGTTGTTTAGGGATTTGAGATTTAAATATTGAGCACAACCCACTACTGGCAACGCTGATCGTATTCTGATATGAACCTAAGGCCTATCCACTTCAATGTGGAAGCACTAGACTCGAGTCTATTTATGGAACACGAACACAACGAAGCGTTTCCGTTCCTAGATATTCTAATGAGACGCAGAACAGACGGCACAATTCAAAGATCGGTGTATCATAAAGAAACATGGACTGGCCAATAGTTAAATGTTCAGAGCTTCTAACCTGCCCAGTACAAACAGAACTTAGTACGGACCCTGTTTGACCGTGCTAGGAAGATATGCACCCAGGGCACACTGACAGAGGAATTGGAAACTCTGAAGAATGTCGTACACCTGAATGGGTACTCCACGGGATTTATAAAGCGCCACTGCCAACAGCCCAAACGAAAACCAGATGAAACTACAGTCCGTAAACTCAAGGTATTTATCCAGCTAACTTTTCGAGGGAATGGCGTAATGCAACGTCTACAAGACTGGCTTATTACAGCAGTAGGCCGAACATTCTGTGCTGCAACTCCAGTCATTAGGTACAGAACCACACCGATTTCCACCCCAGCAGTAAAAAAGCCTGTTCCACTGTACGCCCAAAACAATTGCATTTACCAATTCACATGTAGGCGCCAGTCTACCTACATTGGCAAACAGAGCGGCAGTTGAACAAAAGAGTTGCTGAACACATACTTCAATAGATCGACAAGATACTACACACCGGAAGCTTTCTGCTTCATCAATTGCTAGGCACATGCTGGAAAGCGGTCAAGTGATGGATAGAGACAGGATTTTTCGCGTGTTATTTAACACACAAAATACTCGCTTGTTAAAATTTGCAGAAGTAATAATGATTAAATATTGAGCACAACCCACTACTGGCAACGCCGATCGCATTCTGGTATGAACCTAAGGCCTATCCACGTCAATATGGAAGCACTATACTCGAGTTTCGCCCTCGTTTGAGCTCGTCAGTAGTGCATATCCCTGACCGGATCCGGAAACAGTCCCAGATCACGCGTGTGAACCGGGTGTGTAACCACGCTGCACACACTGGACACACCAAATTATCACAACAGAACATCACAACGCTACCCATCGTAGGCTGTGCTCAAGATTGCCCAATCGCCGAAACAACCACATAAACAATTGATTATTGCTCGCTGGATTTAGGAGGCCTGGTGTTCCTTGCCAGTGAGAAGTCCTGATCGTTCGGGTCCCATCGATTGACGGACGTCGGTCGCGGCGATTGGGCAATCTTGAGCACAGCCTACGATGGGTAGCGTTGTGATGTTCTGTTGTGATAATTTGGTGTGTCCAGTGTGTGCAGCGTGGTTACACACCCGCTTCACACGCGTGATCTGGGACTGTTTCCGGATCCGGTCAGGGATATGCACTACTGACGAGCTCAAACGAGGGCGAAACTCGAGTATAGTGCTTCCATATTGACGTGGATAGGCCTTAGGTTCATACCAGAATGCGATCGGCGTTGCCAGTAGTGGGTTGTGCTCAATATTTAAATTTCAAATCCCGAAACAACCACATAATCAATTGATTATTGCTCGCTGGATTTAGGAGGCCTGGTGTTCCTTGCCAGTGAGAAGTCCTAATCGTTCGGGTCCCATCGATTGACGGACGTCGGTCGCGGCGATTGGGCAATCTTGAGCACAGCCTACGATGGGTAGCGTTGTGATGTTCTGTTGTGATAATTTGGTGTGTCCAGTGTGTGCAGCGTGGTTACACACCCGCTTCACACGCGTGATCTGGGACTGTTTCCGGATCCGGTCAGGGATATGCACTACTGACGAGCTCAAACGAGGGCGAAACTCGAGTATAGTGCTTCCATATTGACGTGGATAGGCCTTAGGTTCATACCAGAATGCGATCGGCGTTGCCAGTAGTGGGTTGTGCTCAATATTTAAATTTCAAATCCCGAAACAACCACATAATCAATTGATTATTGCTCGCTGGATTTAGGAGGCCTGGTGTTCCTTGCCAGTGAGAAGTCCTGATCGTTCGGGTCCCATCGATTGACGGACGTCGGTCGCGGCGATTGGGCAATCTTGAGCACAGCCTACGATGGGTAGCGTTGTGATGTTCTGTTGTGATAATTTGGTGTGTCCAGTGTGTGCAGCGTGGTTACACACCCGCTTCACACGCGTGATATGGGACTGTTTCCGGATCCGGTCAGGGATATGCACTACTGACGAGCTCAAACGAGGGCGAAACTCGAGTATAGTGCTTCCATATTGACGTGGATAGGCCTTAGGTTCATACCAGAATGCGATCGGCGTTGCCAGTAGTGGGTTGTGCTCAATATTTAAATTTCAAATCCCGAAACAACCACATAATCAATTGATTATTGCTCGCTGGATTTAGGAGGCCTGGTGTTCCTTGCCAGTGAGAAGTCCTGATCGTTCGGGTCCCATCGATTGACGGACGTCGGTCGCGGCGATTGGGCAATCTTGAGCACAGCCTACGATGGGTAGCGTTGTGATGTTCTGTTGTGATAATTTGGTGTGTCCAGTGTGTGCAGCGTGGTTACACACCCGCTTCACACGCGTGATCTGGGACTGTTTCCTGATCCGGTCAGGGATATGCACTACTGACGAGCTCAAACGAGGGCGAAACTCGAGTATAGTGCTTCCATATTGACGTGGATAGGCCTTAGGTTCATACCAGAATGCGATCGGCGTTGCCAGTAGTGGGTTGTGCTCAATATTTAAATTTCAAATCCCGAAACAACCACATAATCAATTGATTATTGCTCGCTGGATTTAGGAGGCCTGGTGTTCCTTGCCAGTGAGAAGTCCTGATCGTTCGGGTCCCATCGATTGACGGACGTCGGTCGCGGCGATTGGGCAATCTTGAGCACAGCCTACGATGGGTAGCGTTGTGATGTTCTGTTGTGATAATTTGGTGTGTCCAGTGTGTGCAGCGTGGTTACACACCCGCTTCACACGCGTGATCTGGGACTGTTTCCGGATCCGGTCAGGGATATGCACTACTGACGAGCTCAAACGAGGGCGAAACTCGAGTATAGTGCTTCCATATTGACGTGGATAGGCCTTAGGTTCATACCAGAATGCGATCGGCGTTGCCAGTAGTGGGTTGTGCTCAATATTTAAATTTCAAATCCCGAAACAACCACATAATTAATAATGATTAATCTACATAAGCCAGTTTTGTGCAAACAAAAAGACATGTCAGTTAGTTTAAAATTACCGTGGTAGACAACTGACATTACTGTGCGAACATGTGTATATTTCAGCTTGAAAGATTTATCTAGTTATTTTACGTTATGGTGTGTGAATTATGCTGTATGTACCTGACGAGATGCAGCGAAATATGCCAGGTAATAAATGGTGCAATCTATTGTTTGTGTTTTCGTTATTCAAATTCACTACGGGAAAACATTGTTTTGAATTGTGATAACATTAACAAACAAATGAGAAGACTGAATATTAAAATGTTAGGTACACGTGAGACCAGAGCGCATTATTATAGAAAACAGAAATATCACCATGAAGACATTATTTCGCCTAATGAAAACGTATGTGTATTCTGTTTCTCTGTTCTCTTCTGAGTCTTCTCTCCTGTTCTCTTCTCTCAATGTGTAATGAAATGTTGGGGGTAGCGGAATTGTGAGAGGATGATGAACATATCGCGGAAAGAAGAAACGAACACTGAGGTTTAGCTGCAGGTATTACAAGATCACCCATCAAAACCCTAAGGAAAGGATAAAATAAATGTTTGTGGCATATCAATTGAGGAGGTGAAATACGGAAATTAACCTATGTGGGACAACTATGGGAATTTAGGCAGAGAAAGCTTATGTGGGATGCTTGAACCGCTGGGCAATAAATACTAATGTAGTTAGTGGTGTGCTGACTTCGCTCGCAGACATAGGGAAAAGGAATGACCATTGTGTTGTAGATACAGGGAAACCCTGCACCCTACCTCGAACGCCTTGGAACGTTGCACTGGTTTTACAGACACTCGTCCGAGATTTCTGCCATATGCTTCCAATGTACACCATGGGTACATTGCCATCATAGAACTGAATTGGCAGTTGATCTAGGAGCTGGCTGGTAGGAGAAAACTCATTGATGACCCGGGAAGAAGTCACCACAATTGCATGTTCTATTCTCGAAAGTATTGGGAGAGGAGATGAGTGGGTCAGAATGTCAAAGGAAATGTTAGACCTGTGCACGAACATAAGTATAATATTAGATCGGGAGTGTAGGGATTGTCCAGCGAGTTGCAACAATTTGTGCCCAGGTGATGCAACCATCTACACGGATAGCACTGTGCTAAAGAGGCAAAAGAAATGCGTAGGAATTCACAGCGAAGAATAATGGACTGTGTTTAGTGCAGGAGAGTCTGGCATATGATATCACGATATCTAGTATTAGAATGGATATGTAGGAAGTTACTGCGGCGTTCCGCTGGCTGGAGGTCAAACAGCACACACGTATTGTGATTGTAACACAGACTCACAGAGCCTGTCGAGAAGAGTGAAGAAATGTATGTTTTGTGCAGAGCAACATGCTTCAAATAAAAAAAATCTACGATAAAGAGCATCCGTTGTATCTTTTCCCCGGTGGGAAACAAGATGGCGGGGTCTGTACCCATGGGTGGGGTATTAGTGCACGAGAAGGCAGATGTGGTAAGGGACCTTTGGGATCATGTGTATAATTGTTGAAGAACATCGCCTGGAGAGAATGGTGCAGCAGGGAGTGAAGAGGGGATCTGGTAGACCAGTGGTTCTCAACAGGTGGGAAATTAACCCCCACCCCCAGGGTGGGGATTTTAGGATTTCCAGAGGAGTGGAGGGGTCAAGACCACAGATTGGCAGACTTAAACTGGCTTCAGGGCCACACAAAACGCGATCGTTTCCCCTTCTTGAATTATGTTTGAGCGTTGCGCACAGCAGGTCTACAAGGTGTGGAATGCGCCTGGCCCTGCAGCCAGCAGGGTTAGAATCGGCTAGCCTTTCCCAGGAGGGGAGAAAAGTGAACATTAGTAGCCTGCCGATTAGTAACCTCCATCTCCACATTGTACAGACCGGGACACCATGACCGCGAGGTGATGGGCTAACGTGGTTATGGTATGCCATAGGTGATGGACTACCTGTGGTCAGATTTGTGTCCTAAACCTGCGACTGGCCTAGCAAGCCGATAGGGGATCTTCATACTGCTCGTAGAAAAACTAAGAAGTATAAACGGACTGACCCAAACTGATATCGGCCTGGCAATGTTAATTGACTACGAGATAGATCAGCGACTCAAAAAATAGGCACAATAAACGTCTATAGTTTCAATAATACGAATGAACGAAAGAACGAACGAACGAAAATCTTTATTTTTAAAGGGTTTAGAATTGGACATTCTGCCCTTCTTCTATATTTCCTCTCATACATTCTTTCATTAAACGTCTCTTATGAAGCAAATCTTTAACAACAAAAGAACAATAGGCATTAAATCGCATGAAAAATAATCAATAATACATGACTCACCGAGGCAATGTTTAACAAGGGCATTATAAGTACCCAAGGAAGGTGTAACGGCCATACATATGGGAATGTTTTTCTTTTCAAGGTGCTGACCTCATTTGGCAGAGGACTGACGAGGACAAGGGCAAAGCCCTCTTTGAACGCTACCTTGAGCAGAGCAACCAGACAGACATGGGAGGCCGAAATCTGGCCAAGGAGGTCACCTCAGACAGATGCAAGGCCCAGAACACTTCGGATGAAGACACAGTGACAGTGAAAGAAATCAAGGCTGTGCTTCGACGATCAAAAAACAGTGCTCCAGGTCCTGATGGCATAAGATACGATGACATAAATAGGTGTACCGACAATGAGCTAGAGAAACTAGCAGACATGTACAACAACAGTATAGGGAGTGCTAGCATCAAGGAGGAATGGTTACACAGCTATCTGATTCCCTTGCCGAAACCTGACAAAGGCCACACAAAAATTCAGGGATATCGAATTATAACCATGCAGAATACAATAGGCAAGCTGCTGGAGAAGGTAATTGCCAGGAAAATATCAAGCCAACTAGAGAGGCAAGGTGTTTTCCCACCTACCCTGGGTGGGTACCGTCCAAAAAGAGAAACCTGGACCAATGCAGCAGTCTTTGCCCAGGATGTCTATGAAGGTTTCCACTCAGGCACTGAAACCGTTGCTGCAGCGATTGATCTTGAGGACGCATACAACAGAGTACCACTGGATTTTTTAATGTTTCAGCTTCTCGAACTAAACGTAAGTCCATTCCTCCTTAGTTGGATCGCTGCAGCCCTCTTCCAACGGAAAGTAGTTTTTAGATGTGGCAGTTGGACTTCGGAACCAACAACAATATATCCTGGCCTACCACAGTGATCACCATTATCTCCGGTACTGTTCAACGCCTACACAGTGAGAATCACCAGTGAGCAGATCACTGGACCTGGCAGGACATTGTCATATGCCGATGATGTTTTAGTGTATCGTCAGGGTAAGGATAGAGAGGAGGTTGCTGTAGAACTACAAACCGAACTCAATCGCATAAGTACTTGGTGTGATGAAGCTGGGGCAATTGTCAACCCAACAAAGGCAACAGTGACTTGGTTCTCGTTGAATAATCATATTGTCAACACTACAACACCAACTGTAATGCTGTGTTCAGAGGCGGTGGAAAGAACGCAGGCAATGAATTACCTGGGGATACGGTTTGATCGAAGCCTTGCTTATAATGTGCACATAGACCAGGTGATAACAAAGGCCAAGCGGGGTTTGGCAGCGATGCGGGTGATGGCGGAAGCAAACTGTGAGCAGCGCCATCTATGTCTTCTGTACGAGGGGCTGGTCATGTCTGTTTTTGAGTATGCAATGGCAATCCTGACTCTCAGCCATAAGCAGATAGAAAGAATGGAAAGGATACAGAATGAAGCTATGCGCATTATTCTTGGATGTACAAGAGATACAGCATGCAGGGCGATGCGCTACCTTCTTAATTTTCCAACCATTGAAGAGAGAATACAAGGTTGCAGGGCACGCGCCTACCTCAGAGTTAACGCAAACACACAACATCTACTGCATAGTGAAATTAGGAAGGTGAAGGGCAGCAGGTTAAAAAGAGGACGGTCGTGGATGGGTCAAGCCGAAGACATTCTTCAACAGGTGTGTTCACTTGAGGACTTAGAACCTGGCGAGGAGTCGGTGCAAGTGCCAACAGACTTCTGCACATCCTTTTCAGTTTGCATCCAACTAGATAGAAAATGCAGACAAGAAAATCCGGCTGCTGTTGAGGCTGAAGTACAAGCGTTGATTTTCGAGAATTCGCTAGACGGTGACGTGGTCATCTACACAGATGGGTCGGTCGTCCGACATGTGAGAAGCTCATGGCCCTTTACAGCTCGGGCCGGAGGGAGAATTGTGAAGGAGTACTCTGGTGCTTTCACTGAAACCACAAGTAGCCTGACTATGGAAGTCATGGCAGTAAGTAAAGCAATAACATGGCTCGAGACACAGACATTCACTAGGGCTTGTTTCCTTAGCGACTCAATGAGCATGCTCAAGAGAATAGAGATGGGGAGGATCCGAAGAGAGTGGTTGCTGTCTCTGGAGCGGTCTCGGGTGGCAAAGATTAGTTTCATCTTCGTGCCAGAGCATGCGGGAGTACAAGGAAATGAGCCTATTTGGTCGTGCGTCAAAGTACTTGTTCCTGCAGCGAGGCGCCGTCGTCATTTATAGGCGACAGGTTTGATCCCGGTCGGTAACTATAGCTTTCAAATTGTATGTTGTCTAGTGCGTCTTCTAGTCTCTATTTCCTTCTTCTCATTCTGTGAGGGCCAAATAATAATATGTGTGTTTATTTATGTAATTGTGGAGTGCGGACGCGCCATGGAACAGGCTGACATCCTGAATGCTCTACGAGATGTAAAACTTTTACGAGAACCAAGTGATGACTGTGAATCTACTATACTATATTACTACCATGGTCATTCTGCGAGAACAGCAAATTAAAAGAGGTGTGGCCAAACAAGAACACTACGCAGGAAGCCAAAGAAGATTGATAAACCAGCACAGAACTGGTGTCGTTAGCCGCTACACGCTGCGGGATTTGCTGAGGAGGGGATCCGAGCACTTATGGACTGAATGGTTCGATGTGCAATGAGGATGAACTGTCGACTAACTAACTAACTAACTAACTAACTAACTAACTAACTAACAAACTAACTGACTGACTGACTGCCTGACTGGCTGATTGACTGCTGACTATCTGTTCAATCATTCTGTGGAAATGCCAGATTTTTTTTTAAAAGTTGCATATACATTACAGGACGTGACAGTCAACACCAGGATTTGCTGCCGTTGTTGATGTCTTGGCAAGTTTTTACGTTTAGTAGTTTGCCATTGCTTTCTGAACGATCGGCTTCCATACGAACACGTTAAAACCAGCGCGACACGGTCTGCAATACTAGATTGCTAAATTAAAAACACAATGATAAGCTATAGGTAAGGGACATAATTATCTAATAGTGTTTAAAGGGAGAGTACTACAATTATAAAAAGGAAATAATATACCAGTTGTTATATTATCAAATATCTAATACTTCTAACAAAATTTTAGTTAAAAAATTGCGAATCTACTCAGAAGTCAAATATTTAATTTCATAAAAAGAAATACTTTTAGATTACTTGTAAAATGTTTGCGTATCCTTAATTACTTACATTTTATAATCAACTTTGGATTTATAAATTTATTTTTTAAAAGTTTAATAATAATAGTATATTGTAATTGTGGAACAAATAATCCGGTTGCGGTGTTCAACTCGGAAAAACATTTTTTTACTGTCCTCCTAGGGCCACATAAAATCTATAGAAAATTACCCACACCCTGGCGAAGGAGTTAACGAATTTCTCAGTAATCCTGTACATCAACATGGGTATCCACATGGTCAGTACTAGACAACCCAGGGAAGAATGTGAGAAACTTATCGTCGTACGTACTCAACAATATTGAAACTGAGGCCCTTGCATACGGATTAAAATTCTGCATAAAGCCCAAACACTTCAACCGTATTGAGCCGCAAGCACAGTTTGAAATGTTTGATCAAAATCTCGAAGTTATTACCTACTTCTGCTGAGTCGATCGGATGACTGAAGGCCAAACTGGTAGATTTAGAACACCAGTGTCCCACAACACCCTCTAAACAGACATGTCCGCTGACCAACGAACACCATACTGATTGATTTGGTTGTTTAGGGATTTGAGATTTAAATATTGAGCACAACCCACTACTGGCAACGCTGATCGTATTCTGATATGAACCTAAGGCCTATCCACTTCAATGTGGAAGCACTAGACTCGAGTCTATTTATGGAACACGAACACAACGAAGCGTTTCCGTTCCTAGATATTCTAATGAGACGCAGAACAGACGGCACAATTCAAAGATCGGTGTATCATAAAGAAACATGGACTGGCCAATAGTTAAATGTTCAGAGCTTCTAACCTGCCCAGTACAAACAGAACTTAGTACGGACCCTGTTTGACCGTGCTAGGAAGATATGCACCCAGGGCACACTGACAGAGGAATTGGAAACTCTGAAGAATGTCGTACACCAGAATGGGTACTCCACGGGATTTATAAAGCGCCACTGCCAACAGCCCAAACGAAAACCAGATGAAACTACAGTCCGTAAACTCAAGGTATTTATCCAGCTAACTTTTCGAGGGAATGGCGTAATGCAACGTCTACAAGACTGGCTTATTACAGCAGTAGGCCGAACATTCTGTGCTGCAACTCCAGTCATTAGGTACAGAACCACACCGATTTCCACCCCAGCAGTAAAAAAGCCTGTTCCCCTGTACGCCCAAAACAATTGCATTTACCAATTCACATGTAGGCGCCAGTCTACCTACATTGGCAAACAGAGCGGCAGTTGAACAAAAGAGTTGCTGAACACATACTTCAATAGATCGACAACATACTACACACCGGAAGCTTTCTGCTTCATCAATTGCTAGGCACATGCTGGAAAGCGGTCAAGTGATGGATAGAGACAGGATTTTTCGCGTGTTATTTAACACACAAAATACTCGCTTGTTAAAATTTGCAGAAGTAATAATGATTAAATATTGAGCACAACCCACTACTGGCAACGCCGATCGCATTCTGGTATGAACCTAAGGCCTATCCACGTCAATATGGAAGCACTATACTCGAGTTTCGCCCTCGTTTGAGCTCGTCAGTAGTGCATATCCCTGACCGGATCCGGAAACAGTCCCAGATCACGCGTGTGAACCGGGTGTGTAACCACGCTGCACACACTGGACACACCAAATTATCACAACAGAACATCACAACGCTACCCATCGTAGGCTGTGCTCAAGATTGCCCAATCGCCGAAACAACCACATAATCAATTGATTATTGCTCGCTGGATTTAGGAGGCCTGGTGTTCCTTGCCAGTGAGAAGTCCTGATCGTTCGGGTCCCATCGATTGACGGACGTCGGTCGCGGCGATTGGGCAATCTTGAGCACAGCCTACGATGGGTAGCGTTGTGATGTTCTGTTGTGATAATTTGGTGTGTCCAGTGTGTGCAGCGTGGTTACACACCCGCTTCACACGCGTGATCTGGGACTGTTTCCGGATCCGGTCAGGGATATGCACTACTGACGAGCTCAAACGAGGGCGAAACTCGAGTATAGTGCTTCCATATTGACGTGGATAGGCCTTAGGTTCATACCAGAATGCGATCGGCGTTGCCAGTAGTGGGTTGTGCTCAATATTTAAATTTCAAATCCCGAAACAACCACATAAACAATTGATTATTGCTCGCTGGATTTAGGAGGCCTGGTGTTCCTTGCCAGTGAGAAGTCCTGATCGTTCGGGTCCCATCGATTGACGGACGTCGGTCGCGGCGATTGGGCAATCTTGAGCACAGCCTACGATGGGTAGCGTTGTGATGTTCTGTTGTGATAATTTGGTGTGTCCAGTGTGTGCAGCGTGGTTACACACCCGCTTCACACGCGTGATCTGGGACTGTTTCCGGATCCGGTCAGGGATATGCACTACTGACGAGCTCAAACGAGGGCGAAACTCGAGTATAGTGCTTCCATATTGACGTGGATAGGCCTTAGGTTCATACCAGAATGCGATCGGCGTTGCCAGTAGTGGGTTGTGCTCAATATTTAAATTTCAAATCCCGAAACAACCACATAATCAATTGATTATTGCTCGCTGGATTTAGGAGGCCTGGTGTTCCTTGCCAGTGAGAAGTCCTAATCGTTCGGGTCCCATCGATTGACGGACGTCGGTCGCGGCGATTGGGCAATCTTGAGCACAGCCTACGATGGGTAGCGTTGTGATGTTCTGTTGTGATAATTTGGTGTGTCCAGTGTGTGCAGCGTGGTTACACACCCGCTTCACACGCGTGATCTGGGACTGTTTCCGGATCCGGTCAGGGATATGCACTACTGACGAGCTCAAACGAGGGCGAAACTCGAGTATAGTGCTTCCATATTGACGTGGATAGGCCTTAGGTTCATACCAGAATGCGATCGGCGTTGCCAGTAGTGGGTTGTGCTCAATATTTAAATTTCAAATCCCGAAACAACCACATAATCAATTGATTATTGCTCGCTGGATTTAGGAGGCCTGGTGTTCCTTGCCAGTGAGAAGTCCTGATCGTTCGGGTCCCATCGATTGACGGACGTCGGTCGCGGCGATTGGGCAATCTTGAGCACAGCCTACGATGGGTAGCGTTGTGATGTTCTGTTGTGATAATTTGGTGTGTCCAGTGTGTGCAGCGTGGTTACACACCCGCTTCACACGCGTGATCTGGGACTGTTTCCGGATCCGGTCAGGGATATGCACTACTGACGAGCTCAAACGAGGGCGAAACTCGAGTATAGTGCTTCCATATTGACGTGGATAGGCCTTAGGTTCATACCAGAATGCGATCGGCGTTGCCAGTAGTGGGTTGTGCTCAATATTTAAATTTCAAATCCCGAAACAACCACATAATCAATTGATTATTGCTCGCTGGATTTAGGAGGCCTGGTGTTCCTTGCCAGTGAGAAGTCCTGATCGTTCGGGTCCCATCGATTGACGGACGTCGGTCGCGGCGATTGGGCAATCTTGAGCACAGCCTACGATGGGTAGCGTTGTGATGTTCTGTTGTGATAATTTGGTGTGTCCAGTGTGTGCAGCGTGGTTACACACCCGCTTCACACGCGTGATATGGGACTGTTTCCGGATCCGGTCAGGGATATGCACTACTGACGAGCTCAAACGAGGGCGAAACTCGAGTATAGTGCTTCCATATTGACGTGGATAGGCCTTAGGTTCATACCAGAATGCGATCGGCGTTGCCAGTAGTGGGTTGTGCTCAATATTTAAATTTCAAATCCCGAAACAACCACATAATCAATTGATTATTGCTCGCTGGATTTAGGAGGCCTGGTGTTCCTTGCCAGTGAGAAGTCCTGATCGTTCGGGTCCCATCGATTGACGGACGTCGGTCGCGGCGATTGGGCAATCTTGAGCACAGCCTACGATGGGTAGCGTTGTGATGTTCTGTTGTGATAATTTGGTGTGTCCAGTGTGTGCAGCGTGGTTACACACCCGCTTCACACGCGTGATCTGGGACTGTTTCCGGATCCGGTCAGGGATATGCACTACTGACGAGCTCAAACGAGGGCGAAACTCGAGTATAGTGCTTCCATATTGACGTGGATAGGCCTTAGGTTCATACCAGAATGCGATCGGCGTTGCCAGTAGTGGGTTGTGCTCAATATTTAAATTTCAAATCCCGAAACAACCACATAATCAATTGATTATTGCTCGCTGGATTTAGGAGGCCTGGTGTTCCTTGCCAGTGAGAAGTCCTGATCGTTCGGGTCCCATCGATTGACGGACGTCGGTCGCGGCGATTGGGCAATCTTGAGCACAGCCTACGATGGGTAGCGTTGTGATGTTCTGTTGTGATAATTTGGTGTGTCCAGTGTGTGCAGCGTGGTTACACACCCGCTTCACACGCGTGATATGGGACTGTTTCCGGATCCGGTCAGGGATATGCACTACTGACGAGCTCAAACGAGGGCGAAACTCGAGTATAGTGCTTCCATATTGACGTGGATAGGCCTTAGGTTCATACCAGAATGCGATCGGCGTTGCCAGTAGTGGGTTGTGCTCAATATTTAAATTTCAAATCCCGAAACAACCACATAATCAATTGATTATTGCTCGCTGGATTTAGGAGGCCTGGTGTTCCTTGCCAGTGAGAAGTCCTGATCGTTCGGGTCCCATCGATTGACGGACGTCGGTCGCGGCGATTGGGCAATCTTGAGCACAGCCTACGATGGGTAGCGTTGGGATGTTCTGTTGTGATAATTTGGTGTGTCCAGTGTGTGCAGCGTGGTTACACACCCGCTTCACACGCGTGATCTGGGACTGTTTCCGGATCCGGTCAGGGATATGCACTACTGACGAGCTCAAACGAGGGCGAAACTCGAGTATAGTGCTTCCATATTGACGTGGATAGGCCTTAGGTTCATACCAGAATGCGATCGGCGTTGCCAGTAGTGGGTTGTGCTCAATATTTAAATTTCAAATCCCGAAACAACCACATAATCAATTGATTATTGCTCGCTGGATTTAGGAGGCCTGGTGTTCCTTGCCAGTGAGAAGTCCTGATCGTTCGGGTCCCATCGATTGACGGACGTCGGTCGCGGCGATTGGGCAATCTTGAGCACAGCCTACGATGGGTAGCGTTGTGATGTTCTGTTGTGATAATTTGGTGTGTCCAGTGTGTGCAGCGTGGTTACACACCCGCTTCACACGCGTGATCTGGGACTGTTTCCGGATCCGGTCAGGGATATGCACTACTGACGAGCTCAAACGAGGGCGAAACTCGAGTATAGTGCTTCCATATTGACGTGGATAGGCCTTAGGTTCATACCAGAATGCGATCGGCGTTGCCAGTAGTGGGTTGTGCTCAATATTTAAATTTCAAATCCCGAAACAACCACATAATTAATAATGATTAATCTACATAAGCCAGTTTTGTGCAAACAAAAAGACATGTCAGTTAGTTTAAAATTACCGTGGTAGACAACTGACATTACTGTGCGAACATGTGTATATTTCAGCTTGAAAGATTTATCTAGTTATTTTACGTTATGGTGTGTGAATTATGCTGTATGTACCTGACGAGATGCAGCGAAATATGCCAGGTAATAAATGGTGCAATCTATTGTTTGTGTTTTCGTTATTCAAATTCACTACGGGAAAACATTGTTTTGAATTGTGATAACATTAACAAACAAATGAGAAGACTGAATATTAAAATGTTAGGTACACGTGAGACCAGAGCGCATTATTATAGAAAACAGAAATATCACCATGAAGACATTATTTCGCCTAATGAAAACGTATGTGTATTCTGTTTCTCTGTTCTCTTCTGAGTCTTCTCTCCTGTTCTCTTCTCTCAATGTGTAATGAAATGTTGGGGGTAGCGGAATTGTGAGAGGATGATGAACATATCGCGGAAAGAAGAAACGAACACTGAGGTTTAGCTGCAGGTATTACAAGATCACCCATCAAAACCCTAAGGAAAGGATAAAATAAATGTTTGTGGCATATCAATTGAGGAGGTGAAATACGGAAATTAACCTATGTGGGACAACTATGGGAATTTAGGCAGAGAAAGCTTATGTGGGATGCTTGAACCGCTGGGCAATAAATACTAATGTAGTTAGTGGTGTGCTGACTTCGCTCGCAGACATAGGGAAAAGGAATGACCATTGTGTTGTAGATACAGGGAAACCCTGCACCCTACCTCGAACGCCTTGGAACGTTGCACTGGTTTTACAGACACTCGTCCGAGATTTCTGCCATACGCTTCCAATGTACACCATGGGTACATTGCCATCATAGAACTGAATTGGCAGTTGATCTAGGAGCTGGCTGGTAGGAGAAAACTCATTGATGACCCGGGAAGAAGTCACCACAATTGCATGTTCTATTCTCGAAAGTATTGGGAGAGGAGATGAGTGGGTCAGAATGTCAAAGGAAATGTTAGACCTGTGCACGAACATAAGTATAATATTAGATCGGGAGTGTAGGGATTGTCCAGCGAGTTGCAACAATTTGTGCCCAGGTGATGCAACCATCTACACGGATAGCACTGTGCTAAAGAGGCAAAAGAAATGCGTAGGAATTCACAGCGAAGAATAATGGACTGTGTTTAGTGCAGGAGAGTCTGGCATATGATATCACGATATCTAGTATTAGAATGGATATGTAGGAAGTTACTGCGGCGTTCCGCTGGCTGGAGGTCAAACAGCACACACGTATTGTGATTGTAACACAGACTCACAGAGCCTGTCGAGAAGAGTGAAGAAATGTATGTTTTGTGCAGAGCAACATGCTTCAAATAAAAAAAATCTACGATAAAGAGCATCCGTTGTATCTTTTCCCCGGTGGGAAACAAGATGGCGGGGTCTGTACCCATGGGTGGGGTATTAGTGCACGAGAAGGCAGATGTGGTAAGGGACCTTTGGGATCATGTGTATAATTGTTGAAGAACATCGCCTGGAGAGAATGGTGCAGCAGGGAGTGAAGAGGGGATCTGGTAGACCAGTGGTTCTCAACAGGTGGGAAATTAACCCCCACCCCCAGGGTGGGGATTTTAGGATTTCCAGAGGAGTGGAGGGGTCAAGACCACAGATTGGCAGACTTAAACTGGCTTCAGGGCCACACAAAACGCGATCGTTTCCCCTTCTTGAATTATGTTTGAGCGTTGCGCACAGCAGGTCTACAAGGTGTGGAATGCGCCTGGCCCTGCAGCCAGCAGGGTTAGAATCGGCTAGCCTTTCCCAGGAGGGGAGAAAAGTGAACATTAGTAGCCTGCCGATTAGTAACCTCCATCTCCACATTGTACAGACCGGGACACCATGACCGCGAGGTGATGGGCTAACGTGGTTATGGTATGCCATAGGTGATGGACTACCTGTGGTCAGATTTGTGTCCTAAACCTGCGACTGGCCTAGCAAGCCGGTAGGGGATCTTCATACTGCTCGTAGAAAAACTAAGAAGTATAAACGGACTGACCCAAACTGATATCGGCCTGGCAATGTTAATTGACTACGAGATAGATCAGCGACTCAAAAAATAGGCACAATAAACGTCTATAGTTTCAATAATACGAATGAACGAAAGAACGAACGAACGAAAATCTTTATTTTTAAAGGGTTTAGAATTGGACATTCTGCCCTTCTTCTATATTTCCTCTCATACATTCTTTCATTAAACGTCTCTTATGAAGCAAATCTTTAACAACAAAAGAACAATAGGCATTAAATCGCATGAAAAATAATCAATAATACATGACTCACCGAGGCAATGTTTAACAAGGGCATTATAAGTACCCAAGGAAGGTGTAACGGCCATACATATGGGAATGTTTTTCTTTTCAAGGTGCTGACCTCATTTGGCAGAGGACTGACGAGGACAAGGGCAAAGCCCTCTTTGAACGCTACCTTGAGCAGAGCAACCAGACAGACATGGGAGGCCGAAATCTGGCCAAGGAGGTCACCTCAGACAGATGCAAGGCCCAGAACACTTCGGATGAAGACACAGTGACAGTGAAAGAAATCAAGGCTGTGCTTCGACGATCAAAAAACAGTGCTCCAGGTCCTGATGGCATAAGATACGATGACATAAATAGGTGTACCGACAATGAGCTAGAGAAACTAGCAGACATGTACAACAACAGTATAGGGAGTGCTAGCATCAAGGAGGAATGGTTACACAGCTATCTGATTCCCTTGCCGAAACCTGACAAAGGCCACACAAAAATTCAGGGATATCGAATTATAACCATGCAGAATACAATAGGCAAGCTGCTGGAGAAGGTAATTGCCAGGAAAATATCAAGCCAACTAGAGAGGCAAGGTGTTTTCCCACCTACCCTGGGTGGGTACCGTCCAAAAAGAGAAACCTGGACCAATGCAGCAGTCTTTGCCCAGGATGTCTATGAAGGTTTCCACTCAGGCACTGAAACCGTTGCTGCAGCGATTGATCTTGAGGACGCATACAACAGAGTACCACTGGATTTTTTAATGTTTCAGCTTCTCGAACTAAACGTAAGTCCATTCCTCCTTAGTTGGATCGCTGCAGCCCTCTTCCAACGGAAAGTAGTTTTTAGATGTGGCAGTTGGACTTCGGAACCAACAACAATATATCCTGGCCTACCACAGTGATCACCATTATCTCCGGTACTGTTCAACGCCTACACAGTGAGAATCACCAGTGAGCAGATCACTGGACCTGGCAGGACATTGTCATATGCCGATGATGTTTTAGTGTATCGTCAGGGTAAGGATAGAGAGGAGGTTGCTGTAGAACTACAAACCGAACTCAATCGCATAAGTACTTGGTGTGATGAAGCTGGGGCAATTGTCAACCCAACAAAGGCAACAGTGACTTGGTTCTCGTTGAATAATCATATTGTCAACACTACAACACCAACTGTAATGCTGTGTTCAGAGGCGGTGGAAAGAACGCAGGCAATGAATTACCTGGGGATACGGTTTGATCGAAGCCTTGCTTATAATGTGCACATAGACCAGGTGATAACAAAGGCCAAGCGGGGTTTGGCAGCGATGCGGGTGATGGCGGAAGCAAACTGTGAGCAGCGCCATCTATGTCTTCTGTACGAGGGGCTGGTCATGTCTGTTTTTGAGTATGCAATGGCAATCCTGACTCTCAGCCATAAGCAGATAGAAAGAATGGAAAGGATACAGAATGAAGCTATGCGCATTATTCTTGGATGTACAAGAGATACAGCATGCAGGGCGATGCGCTACCTTCTTAATTTTCCAACCATTGAAGAGAGAATACAAGGTTGCAGGGCACGCGCCTACCTCAGAGTTAACGCAAACACACAACATCTACTGCATAGTGAAATTAGGAAGGTGAAGGGCAGCAGGTTAAAAAGAGGACGGTCGTGGATGGGTCAAGCCGAAGACATTCTTCAACAGGTGTGTTCACTTGAGGACTTAGAACCTGGCGAGGAGTCGGTGCAAGTGCCAACAGACTTCTGCACATCCTTTTCAGTTTGCATCCAACTAGATAGAAAATGCAGACAAGAAAATCCGGCTGCTGTTGAGGCTGAAGTACAAGCGTTGATTTTCGAGAATTCGCTAGACGGTGACGTGGTCATCTACACAGATGGGTCGGTCGTCCGACATGTGAGAAGCTCATGGCCCTTTACAGCTCGGGCCGGAGGGAGAATTGTGAAGGAGTACTCTGGTGCTTTCACTGAAACCACAAGTAGCCTGACTATGGAAGTCATGGCAGTAAGTAAAGCAATAACATGGCTCGAGACACAGACATTCACTAGGGCTTGTTTCCTTAGCGACTCAATGAGCATGCTCAAGAGAATAGAGATGGGGAGGATCCGAAGAGAGTGGTTGCTGTCTCTGGAGCGGTCTCGGGTGGCAAAGATTAGTTTCATCTTCGTGCCAGAGCATGCGGGAGTACAAGGAAATGAGCCTATTTGGTCGTGCGTCAAAGTACTTGTTCCTGCAGCGAGGCGCCGTCGTCATTTATAGGCGACAGGTTTGATCCCGGTCGGTAACTATAGCTTTCAAATTGTATGTTGTCTAGTGCGTCTTCTAGTCTCTATTTCCTTCTTCTCATTCTGTGAGGGCCAAATAATAATATGTGTGTTTATTTATGTAATTGTGGAGTGCGGACGCGCCATGGAACAGGCTGACATCCTGAATGCTCTACGAGATGTAAAACTTTTACGAGAACCAAGTGATGACTGTGAATCTACTATACTATATTACTACCATGGTCATTCTGCGAGAACAGCAAATTAAAAGAGGTGTGGCCAAACAAGAACACTACGCAGGAAGCCAAAGAAGATTGATAAACCAGCACAGAACTGGTGTCGTTAGCCGCTACACGCTGCGGGATTTGCTGAGGAGGGGATCCGAGCACTTATGGACTGAATGGTTCGATGTGCAATGAGGATGAACTGTCGACTAACTAACTAACTAACTAACTAACTAACTAACTAACAAACTAACTGACTGACTGACTGCCTGACTGGCTGATTGACTGCTGACTATCTGTTCAAGCATTCTGTGGAAATGCCAGATTTTTTTTTAAAAGTTGCATATACATTACAGGACGTGACAGTCAACACCAGGATTTGCTGCCGTTGTTGATGTCTTGGCAAGTTTTTACGTTTAGTAGTTTGCCATTGCTTTCTGAACGATCGGCTTCCATACGAACACGTTAAAACCAGCGCGACACGGTCTGCAATACTAGATTGCTAAATTAAAAACACAATGATAAGCTATAGGTAAGGGACATAATTATCTAATAGTGTTTAAAGGGAGAGTACTACAATTATAAAAAGGAAATAATATACCAGTTGTTATATTATCAAATATCTAATACTTCTAACAAAATTTTAGTTAAAAAATTGCGAATCTACTCAGAAGTCAAATATTTAATTTCATAAAAAGAAATACTTTTAGATTACTTGTAAAATGTTTGCGTATCCTTAATTACTTACATTTTATAATCAACTTTGGATTTATAAATTTATTTTTTAAAAGTTTAATAATAATAGTATATTGTAATTGTGGAACAAATAATCCGGTTGCGGTGTTCAACTCGGAAAAACATTTTTTTACTGTCCTCCTAGGGCCACATAAAATCTATAGAAAATTACCCACACCCTGGCGAAGGAGTTAACGAATTTCTCAGTAATCCTGTACATCAACATGGGTATCCACATGGTCAGTACTAGACAACCCAGGGAAGAATGTGAGAAACTTATCGTCGTACGTACTCAACAATATTGAAACTGAGGCCCTTGCATACGGATTAAAATTCTGCATAAAGCCCAAACACTTCAACCGTATTGAGCCGCAAGCACAGTTTGAAATGTTTGATCAAAATCTCGAAGTTATTACCTACTTCTGCTGAGTCGATCGGATGACTGAAGGCCAAACTGGTAGATTTAGAACACCAGTGTCCCACAACACCCTCTAAACAGACATGTCCGCTGACCAACGAACACCATACTGATTGATTTGGTTGTTTAGGGATTTGAGATTTAAATATTGAGCACAACCCACTACTGGCAACGCTGATCGTATTCTGATATGAACCTAAGGCCTATCCACTTCAATGTGGAAGCACTAGACTCGAGTCTATTTATGGAACACGAACACAACGAAGCGTTTCCGTTCCTAGATATTCTAATGAGACGCAGAACAGACGGCACAATTCAAAGATCGGTGTATCATAAAGAAACATGGACTGGCCAATAGTTAAATGTTCAGAGCTTCTAACCTGCCCAGTACAAACAGAACTTAGTACGGACCCTGTTTGACCGTGCTAGGAAGATATGCACCCAGGGCACACTGACAGAGGAATTGGAAACTCTGAAGAATGTCGTACACCAGAATGGGTACTCCACGGGATTTATAAAGCGCCACTGCCAACAGCCCAAACGAAAACCAGATGAAACTACAGTCCGTAAACTCAAGGTATTTATCCAGCTAACTTTTCGAGGGAATGGCGTAATGCAACGTCTACAAGACTGGCTTATTACAGCAGTAGGCCGAACATTCTGTGCTGCAACTCCAGTCATTAGGTACAGAACCACACCGATTTCCACCCCAGCAGTAAAAAAGCCTGTTCCCCTGTACGCCCAAAACAATTGCATTTACCAATTCACATGTAGGCGCCAGTCTACCTACATTGGCAAACAGAGCGGCAGTTGAACAAAAGAGTTGCTGAACACATACTTCAATAGATCGACAACATACTACACACCGGAAGCTTTCTGCTTCATCAATTGCTAGGCACATGCTGGAAAGCGGTCAAGTGATGGATAGAGACAGGATTTTTCGCGTGTTATTTAACACACAAAATACTCGCTTGTTAAAATTTGCAGAAGTAATAATGATTAAATATTGAGCACAACCCACTACTGGCAACGCCGATCGCATTCTGGTATGAACCTAAGGCCTATCCACGTCAATATGGAAGCACTATACTCGAGTTTCGCCCTCGTTTGAGCTCGTCAGTAGTGCATATCCCTGACCGGATCCGGAAACAGTCCCAGATCACGCGTGTGAACCGGGTGTGTAACCACGCTGCACACACTGGACACACCAAATTATCACAACAGAACATCACAACGCTACCCATCGTAGGCTGTGCTCAAGATTGCCCAATCGCCGAAACAACCACATAATCAATTGATTATTGCTCGCTGGATTTAGGAGGCCTGGTGTTCCTTGCCAGTGAGAAGTCCTGATCGTTCGGGTCCCATCGATTGACGGACGTCGGTCGCGGCGATTGGGCAATCTTGAGCACAGCCTACGATGGGTAGCGTTGTGATGTTCTGTTGTGATAATTTGGTGTGTCCAGTGTGTGCAGCGTGGTTACACACCCGCTTCACACGCGTGATCTGGGACTGTTTCCGGATCCGGTCAGGGATATGCACTACTGACGAGCTCAAACGAGGGCGAAACTCGAGTATAGTGCTTCCATATTGACGTGGATAGGCCTTAGGTTCATACCAGAATGCGATCGGCGTTGCCAGTAGTGGGTTGTGCTCAATATTTAAATTTCAAATCCCGAAACAACCACATAAACAATTGATTATTGCTCGCTGGATTTAGGAGGCCTGGTGTTCCTTGCCAGTGAGAAGTCCTGATCGTTCGGGTCCCATCGATTGACGGACGTCGGTCGCGGCGATTGGGCAATCTTGAGCACAGCCTACGATGGGTAGCGTTGTGATGTTCTGTTGTGATAATTTGGTGTGTCCAGTGTGTGCAGCGTGGTTACACACCCGCTTCACACGCGTGATCTGGGACTGTTTCCGGATCCGGTCAGGGATATGCACTACTGACGAGCTCAAACGAGGGCGAAACTCGAGTATAGTGCTTCCATATTGACGTGGATAGGCCTTAGGTTCATACCAGAATGCGATCGGCGTTGCCAGTAGTGGGTTGTGCTCAATATTTAAATTTCAAATCCCGAAACAACCACATAATCAATTGATTATTGCTCGCTGGATTTAGGAGGCCTGGTGTTCCTTGCCAGTGAGAAGTCCTGATCGTTCGGGTCCCATCGATTGACGGACGTCGGTCGCGGCGATTGGGCAATCTTGAGCACAGCCTACGATGGGTAGCGTTGTGATGTTCTGTTGTGATAATTTGGTGTGTCCAGTGTGTGCAGCGTGGTTACACACCCGCTTCACACGCGTGATATGGGACTGTTTCCGGATCCGGTCAGGGATATGCACTACTGACGAGCTCAAACGAGGGCGAAACTCGAGTATAGTGCTTCCATATTGACGTGGATAGGCCTTAGGTTCATACCAGAATGCGATCGGCGTTGCCAGTAGTGGGTTGTGCTCAATATTTAAATTTCAAATCCCGAAACAACCACATAATCAATTGATTATTGCTCGCTGGATTTAGGAGGCCTGGTGTTCCTTGCCAGTGAGAAGTCCTGATCGTTCGGGTCCCATCGATTGACGGACGTCGGTCGCGGCGATTGGGCAATCTTGAGCACAGCCTACGATGGGTAGCGTTGTGATGTTCTGTTGTGATAATTTGGTGTGTCCAGTGTGTGCAGCGTGGTTACACACCCGCTTCACACGCGTGATCTGGGACTGTTTCCGGATCCGGTCAGGGATATGCACTACTGACGAGCTCAAACGAGGGCGAAACTCGAGTATAGTGCTTCCATATTGACGTGGATAGGCCTTAGGTTCATACCAGAATGCGATCGGCGTTGCCAGTAGTGGGTTGTGCTCAATATTTAAATTTCAAATCCCGAAACAACCACATAATCAATTGATTATTGCTCGCTGGATTTAGGAGGCCTGGTGTTCCTTGCCAGTGAGAAGTCCTGATCGTTCGGGTCCCATCGATTGACGGACGTCGGTCGCGGCGATTGGGCAATCTTGAGCACAGCCTACGATGGGTAGCGTTGTGATGTTCTGTTGTGATAATTTGGTGTGTCCAGTGTGTGCAGCGTGGTTACACACCCGCTTCACACGCGTGATATGGGACTGTTTCCGGATCCGGTCAGGGATATGCACTACTGACGAGCTCAAACGAGGGCGAAACTCGAGTATAGTGCTTCCATATTGACGTGGATAGGCCTTAGGTTCATACCAGAATGCGATCGGCGTTGCCAGTAGTGGGTTGTGCTCAATATTTAAATTTCAAATCCCGAAACAACCACATAATCAATTGATTATTGCTCGCTGGATTTAGGAGGCCTGGTGTTCCTTGCCAGTGAGAAGTCCTGATCGTTCGGGTCCCATCGATTGACGGACGTCGGTCGCGGCGATTGGGCAATCTTGAGCACAGCCTACGATGGGTAGCGTTGGGATGTTCTGTTGTGATAATTTGGTGTGTCCAGTGTGTGCAGCGTGGTTACACACCCGCTTCACACGCGTGATCTGGGACTGTTTCCGGATCCGGTCAGGGATATGCACTACTGACGAGCTCAAACGAGGGCGAAACTCGAGTATAGTGCTTCCATATTGACGTGGATAGGCCTTAGGTTCATACCAGAATGCGATCGGCGTTGCCAGTAGTGGGTTGTGCTCAATATTTAAATTTCAAATCCCGAAACAACCACATAATCAATTGATTATTGCTCGCTGGATTTAGGAGGCCTGGTGTTCCTTGCCAGTGAGAAGTCCTGATCGTTCGGGTCCCATCGATTGACGGACGTCGGTCGCGGCGATTGGGCAATCTTGAGCACAGCCTACGATGGGTAGCGTTGTGATGTTCTGTTGTGATAATTTGGTGTGTCCAGTGTGTGCAGCGTGGTTACACACCCGCTTCACACGCGTGATCTGGGACTGTTTCCGGATCCGGTCAGGGATATGCACTACTGACGAGCTCAAACGAGGGCGAAACTCGAGTATAGTGCTTCCATATTGACGTGGATAGGCCTTAGGTTCATACCAGAATGCGATCGGCGTTGCCAGTAGTGGGTTGTGCTCAATATTTAAATTTCAAATCCCGAAACAACCACATAATTAATAATGATTAATCTACATAAGCCAGTTTTGTGCAAACAAAAAGACATGTCAGTTAGTTTAAAATTACCGTGGTAGACAACTGACATTACTGTGCGAACATGTGTATATTTCAGCTTGAAAGATTTATCTAGTTATTTTACGTTATGGTGTGTGAATTATGCTGTATGTACCTGACGAGATGCAGCGAAATATGCCAGGTAATAAATGGTGCAATCTATTGTTTGTGTTTTCGTTATTCAAATTCACTACGGGAAAACATTGTTTTGAATTGTGATAACATTAACAAACAAATGAGAAGACTGAATGTTAAAATGTTAGGTACACGTGAGACCAGAGCGCATTATTATAGAAAACAGAAATATCACCATGAAGACATTATTTCGCCTAATGAAAACGTATGTGTATTCTGTTTCTCTGTTCTCTTCTGAGTCTTCTCTCCTGTTCTCTTCTCTCAATGTGTAATGAAATGTTGGGGGTAGCGGAATTGTGAGAGGATGATGAACATATCGCGGAAAGAAGAAACGAACACTGAGGTTTAGCTGCAGGTATTACAAGATCACCCATCAAAACCCTAAGGAAAGGATAAAATAAATGTTTGTGGCATATCAATTGAGGAGGTGAAATACGGAAATTAACCTATGTGGGACAACTATGGGAATTTAGGCAGAGAAAGCTTATGTGGGATGCTTGAACCGCTGGGCAATAAATACTAATGTAGTTAGTGGTGTGCTGACTTCGCTCGCAGACATAGGGAAAAGGAATGACCATTGTGTTGTAGATACAGGGAAACCCTGCACCCTACCTCGAACGCCTTGGAACGTTGCACTGGTTTTACAGACACTCGTCCGAGATTTCTGCCATACGCTTCCAATGTACACCATGGGTACATTGCCATCATAGAACTGAATTGGCAGTTGATCTAGGAGCTGGCTGGTAGGAGAAAACTCATTGATGACCCGGGAAGAAGTCACCACAATTGCATGTTCTATTCTCGAAAGTATTGGGAGAGGAGATGAGTGGGTCAGAATGTCAAAGGAAATGTTAGACCTGTGCACGAACATAAGTATAATATTAGATCGGGAGTGTAGGGATTGTCCAGCGAGTTGCAACAATTTGTGCCCAGGTGATGCAACCATCTACACGGATAGCACTGTGCTAAAGAGGCAAAAGAAATGCGTAGGAATTCACAGCGAAGAATAATGGACTGTGTTTAGTGCAGGAGAGTCTGGCATATGATATCACGATATCTAGTATTAGAATGGATATGTAGGAAGTTACTGCGGCGTTCCGCTGGCTGGAGGTCAAACAGCACACACGTATTGTGATTGTAACACAGACTCACAGAGCCTGTCGAGAAGAGTGAAGAAATGTATGTTTTGTGCAGAGCAACATGCTTCAAATAAAAAAAATCTACGATAAAGAGCATCCGTTGTATCTTTTCCCCGGTGGGAAACAAGATGGCGGGGTCTGTACCCATGTGTGGGGTATTAGTGCACGAGAAGGCAGATGTGGTAAGGGACCTTTGGGATCATGTGTATAATTGTTGAAGAACATCGCCTGGAGAGAATGGTGCAGCAGGGAGTGAAGAGGGGATCTGGTAGACCAGTGGTTCTCAACAGGTGGGAAATTAACCCCCACCCCCAGGGTGGGGATTTTAGGATTTCCAGAGGAGTGGAGGGGTCAAGACCACAGATTGGCAGACTTAAACTGGCTTCAGGGCCACACAAAACGCGATCGTTTCCCCTTCTTGAATTATGTTTGAGCGTTGCGCACAGCAGGTCTACAAGGTGTGGAATGCGCCTGGCCCTGCAGCCAGCAGGGTTAGAATCGGCTAGCCTTTCCCAGGAGGGGAGAAAAGTGAACATTAGTAGCCTGCCGATTAGTAACCTCCATCTCCACATTGTACAGACCGGGACACCATGACCGCGAGGTGATGGGCTAACGTGGTTATGGTATGCCATAGGTGATGGACTACCTGTGGTCAGATTTGTGTCCTAAACCTGCGACTGGCCTAGCAAGCCGGTAGGGGATCTTCATACTGCTCGTAGAAAAACTAAGAAGTATAAACGGACTGACCCAAACTGATATCGGCCTGGCAATGTTAATTGACTACGAGATAGATCAGCGACTCAAAAAATAGGCACAATAAACGTCTATAGTTTCAATAATACGAATGAACGAAAGAACGAACGAACGAAAATCTTTATTTTTAAAGGGTTTAGAATTGGACATTCTGCCCTTCTTCTATATTTCCTCTCATACATTCTTTCATTAAACGTCTCTTATGAAGCAAATCTTTAACAACAAAAGAACAATAGGCATTAAATCGCATGAAAAATAATCAATAATACATGACTCACCGAGGCAATGTTTAACAAGGGCATTATAAGTACCCAAGGAAGGTGTAACGGCCATACATATGGGAATGTTTTTCTTTTCAAGGTGCTGACCTCATTTGGCAGAGGACTGACGAGGACAAGGGCAAAGCCCTCTTTGAACGCTACCTTGAGCAGAGCAACCAGACAGACATGGGAGGCCGAAATCTGGCCAAGGAGGTCACCTCAGACAGATGCAAGGCCCAGAACACTTCAGGATGAAGACACAGTGACAGTGAAAGAAATCAAGGCTGTGCTTCGACGATCAAAAAACAGTGCTCCAGGTCCTGATGGCATAAGATACGATGACATAAATAGGTGTACCGACAATGAGCTAGAGAAACTAGCAGACATGTACAACAACAGTATAGGGAGTGCTAGCATCAAGGAGGAATGGTTACACAGCTATCTGATTCCCTTGCCGAAACCTGACAAAGGCCACACAAAAATTCAGGGATATCGAATTATAACCATGCAGAATACAATAGGCAAGCTGCTGGAGAAGGTAATTGCCAGGAAAATATCAAGCCAACTAGAGAGGCAAGGTGTTTTCCCACCTACCCTGGGTGGGTACCGTCCAAAAAGAGAAACCTGGACCAATGCAGCAGTCTTTGCCCAGGATGTCTATGAAGGTTTCCACTCAGGCACTGAAACCGTTGCTGCAGCGATTGATCTTGAGGACGCATACAACAGAGTACCACTGGATTTTTTAATGTTTCAGCTTCTCGAACTAAACGTAAGTCCATTCCTCCTTAGTTGGATCGCTGCAGCCCTCTTCCAACGGAAAGTAGTTTTTAGATGTGGCAGTTGGACTTCGGAACCAACAACAATATATCCTGGCCTACCACAGTGATCACCATTATCTCCGGTACTGTTCAACGCCTACACAGTGAGAATCACCAGAGAGCAGATCACTGGACCTGGCAGGACATTGTCATATGCCGATGATGTTTTAGTGTATCGTCAGGGTAAGGATAGAGAGGAGGTTGCTGTAGAACTACAAACCGAACTCAATCGCATAAGTACTTGGTGTGATGAAGCTGGGGCAATTGTCAACCCAACAAAGGCAACAGTGACTTGGTTCTCGTTGAATAATCATATTGTCAACACTACAACACCAACTGTAATGCTGTGTTCAGAGGCGGTGGAAAGAACGCAGGCAATGAATTACCTGGGGATACGGTTTGATCGAAGCCTTGCTTATAATGTGCACATAGACCAGGTGATAACAAAGGCCAAGCGGGGTTTGGCAGCGATGCGGGTGATGGCGGAAGCAAACTGTGAGCAGCGCCATCTATGTCTTCTGTACGAGGGGCTGGTCATGTCTGTTTTTGAGTATGCAATGGCAATCCTGACTCTCAGCCATAAGCAGATAGAAAGAATGGAAAGGATACAGAATGAAGCTATGCGCATTATTCTTGGATGTACAAGAGATACAGCATGCAGGGCGATGCGCTACCTTCTTAATTTTCCAACCATTGAAGAGAGAATACAAGGTTGCAGGGCACGCGCCTACCTCAGAGTTAACGCAAACACACAACATCTACTGCATAGTGAAATTAGGAAGGTGAAGGGCAGCAGGTTAAAAAGAGGACGGTCGTGGATGGGTCAAGCCGAAGACATTCTTCAACAGGTGTGTTCACTTGAGGACTTAGAACCTGGCGAGGAGTCGGTGCAAGTGCCAACAGACTTCTGCACATCCTTTTCAGTTTGCATCCAACTAGATAGAAAATGCAGACAAGAAAATCCGGCTGCTGTTGAGGCTGAAGTACAAGCGTTGATTTTCGAGAATTCGCTAGACGGTGACGTGGTCATCTACACAGATGGGTCGGTCGTCCGACATGTGAGAAGCTCATGGCCCTTTACAGCTCGGGCCGGAGGGAGAATTGTGAAGGAGTACTCTGGTGCTTTCACTGAAACCACAAGTAGCCTGACTATGGAAGTCATGGCAGTAAGTAAAGCAATAACATGGCTCGAGACACAGACATTCACTAGGGCTTGTTTCCTTAGCGACTCAATGAGCATGCTCAAGAGAATAGAGATGGGGAGGATCCGAAGAGAGTGGTTGCTGTCTCTGGAGCGGTCTCGGGTGGCAAAGATTAGTTTCATCTTCGTGCCAGAGCATGCGGGAGTACAAGGAAATGAGCCTATTTGGTCGTGCGTCAAAGTACTTGTTCCTGCAGCGAGGCGCCGTCGTCATTTATAGGCGACAGGTTTGATCCCGGTCGGTAACTATAGCTTTCAAATTGTATGTTGTCTAGTGCGTCTTCTAGTCTCTATTTCCTTCTTCTCATTCTGTGAGGGCCAAATAATAATATGTGTGTTTATTTATGTAATTGTGGAGTGCGGACGCGCCATGGAACAGGCTGACATCCTGAATGCTCTACGAGATGTAAAACTTTTACGAGAACCAAGTGATGACTGTGAATCTACTATACTATATTACTACCATGGTCATTCTGCGAGAACAGCAAATTAAAAGAGGTGTGGCCAAACAAGAACACTACGCAGGAAGCCAAAGAAGATTGATAAACCAGCACAGAACTGGTGTCGTTAGCCGCTACACGCTGCGGGATTTGCTGAGGAGGGGATCCGAGCACTTATGGACTGAATGGTTCGATGTGCAATGAGGATGAACTGTCGACTAACTAACTAACTAACTAACTAACTAACTAACTAACTAACAAACTAACTGACTGACTGACTGCCTGACTGGCTGATTGACTGCTGACTATCTGTTCAATCATTCTGTGGAAATGCCAGATTTTTTTTTAAAAGTTGCATATACATTACAGGACGTGACAGTCAACACCAGGATTTGCTGCCGTTGTTGATGTCTTGGCAAGTTTTTACGTTTAGTAGTTTGCCATTGCTTTCTGAACGATCGGCTTCCATACGAACACGTTAAAACCAGCGCGACACGGTCTGCGATACTAGATTGCTAAATTAAAAACACAATGATAAGCTATAGGTAAGGGACATAATTATCTAATAGTGTTTAAAGGGAGAGTACTACAATTATAAAAAGGAAATAATATACCAGTTGTTATATTATCAAATATCTAATACTTCTAACAAAATTTTAGTTAAAAAATTGCGAATCTACTCAGAAGTCAAATATTTAATTTCATAAAAGAAATACTTTTAGATTACTTGTAAAATGTTTGCGTATCCTTAATTACTTACATTTTATAATCAACTTTGGATTTATAAATTTATTTTTTAAAAGTTTAATAATAATAGTATATTGTAATTGTGGAACAAATAATCCGGTTGCGGTGTTCAACTCGGAAAAACATTTTTTTACTGTCCTCCTAGGGCCACATAAAATCTATAGAAAATTACCCACACCCTGGCGAAGGAGTTAACGAATTTCTCAGTAATCCTGTACATCAACATGGGTATCCACATGGTCAGTACTAGACAACCCAGGGAAGAATGTGAGAAACTTATCGTCGTACGTACTCAACAATATTGAAACTGAGGCCCTTGCATACGGATTAAAATTCTGCATAAAGCCCAAACACTTCAACCGTATTGAGCCGCAAGCACAGTTTGAAATGTTTGATCAAAATCTCGAAGTTATTACCTACTTCTGCTGAGTCGATCGGATGACTGAAGGCCAAACTGGTAGATTTAGAACACCAGTGTCCCACAACACCCTCTAAACAGACATGTCCGCTGACCAACGAACACCATACTGATTGATTTGGTTGTTTAGGGATTTGAGATTTAAATATTGAGCACAACCCACTACTGGCAACGCTGATCGTATTCTGATATGAACCTAAGGCCTATCCACTTCAATGTGGAAGCACTAGACTCGAGTCTATTTATGGAACACGAACACAACGAAGCGTTTCCGTTCCTAGATATTCTAATGAGACGCAGAACAGACGGCACAATTCAAAGATCGGTGTATCATAAAGAAACATGGACTGGCCAATAGTTAAATGTTCAGAGCTTCTAACCTGCCCAGTACAAACAGAACTTAGTACGGACCCTGTTTGACCGTGCTAGGAAGATATGCACCCAGGGCACACTGACAGAGGAATTGGAAACTCTGAAGAATGTCGTACACCTGAATGGGTACTCCACGGGATTTATAAAGCGCCACTGCCAACAGCCCAAACGAAAACCAGATGAAACTACAGTCCGTAAACTCAAGGTATTTATCCAGCTAACTTTTCGAGGGAATGGCGTAATGCAACGTCTACAAGACTGGCTTATTACAGCAGTAGGCCGAACATTCTGTGCTGCAACTCCAGTCATTAGGTACAGAACCACACCGATTTCCACCCCAGCAGTAAAAAAGCCTGTTCCCCTGTACGCCCAAAACAATTGCATTTACCAATTCACATGTAGGCGCCAGTCTACCTACATTGGCAAACAGAGCGGCAGTTGAACAAAAGAGTTGCTGAACACATACTTCAATAGATCGACAAGATACTACACACCGGAAGCTTTCTGCTTCATCAATTGCTAGGCACATGCTGGAAAGCGGTCAAGTGATGGATAGAGACAGGATTTTTCGCGTGTTATTTAACACACAAAATACTCGCTTGTTAAAATTTGCAGAAGTAATAATGATTAAATATTGAGCACAACCCACTACTGGCAACGCCGATCGCATTCTGGTATGAACCTAAGGCCTATCCACGTCAATATGGAAGCACTATACTCGAGTTTCGCCCTCGTTTGAGCTCGTCAGTAGTGCATATCCCTGACCGGATCCGGAAACAGTCCCAGATCACGCGTGTGAACCGGGTGTGTAACCACGCTGCACACACTGGACACACCAAATTATCACAACAGAACATCACAACGCTACCCATCGTAGGCTGTGCTCAAGATTGCCCAATCGCCGAAACAACCACATAATCAATTGATTATTGCTCGCTGGATTTAGGAGGCCTGGTGTTCCTTGCCAGTGAGAAGTCCTGATCGTTCGGGTCCCATCGATTGACGGACGTCGGTCGCGGCGATTGGGCAATCTTGAGCACAGCCTACGATGGGTAGCGTTGTGATGTTCTGTTGTGATAATTTGGTGTGTCCAGTATGTGCAGCGTGGTTACACACCCGCTTCACACGCGTGATCTGGGACTGTTTCCGGATCCGGTCAGGGATATGCACTACTGACGAGCTCAAACGAGGGCGAAACTCGAGTATAGTGCTTCCATATTGACGTGGATAGGCCTTAGGTTCATACCAGAATGCGATCGGCGTTGCCAGTAGTGGGTTGTGCTCAATATTTAAATTTCAAATCCCGAAACAACCACATAATCAATTGATTATTGCTCGCTGGATTTAGGAGGCCTGGTGTTCCTTGCCAGTGAGAAGTCCTAATCGTTCGGGTCCCATCGATTGACGGACGTCGGTCGCGGCGATTGGGCAATCTTGAGCACAGCCTACGATGGGTAGCGTTGTGATGTTCTGTTGTGATAATTTGGTGTGTCCAGTGTGTGCAGCGTGGTTACACACCCGCTTCACACGCGTGATCTGGGACTGTTTCCGGATCCGGTCAGGGATATGCACTACTGACGAGCTCAAACGAGGGCGAAACTCGAGTATAGTGCTTCCATATTGACGTGGATAGGTCTTAGGTTCATACCAGAATGCGATCGGCGTTGCCAGTAGTGGGTTGTGCTCAATATTTAAATATCAAATCCCGAAACAACCACATAATCAATTGATTATTGCTCGCTGGATTTAGGAGGCCTGGTGTTCCTTGCCAGTGAGAAGTCCTGATCGTTCGGGTCCCATCGATTGACGGACGTCGGTCGCGGCGATTGGGCAATCTTGAGCACAGCCTACGATGGGTAGCGTTGTGATGTTCTGTTGTGATAATTTGGTGTGTCCAGTGTGTGCAGCGTGGTTACACACCCGCTTCACACGCGTGATCTGGGACTGTTTCCGGATCCGGTCAGGGATATGCACTACTGACGAGCTCAAACGAGGGCGAAACTCGAGTATAGTGCTTCCATATTGACGTGGATAGGCCTTAGGTTCATACCAGAATGCGATCGGCGTTGCCAGTAGTGGGTTGTGCTCAATATTTAAATTTCAAATCCCGAAACAACCACATAATCAATTGATTATTGCTCGCTGGATTTAGGAGGCCTGGTGTTCCTTGCCAGTGAGAAGTCCTGATCGTTCGGGTCCCATCGATTGACGGACGTCGGTCGCGGCGATTGGGCAATCTTGAGCACAGCCTACGATGGGTAGCGTTGTGATGTTCTGTTGTGATAATTTGGTGTGTCCAGTGTGTGCAGCGTGGTTACACACCCGCTTCACACGCGTGATCTGGGACTGTTTCCGGATCCGGTCAGGGATATGCACTACTGACGAGCTCAAACGAGGGCGAAACTCGAGTATAGTGCTTCCATATTGACGTGGATAGGCCTTAGGTTCATACCAGAATGCGATCGGCGTTGCCAGTAGTGGGTTGTGCTCAATATTTAAATTTCAAATCCCGAAACAACCACATAATCAATTGATTATTGCTCGCTGGATTTAGGAGGCCTGGTGTTCCTTGCCAGTGAGAAGTCCTAATCGTTCGGGTCCCATCGATTGACGGACGTCGGTCGCGGCGATTGGGCAATCTTGAGCACAGCCTACGATGGGTAGCGTTGTGATGTTCTGTTGTGATAATTTGGTGTGTCCAGTGTGTGCAGCGTGGTTACACACCCGCTTCACACGCGTGATCTGGGACTGTTTCCGGATCCGGTCAGGGATATGCACTACTGACGAGCTCAAACGAGGGCGAAACTCGAGTATAGTGCTTCCATATTGACGTGGATAGGCCTTAGGTTCATACCAGAATGCGATCGGCGTTGCCAGTAGTGGGTTGTGCTCAATATTTATATTTCAAATCCCGAAACAACCACATAATCAATTGATTATTGCTCGCTGGATTTAGGAGGCCTGGTGTTCCTTGCCAGTGAGAAGTCCTGATCGTTCGGGTCCCATCGATTGACGGACGTCGGTCGCGGCGATTGGGCAATCTTGAGCACAGCCTACGATGGGTAGCGTTGTGATGTTCTGTTGTGATAATATGGTGTGTCCAGTGTGTGCAGCGTGGTTACACACCCGCTTCACACGCGTGATCTGGGACTGTTTCCGGATCCGGTCAGCGATATGCACTACTGACGAGCTCAAACGAGGGCGAAACTCGAGTATAGTGCTTCCATATTGACGTGGATAGGCCTTAGGTTCATACCAGAATGCGATCGGCGTTGCCAGTAGTGGGTTGTGCTCAATATTTAAATTTCAAATCCCGAAACAACCACATAATCAATTGATTATTGCTCGCTGGATTTAGGAGGCCTGGTGTTCCTTGCCAGTGAGAAGTCCTAATCGTTCGGGTCCCATCGATTGACGGACGTCGGTCGCGGCGATTGGGCAATCTTGAGCACAGCCTACGATGGGTAGCGTTGTGATGTTCTGTTGTGATAATTTGGTGTGTCCAGTGTGTGCAGCGTGGTTACACACCCGCTTCACACGCGTGATCTGGGACTGTTTCCGGATCCGGTCAGGGATATGCACTACTGACGAGCTCAAACGAGGGCGAAACTCGAGTATAGTGCTTCCATATTGACGTGGATAGGCCTTAGGTTCATACCAGAATGCGATCGGCGTTGCCAGTAGTGGGTTGTGCTCAATATTTAAATTTCAAATCCCGAAACAACCACATAATCAATTGATTATTGCTCGCTGGATTTAGGAGGCCTGGTGTTCCTTGCCAGTGAGAAGTCCTGATCGTTCGGGTCCCATCGATTGACGGACGTCGGTCGCGGCGATTGGGCAATCTTGAGCACAGCCTACGATGGGTAGCGTTGTGATGTTCTGTTGTGATAATTTGGTGTGTCCAGTGTGTGCAGCGTGGTTACACACCCGCTTCACACGCGTGATCTGGGACTGTTTCCGGATCCGGTCAGGGATATGCACTACTGACGAGCTCAAACGAGGGCGAAACTCGAGTATAGTGCTTCCATATTGACGTGGATAGGCCTTAGGTTCATACCAGAATGCGATCGGCGTTGCCAGTAGTGGGTTGTGCTCAATATTTAAATTTCAAATCCCGAAACAACCACATAATTAATAATGATTAATCTACATAAGCCAGTTTTGTGCAAACAAAAAGACATGTCAGTTAGTTTAAAATTACCGTGGTAGACAACTGACATTACTGTGCGAACATGTGTATATTTCAGCTTGAAAGATTTATCTAGTTATTTTACGTTATGGTGTGTGAATTATGCTGTATGTACCTGACGAGATGCAGCGAAATATGCCAGGTAATAAATGGTGCAATCTATTGTTTGTGTTTTCGTTATTCAAATTCACTACGGGAAAACATTGTTTTGAATTGTGATAACATTAACAAACAAATGAGAAGACTGAATATTAAAATGTTAGGTACACGTGAGACCAGAGCGCATTATTATAGAAAACAGAAATATCACCATGAAGACATTATTTCGCCTAATGAAAACGTATGTGTATTCTGTTTCTCTGTTCTCTTCTGAGTCTTCTCTCCTGTTCTCTTCTCTCAATGTGTAATGAAATGTTGGGGGTAGCGGAATTGTGAGAGGATGATGAACATATCGCGGAAAGAAGAAACGAACACTGAGGTTTAGCTGCAGGTATTACAAGATCACCCATCAAAACCCTAAGGAAAGGATAAAATAAATGTTTGTGGCATATCAATTGAGGAGGTGAAATACGGAAATTAACCTATGTGGGACAACTATGGGAATTTAGGCAGAGAAAGCTTATGTGGGATGCTTGAACCGCTGGGCAATAAATACTAATGTAGTTAGTGGTGTGCTGACTTCGCTCGCAGACATAGGGAAAAGGAATGACCATTGTGTTGTAGATACAGGGAAACCCTGCACCCTACCTCGAACGCCTTGGAACGTTGCACTGGTTTTACAGACACTCGTCCGAGATTTCTGCCATACGCTTCCAATGTACACCATGGGTACATTGCCATCATAGAACTGAATTGGCAGTTGATCTAGGAGCTGGCTGGTAGGAGAAAACTCATTGATGACCCGGGAAGAAGTCACCACAATTGCATGTTCTATTCTCGAAAGTATTGGGAGAGGAGATGAGTGGGTCAGAATGTCAAAGGAAATGTTAGACCTGTGCACGAACATAAGTATAATATTAGATCGGGAGTGTAGGGATTGTCCAGCGAGTTGCAACAATTTGTGCCCAGGTGATGCAACCATCTACACGGATAGCACTGTGCTAAAGAGGCAAAAGAAATGCGTAGGAATTCACAGCGAAGAATAATGGACTGTGTTTAGTGCAGGAGAGTCTGGCATATGATATCACGATATCTAGTATTAGAATGGATATGTAGGAAGTTACTGCGGCGTTCCGCTGGCTGGAGGTCAAACAGCACACACGTATTGTGATTGTAACACAGACTCACAGAGCCTGTCGAGAAGAGTGAAGAAATGTATGTTTTGTGCAGAGCAACATGCTTCAAATAAAAAAAATCTACGATAAAGAGCATCCGTTGTATCTTTTCCCCGGTGGGAAACAAGATGGCGGGGTCTGTACCCATGGGTGGGGTATTAGTGCACGAGAAGGCAGATGTGGTAAGGGACCTTTGGGATCATGTGTATAATTGTTGAAGAACATCGCCTGGAGAGAATGGTGCAGCAGGGAGTGAAGAGGGGATCTGGTAGACCAGTGGTTCTCAACAGGTGGGAAATTAACCCCCACCCCCAGGGTGGGGATTTTAGGATTTCCAGAGGAGTGGAGGGGTCAAGACCACAGATTGGCAGACTTAAACTGGCTTCAGGGCCACACAAAACGCGATCGTTTCCCCTTCTTGAATTATGTTTGAGCGTTGCGCACAGCAGGTCTACAAGGTGTGGAATGCGCCTGGCCCTGCAGCCAGCAGGGTTAGAATCGGCTAGCCTTTCCCAGGAGGGGAGAAAAGTGAACATTAGTAGCCTGCCGATTAGTAACCTCCATCTCCACATTGTACAGACCGGGACACCATGACCGCGAGGTGATGGGCTAACGTGGTTATGGTATGCCATAGGTGATGGACTACCTGTGGTCAGATTTGTGTCCTAAACCTGCGACTGGCCTAGCAAGCCGGTAGGGGATCTTCATACTGCTCGTAGAAAAACTAAGAAGTATAAACGGACTGACCCAAACTGATATCGGCCTGGCAATGTTAATTGACTACGAGATAGATCAGCGACTCAAAAAATAGGCACAATAAACGTCTATAGTTTCAATAATACGAATGAACGAAAGAACGAACGAACGAAAATCTTTATTTTTAAAGGGTTTAGAATTGGACATTCTGCCCTTCTTCTATATTTCCTCTCATACATTCTTTCATTAAACGTCTCTTATGAAGCAAATCTTTAACAACAAAAGAACAATAGGCATTAAATCGCATGAAAAATAATCAATAATACATGACTCACCGAGGCAATGTTTAACAAGGGCATTATAAGTACCCAAGGAAGGTGTAACGGCCATACATATGGGAATGTTTTTCTTTTCAAGGTGCTGACCTCATTTGGCAGAGGACTGACGAGGACAAGGGCAAAGCCCTCTTTGAACGCTACCTTGAGCAGAGCAACCAGACAGACATGGGAGGCCGAAATCTGGCCAAGGAGGTCACCTCAGACAGATGCAAGGCCCAGAACACTTCGGATGAAGACACAGTGACAGTGAAAGAAATCAAGGCTGTGCTTCGACGATCAAAAAACAGTGCTCCAGGTCCTGATGGCATAAGATACGATGACATAAATAGGTGTACCGACAATGAGCTAGAGAAACTAGCAGACATGTACAACAACAGTATAGGGAGTGCTAGCATCAAGGAGGAATGGTTACACAGCTATCTGATTCCCTTGCCGAAACCTGACAAAGGCCACACAAAAATTCAGGGAAATCGAATTATAACCATGCAGAATACAATAGGCAAGCTGCTGGAGAAGGTAATTGCCAGGAAAATATCAAGCCAACTAGAGAGGCAAGGTGTTTTCCCACCTACCCTGGGTGGGTACCGTCCAAAAAGAGAAACCTGGACCAATGCAGCAGTCTTTGCCCAGGATGTCTATGAAGGTTTCCACTCAGGCACTGAAACCGTTGCTGCAGCGATTGATCTTGAGGACGCATACAACAGAGTACCACTGGATTTTTTAATGTTTCAGCTTCTCGAACTAAACGTAAGTCCATTCCTCCTTAGTTGGATCGCTGCAGCCCTCTTCCAACGGAAAGTAGTTTTTAGATGTGGCAGTTGGACTTCGGAACCAACAACAATATATCCTGGCCTACCACAGTGATCACCATTATCTCCGGTACTGTTCAACGCCTACACAGTGAGAATCACCAGTGAGCAGATCACTGGACCTGGCAGGACATTGTCATATGCCGATGATGTTTTAGTGTATCGTCAGGGTAAGGATAGAGAGGAGGTTGCTGTAGAACTACAAACCGAACTCAATCGCATAAGTACTTGGTGTGATGAAGCTGGGGCAATTGTCAACCCAACAAAGGCAACAGTGACTTGGTTCTCGTTGAATAATCATATTGTCAACACTACAACACCAACTGTAATGCTGTGTTCAGAGGCGGTGGAAAGAACGCAGGCAATGAATTACCTGGGGATACGGTTTGATCGAAGCCTTGCTTATAATGTGCACATAGACCAGGTGATAACAAAGGCCAAGCGGGGTTTGGCAGCGATGCGGGTGATGGCGGAAGCAAACTGTGAGCAGCGCCATCTATGTCTTCTGTACGAGGGGCTAATCATGTCTGTTTTTGAGTATGCAATGGCAATCCTGACTCTCAGCCATAAGCAGATAGAAAGAATGGAAAGGATACAGAATGAAGCTATGCGCATTATTCTTGGATGTACAAGAGATACAGCATGCAGGGCGATGCGCTACCTTCTTAATTTTCCAACCATTGAAGAGAGAATACAAGGTTGCAGGGCACGCGCCTACCTCAGAGTTAACGCAAACACACAACATCTACTGCATAGTGAAATTAGGAAGGTGAAGGGCAGCAGGTTAAAAAGAGGACGGTCGTGGATGGGTCAAGCCGAAGACATTCTTCAACAGGTGTGTTCACTTGAGGACTTAGAACCTGGCGAGGAGTCGGTGCAAGTGCCAACAGACTTCTGCACATCCTTTTCAGTTTGCATCCAACTAGATAGAAAATGCAGACAAGAAAATCCGGCTGCTGTTGAGGCTGAAGTACAAGCGTTGATTTTCGAGAATTCGCTAGACGGTGACGTGGTCATCTACACAGATGGGTCGGTCGTCCGACATGTGAGAAGCTCATGGCCCTTTACAGCTCGGGCCGGAGGGAGAATTGTGAAGGAGTACTCTGGTGCTTTCACTGAAACCACAAGTAGCCTGACTATGGAAGTCATGGCAGTAAGTAAAGCAATAACATGGCTCGAGACACAGACATTCACTAGGGCTTGTTTCCTTAGCGACTCAATGAGCATGCTCAAGAGAATAGAGATGGGGAGGATCCGAAGAGAGTGGTTGCTGTCTCTGGAGCGGTCTCGGGTGGCAAAGATTAGTTTCATCTTCGTGCCAGAGCATGCGGGAGTACAAGGAAATGAGCCTATTTGGTCGTGCGTCAAAGTACTTGTTCCTGCAGCGAGGCGCCGTCGTCATTTATAGGCGACAGGTTTGATCCCGGTCGGTAACTATAGCTTTCAAATTGTATGTTGTCTAGTGCGTCTTCTAGTCTCTATTTCCTTCTTCTCATTCTGTGAGGGCCAAATAATAATATGTGTGTTTATTTATGTAATTGTGGAGTGCGGACGCGCCATGGAACAGGCTGACATCCTGAATGCTCTACGAGATGTAAAACTTTTACGAGAACCAAGTGATGACTGTGAATCTACTATACTATATTACTACCATGGTCATTCTGCGAGAACAGCAAATTAAAAGAGGTGTGGCCAAACAAGAACACTACGCAGGAAGCCAAAGAAGATTGATAAACCAGCACAGAACTGGTGTCGTTAGCCGCTACACGCTGCGGGATTTGCTGAGGAGGGGATCCGAGCACTTATGGACTGAATGGTTCGATGTGCAATGAGGATGAACTGTCGACTAACTAACTAACTAACTAACTAACTAACTAACTAACTAACAAACTAACTGACTGACTGACTGCCTGACTGGCTGATTGACTGCTGACTATCTGTTCAAGCATTCTGTGGAAATGCCAGATTTTTTTTTAAAAGTTGCATATACATTACAGGACGTGACAGTCAACACCAGGATTTGCTGCCGTTGTTGATGTCTTGGCAAGTTTTTACGTTTAGTAGTTTGCCATTGCTTTCTGAACGATCGTCTTCCATACGAACACGTTAAAACCAGCGCGACACGGTCTGCAATACTAGATTGCTAAATTAAAAACACAATGATAAGCTATAGGTAAGGGACATAATTATCTAATAGTGTTTAAAGGGAGAGTACTACAATTATAAAAAGGAAATAATATACCAGTTGTTATATTATCAAATATCTAATACTTCTAACAAAATTTTAGTTAAAAAATTGCGAATCTACTCAGAAGTCAAATATTTAATTTCATAAAAAGAAATACTTTTAGATTACTTGTAAAATGTTTGCGTATCCTTAATTACTTACATTTTATAATCAACTTTGGATTTATAAATTTATTTTTTAAAAGTTTAATAATAATAGTATATTGTAATTGTGGAACAAATAATCCGGTTGCGGTGTTCAACTCGGAAGAGCAGAGCCACTGTAATTTTCTATTTAATCGAGTTTCTAACTGTTACAGAAAGATGAATCGCATGTTTGGTCGAGGTAAACCAAAGGAGCCACCCCCAAATCTTAATGATTGTATTTCTAATATTGACAGCAGAGGAGAGTCAATAGACAAAAAAATAGACCGTTTAGAAGGAGAACTGAAGAAATACAAGGATCAGATGAAGAAGATGCGAGAAGGTCCTGCAAAAAATCAGGTGAAACAGAAGGCTATGAGAGTATTGAAACAAAAGCGCATGTATGAAAACCAGCGAGATCAACTAAGCACACAGTCATTCAATCTCGAACAGCAGAACTATGCAATACAGAGTTTAAAGGACACTAAAACAACAGTGGATGCTATGAAGATTGGCGTGAAGGACTTCAAAAAAGCATACAAACATGTGAACATTGATCACATAGAGAATATGCAGGACGATTTGGAAGATTTGATGGAGCAGGGCAGTGAAATCCAGGAAGTGATGTCCAGGAGCTATGGCATGCCAGAGCTGGATGATGCTGACCTGGAGGCAGAGCTTGATGCCCTTGGTGATGAGCTGTTGGACGAGGACTCCTCCTACCTCGACGATGTCGCCGCTCCATCTGCACCAACCAGTGAACCTGGAACTGAGAGCAGAGGTGATGTGCTGGTGGATGAGTTTGGTCTGCCTCAGATACCTCAGGGTGCTAAATAAACTGTACATATTGTAATCATTCTACCTGTAATCTTCATTGTCATCATTACCATCATCACCTGTCAGTAGTTATCACGATGAAAAGTTTCAATTATAAATTATTGTTGCATACTGCCACAAATGCAAATCAAAAAAAAAAAAAAAAAAAATCAACTCGGAAAAACATTTTTTTACTGTCCTCCTAGGGCCACATAAAATCTATAGAAAATTACCCACACCCTGGCGAAGGAGTTAACGAATTTCTCAGTAATCCTGTACATCAACATGGGTATCCACATGGTCAGTACTAGACAACCCAGGGAAGAATGTGAGAAACTTATCGTCGTACGTACTCAACAATATTGAAACTGAGGCCCTTGCATACGGATTAAAATTCTGCATAAAGCCCAAACACTTCAACCGTATTGAGCCGCAAGCACAGTTTGAAATGTTTGATCAAAATCTCGAAGTTATTACCTACTTCTGCTGAGTCGATCGGATGACTGAAGGCCAAACTGGTAGATTTAGAACACCAGTGTCCCACAACACCCTCTAAACAGACATGTCCGCTGACCAACGAACACCATACTGATTGATTTGGTTGTTTAGGGATTTGAGATTTAAATATTGAGCACAACCCACTACTGGCAACGCTGATCGTATTCTGATATGAACCTAAGGCCTATCCACTTCAATGTGGAAGCACTAGACTCGAGTCTATTTATGGAACACGAACACAACGAAGCGTTTCCGTTCCTAGATATTCTAATGAGACGCAGAACAGACGGCACAATTCAAAGATCGGTGTATCATAAAGAAACATGGACTGGCCAATAGTTAAATGTTCAGAGCTTCTAACCTGCCCAGTACAAACAGAACTTAGTACGGACCCTGTTTGACCGTGCTAGGAAGATATGCACCCAGGGCACACTGACAGAGGAATTGGAAACTCTGAAGAATGTCGTACACCAGAATGGGTACTCCACGGGATTTATAAAGCGCCACTGCCAACAGCCCAAACGAAAACCAGATGAAACTACAGTCCGTAAACTCAAGGTATTTATCCAGCTAACTTTTCGAGGGAATGGCGTAATGCAACGTCTACAAGACTGGCTTATTACAGCAGTAGGCCGAACATTCTGTGCTGCAACTCCAGTCATTAGGTACAGAACCACACCGATTTCCACCCCAGCAGTAAAAAAGCCTGTTCCCCTGTACGCCCAAAACAATTGCATTTACCAATTCACATGTAGGCGCCAGTCTACCTACATTGGCAAACAGAGCGGCAGTTGAACAAAAGAGTTGCTGAACACATACTTCAATAGATCGACAACATACTACACACCGGAAGCTTTCTGCTTCATCAATTGCTAGGCACATGCTGGAAAGCGGTCAAGTGATGGATAGAGACAGGATTTTTCGCGTGTTATTTAACACACAAAATACTCGCTTGTTAAAATTTGCAGAAGTAATAATGATTAAATATTGAGCACAACCCACTACTGGCAACGCCGATCGCATTCTGGTATGAACCTAAGGCCTATCCACGTCAATATGGAAGCACTATACTCGAGTTTCGCCCTCGTTTGAGCTCGTCAGTAGTGCATATCCCTGACCGGATCCGGAAACAGTCCCAGATCACGCGTGTGAACCGGGTGTGTAACCACGCTGCACACACTGGACACACCAAATTATCACAACAGAACATCACAACGCTACCCATCGTAGGCTGTGCTCAAGATTGCCCAATCGCCGAAACAACCACATAATCAATTGATTATTGCTCGCTGGATTTAGGAGGCCTGGTGTTCCTTGCCAGTGAGAAGTCCTGATCGTTCGGGTCCCATCGATTGACGGACGTCGGTCGCGGCGATTGGGCAATCTTGAGCACAGCCTACGATGGGTAGCGTTGTGATGTTCTGTTGTGATAATTTGGTGTGTCCAGTGTGTGCAGCGTGGTTACACACCCGCTTCACACGCGTGATCTGGGACTGTTTCCGGATCCGGTCAGGGATATGCACTACTGACGAGCTCAAACGAGGGCGAAACTCGAGTATAGTGCTTCCATATTGACGTGGATAGGCCTTAGGTTCTTCCCAGAATGCGATCGGCGTTGCCAGTAGTGGGTTGTGCTCAATATTTAAATTTCAAATCCCGAAACAACCACATAATCAATTGATTATTGCTCGCTGGATTTAGGAGGCCTGGTGTTCCTTGCCAGTGAGAAGTCCTGATCGTTCGGGTCCCATCGATTGACGGACGTCGGTCGCGGCGATTGGGCAATCTTGAGCACAGCCTACGATGGGTAGCGTTGTGATGTTCTGTTGTGATAATTTGGTGTGTCCAGTGTGTGCAGCGTGGTTACACACCCGCTTCACACGCGTGATCTGGGACTGTTTCCGGATCCGGTCAGGGATATGCACTACTGACGAGCTCAAACGAGGGCGAAACTCGAGTATAGTGCTTCCATATTCACGTGGATAGGCCTTAGGTTCATACCAGAATGCGATCGGCGTTGCCAGTAGTGGGTTGTGCTCAATATTTAAATTTCAAATCCCGAAACAACCACATAATCAATTGATTATTGCTCGCTGGATTTAGGAGGCCTGGTGTTCCTTGCCAGTGAGAAGTCCTAATCGTTCGGGTCACATCGATTGACGGACGTCGGTCGCGGCGATTGGGCAATCTTGAGCACAGCCTACGATGGGTAGCGTTGTGATGTTCTGTTGTGATAATTTGGTGTGTCCAGTGTGTGCAGCGTGGTTACACATCCGCTTCACACGCGTGATCTGGGACTGTTTCCGGATCCGGTCAGGGATATGCACTACTGACGAGCTCAAACGAGGGCGAAACTCGAGTATAGTGCTTCCATATTGACGTGGATAGGCCTTAGGTTCATACCAGAATGCGATCGGCGTTGCCAGTAGTGGGTTGTGCTCAATATTTAAATTTCAAATCCCGAAACAACCACATAATCAATTGATTATTGCTCGCTGGATTTAGGAGGCCTGGTGTTCCTTGCCAGTGAGAAGTCCTGATCGTTCGGGTCCCATCGATTGACGGACGTCGGTCGCGGCGATTGGGCAATCTTGAGCACAGCCTACGATGGGTAGCGTTGTGATGTTCTGTTGTGATAATTTGGTGTGTCCAGTGTGTGCAGCGTGGTTACACACCCGCTTCACACGCGTGATCTGGGACTGTTTCCGGATCCGGTCAGGGATATGCACTACTGACGAGCTCAAACGAGGGCGAAACTCGAGTATAGTGCTTCCATATTGACGTGGATAGGCCTTAGGTTCATACCAGAATGCGATCGGCGTTGCCAGTAGTGGGTTGTGCTCAATATTTAAATTTCAAATCCCGAAACAACCACATAATCAATTGATTATTGCTCGCTGGATTTAGGAGGCCTGGTGTTCCTTGCCAGTGAGAAGTCCTGATCGTTCGGGTCCCATCGATTGACGGACGTCGGTCGCGGCGATTGGGCAATCTTGAGCACAGCCTACGATGGGTAGCGTTGTGATGTTCTGTTGTGATAATTTGGTGTGTCCAGTGTGTGCAGCGTGGTTACACACCCGCTTCACGCGCGTGATATGGGACTGTTTCCGGATCCGGTCAGGGATATGCACTACTGACGAGCTCAAACGAGGGCGAAACTCGAGTATAGTGCTTCCATATTGACGTGGATAGGCCTTAGGTTCATACCAGAATGCGATCGGCGTTGCCAGTAGTGGGTTGTGCTCAATATTTAAATTTCAAATCCCGAAACAACCACATAATCAATTGATTATTGCTCGCTGGATTTAGGAGGCCTGGTGTTCCTTGCCAGTGAGAAGTCCTGATCGTTCGGGTCCCATCGATTGACGGACGTCGGTCGCGGCGATTGGGCAATCTTGAGCACAGCCTACGATGGGTAGCGTTGTGATGTTCTGTTGTGATAATTTGGTGTGTCCAGTGTGTGCAGCGTGGTTACACACCCGCTTCACACGCGTGATATGGGACTGTTTCCGGATCCGGTCAGGGATATGCACTACTGACGAGCTCAAACGAGGGCGAAACTCGAGTATAGTGCTTCCATATTGACGTGGATAGGCCTTAGGTTCATACCAGAATGCGATCGGCGTTGCCAGTAGTGGGTTGTGCTCAATATTTAAATTTCAAATCCCGAAACAACCACATAATTAATAATGATTAATCTACATAAGCCAGTTTTGTGCAAACAAAAAGACATGTCAGTTAGTTTAAAATTACCGTGGTAGACAACTGACATTACTGTGCGAACATGTGTATATTTCAGCTTGAAAGATTTATCTAGTTATTTTACGTTATGGTGTGTGAATTATGCTGTATGTACCTGACGAGATGCAGCGAAATATGCCAGGTAATAAATGGTGCAATCTATTGTTTGTGTTTTCGTTATTCAAATTCACTACGGGAAAACATTGTTTTGAATTGTGATAACATTAACAAACAAATGAGAAGACTGAATATTAAAATGTTAGGTACACGTGAGACCAGAGCGCATTATTATAGAAAACAGAAATATCACCATGAAGACATTATTTCGCCTAATGAAAACGTATGTGTATTCTGTTTCTCTGTTCTCTTCTGAGTCTTCTCTCCTGTTCTCTTCTCTCAATGTGTAATGAAATGTTGGGGGTAGCGGAATTGTGAGAGGATGATGAACATATCGCGGAAAGAAGAAACGAACACTGAGGTTTAGCTGCAGGTATTACAAGATCACCCATCAAAACCCTAAGGAAAGGATAAAATAAATGTTTGTGGCATATCAATTGAGGAGGTGAAATACGGAAATTAACCTATGTGGGACAACTATGGGAATTTAGGCAGAGAAAGCTTATGTGGGATGCTTGAACCGCTGGGCAATAAATACTAATGTAGTTAGTGGTGTGCTGACTTCGCTCGCAGACATAGGGAAAAGGAATGACCATTGTGTTGTAGATACAGGGAAACCCTGCACCCTACCTCGAACGCCTTGGAACGTTGCACTGGTTTTACAGACACTCGTCCGAGATTTCTGCCATACGCTTCCAATGTACACCATGGGTACATTGCCATCATAGAACTGAATTGGCAGTTGATCTAGGAGCTGGCTGGTAGGAGAAAACTCATTGATGACCCGGGAAGAAGTCACCACAATTGCATGTTCTATTCTCGAAAGTATTGGGAGAGGAGATGAGTGGGTCAGAATGTCAAAGGAAATGTTAGACCTGTGCACGAACATAAGTATAATATTAGATCGGGAGTGTAGGGATTGTCCAGCGAGTTGCAACAATTTGTGCCCAGGTGATGCAACCATCTACACGGATAGCACTGTGCTAAAGAGGCAAAAGAAATGCGTAGGAATTCACAGCGAAGAATAATGGACTGTGTTTAGTGCAGGAGAGTCTGGCATATGATATCACGATATCTAGTATTAGAATGGATATGTAGGAAGTTACTGCGGCGTTCCGCTGGCTGGAGGTCAAACAGCACACACGTATTGTGATTGTAACACAGACTCACAGAGCCTGTCGAGAAGAGTGAAGAAATGTATGTTTTGTGCAGAGCAACATGCTTCAAATAAAAAAAATCTACGATAAAGAGCATCCGTTGTATCTTTTCCCCGGTGGGAAACAAGATGGCGGGGTCTGTACCCATGGGTGGGGTATTAGTGCACGAGAAGGCAGATGTGGTAAGGGACCTTTGGGATCATGTGTATAATTGTTGAAGAACATCGCCTGGAGAGAATGGTGCAGCAGGGAGTGAAGAGGGGATCTGGTAGACCAGTGGTTCTCAACAGGTGGGAAATTAACCCCCACCCCCAGGGTGGGGATTTTAGGATTTCCAGAGGAGTGGAGGGGTCAAGACCACAGATTGGCAGACTTAAACTGGCTTCAGGGCCACACAAAACGCGATCGTTTCCCCTTCTTGAATTATGTTTGAGCGTTGCGCACAGCAGGTCTACAAGATGTGGAATGCGCCTGGCCCTGCAGCCAGCAGGGTTAGAATCGGCTAGCCTTTCCCAGGAGGGGAGAAAAGTGAACATTAGTAGCCTGCCGATTAGTAACCTCCATCTCCACATTGTACAGACCGGGACACCATGACCGCGAGGTGATGGGCTAACGTGGTTATGGTATGCCATAGGTGATGGACTACCTGTGGTCAGATTTGTGTCCTAAACCTGCGACTGGCCTAGCAAGCCGGTAGGGGATCTTCATACTGCTCGTAGAAAAACTAAGAAGTATAAACGGACTGACCCAAACTGATATCGGCCTGGCAATGTTAATTGACTACGAGATAGATCAGCGACTCAAAAAATAGGCACAATAAACGTCTATAGTTTCAATAATACGAATGAACGAAAGAACGAACGAACGAAAATCTTTATTTTTAAAGGGTTTAGAATTGGACATTCTGCCCTTCTTCTATATTTCCTCTCATACATTCTTTCATTAAACGTCTCTTATGAAGCAAATCTTTAACAACAAAAGAACAATAGGCATTAAATCGCATGAAAAATAATCAATAATACATGACTCACCGAGGCAATGTTTAACAAGGGCATTATAAGTACCCAAGGAAGGTGTAACGGCCATACATATGGGAATGTTTTTCTTTTCAAGGTGCTGACCTCATTTGGCAGAGGACTGACGAGGACAAGGGCAAAGCCCTCTTTGAACGCTACCTTGAGCAGAGCAACCAGACAGACATGGGAGGCCGAAATCTGGCCAAGGAGGTCACCTCAGACAGATGCAAGGCCCAGAACACTTCGGATGAAGACACAGTGACAGTGAAAGAAATCAAGGCTGTGCTTCGACGATCAAAAAACAGTGCTCCAGGTCCTGATGGCATAAGATACGATGACATAAATAGGTGTACCGACAATGAGCTAGAGAAACTAGCAGACATGTACAACAACAGTATAGGGAGTGCTAGCATCAAGGAGGAATGGTTACACAGCTATCTGATTCCCTTGCCGAAACCTGACAAAGGCCACACAAAAATTCAGGGATATCGAATTATAACCATGCAGAATACAATAGGCAAGCTGCTGGAGAAGGTAATTGCCAGGAAAATATCAAGCCAACTAGAGAGGCAAGGTGTTTTCCCACCTACCCTGGGTGGGTACCGTCCAAAAAGAGAAACCTGGACCAATGCAGCAGTCTTTGCCCAGGATGTCTATGAAGGTTTCCACTCAGGCACTGAAACCGTTGCTGCAGCGATTGATCTTGAGGACGCATACAACAGAGTACCACTGGATTTTTTAATGTTTCAGCTTCTCGAACTAAACGTAAGTCCATTCCTCCTTAGTTGGATCGCTGCAGCCCTCTTCCAACGGAAAGTAGTTTTTAGATGTGGCAGTTGGACTTCGGAACCAACAACAATATATCCTGGCCTACCACAGTGATCACCATTATCTCCGGTACTGTTCAACGCCTACACAGTGAGAATCACCAGTGAGCAGATCACTGGACCTGGCAGGACATTGTCATATGCCGATGATGTTTTAGTGTATCGTCAGGGTAAGGATAGAGAGGAGGTTGCTGTAGAACTACAAACCGAACTCAATCGCATAAGTACTTGGTGTGATGAAGCTGGGGCAATTGTCAACCCAACAAAGGCAACAGTGACTTGGTTCTCGTTGAATAATCATATTGTCAACACTACAACACCAACTGTAATGCTGTGTTCAGAGGCGGTGGAAAGAACGCAGGCAATGAATTACCTGGGGATACGGTTTGATCGAAGCCTTGCTTATAATGTGCACATAGACCAGGTGATAACAAAGGCCAAGCGGGGTTTGGCAGCGATGCGGGTGATGGCGGAAGCAAACTGTGAGCAGCGCCATCTATGTCTTCTGTACGAGGGGCTGGTCATGTCTGTTTTTGAGTATGCAATGGCAATCCTGACTCTCAGCCATAAGCAGATAGAAAGAATGGAAAGGATACAGAATGAAGCTATGCGCATTATTCTTGGATGTACAAGAGATACAGCATGCAGGGCGATGCGCTACCTTCTTAATTTTCCAACCATTGAAGAGAGAATACAAGGTTGCAGGGCACGCGCCTACCTCAGAGTTAACGCAAACACACAACATCTACTGCATAGTGAAATTAGGAAGGTGAAGGGCAGCAGGTTAAAAAGAGGACGGTCGTGGATGGGTCAAGCCGAAGACATTCTTCAACAGGTGTGTTCACTTGAGGACTTAGAACCTGGCGAGGAGTCGGTGCAAGTGCCAACAGACTTCTGCACATCCTTTTCAGTTTGCATCCAACTAGATAGAAAATGCAGACAAGAAAATCCGGCTGCTGTTGAGGCTGAAGTACAAGCGTTGATTTTCGAGAATTCGCTAGACGGTGACGTGGTCATCTACACAGATGGGTCGGTCGTCCGACATGTGAGAAGCTCATGGCCCTTTACAGCTCGGGCCGGAGGGAGAATTGTGAAGGAGTACTCTGGTGCTTTCACTGAAACCACAAGTAGCCTGACTATGGAAGTCATGGCAGTAAGTAAAGCAATAACATGGCTCGAGACACAGACATTCACTAGGGCTTGTTTCCTTAGCGACTCAATGAGCATGCTCAAGAGAATAGAGATGGGGAGGATCCGAAGAGAGTGGTTGCTGTCTCTGGAGCGGTCTCGGGTGGCAAAGATTAGTTTCATCTTCGTGCCAGAGCATGCGGGAGTACAAGGAAATGAGCCTATTTGGTCGTGCGTCAAAGTACTTGTTCCTGCAGCGAGGCGCCGTCGTCATTTATAGGCGACAGGTTTGATCCCGGTCGGTAACTATAGCTTTCAAATTGTATGTTGTCTAGTGCGTCTTCTAGTCTCTATTTCCTTCTTCTCATTCTGTGAGGGCCAAATAATAATATGTGTGTTTATTTATGTAATTGTGGAGTGCGGACGCGCCATGGAACAGGCTGACATCCTGAATGCTCTACGAGATGTAAAACTTTTACGAGAACCAAGTGATGACTGTGAATCTACTATACTATATTACTACCATGGTCATTCTGCGAGAACAGCAAATTAAAAGAGGTGTGGCCAAACAAGAACACTACGCAGGAAGCCAAAGAAGATTGATAAACCAGCACAGAACTGGTGTCGTTAGCCGCTACACGCTGCGGGATTTGCTGAGGAGGGGATCCGAGCACTTATGGACTGAATGGTTCGATGTGCAATGAGGATGAACTGTCGACTAACTAACTAACTAACTAACTAACTAACTAACTAACAAACTAACTGACTGACTGACTGCCTGACTGGCTGATTGACTGCTGACTATCTGTTCAAGCATTCTGTGGAAATGCCAGATTTTTTTTTAAAAGTTGCATATACATTACAGGACGTGACAGTCAACACCAGGATTTGCTGCCGTTGTTGATGTCTTGGCAAGTTTTTACGTTTAGTAGTTTGCCATTGCTTTCTGAACGATCGGCTTCCATACGAACACGTTAAAACCAGCGCGACACGGTCTGCAATACTAGATTGCTAAATTAAAAACACAATGATAAGCTATAGGTAAGGGACATAATTATCTAATAGTGTTTAAAGGGAGAGTACTACAATTATAAAAAGGAAATAATATACCAGTTGTTATATTATCAAATATCTAATACTTCTAACAAAATTTTAGTTAAAAAATTGCGAATCTACTCAGAAGTCAAATATTTAATTTCATAAAAAGAAATACTTTTAGATTACTTGTAAAATGTTTGCGTATCCTTAATTACTTACATTTTATAATCAACTTTGGATTTATAAATTTATTTTTTAAAAGTTTAATAATAATAGTATATTGTAATTGTGGAACAAATAATCCGGTTGCGGTGTTCAACTCGGAAAAACATTTTTTTACTGTCCTCCTAGGGCCACATAAAATCTATAGAAAATTACCCACACCCTGGCGAAGGAGTTAACGAATTTCTCAGTAATCCTGTACATCAACATGGGTATCCACATGGTCAGTACTAGACAACCCAGGGAAGAATGTGAGAAACTTATCGTCGTACGTACTCAACAATATTGAAACTGAGGCCCTTGCATACGGATTAAAATTCTGCATAAAGCCCAAACACTTCAACCGTATTGAGCCGCAAGCACAGTTTGAAATGTTTGATCAAAATCTCGAAGTTATTACCTACTTCTGCTGAGTCGATCGGATGACTGAAGGCCAAACTGGTAGATTTAGAACACCAGTGTCCCACAACACCCTCTAAACAGACATGTCCGCTGACCAACGAACACCATACTGATTGATTTGGTTGTTTAGGGATTTGAGATTTAAATATTGAGCACAACCCACTACTGGCAACGCTGATCGTATTCTGATATGAACCTAAGGCCTATCCACTTCAATGTGGAAGCACTAGACTCGAGTCTATTTATGGAACACGAACACAACGAAGCGTTTCCGTTCCTAGATATTCTAATGAGACGCAGAACAGACGGCACAATTCAAAGATCGGTGTATCATAAAGAAACATGGACTGGCCAATAGTTAAATGTTCAGAGCTTCTAACCTGCCCAGTACAAACAGAACTTAGTACGGACCCTGTTTGACCGTGCTAGGAAGATATGCACCCAGGGCACACTGACAGAGGAATTGGAAACTCTGAAGAATGTCGTACACCTGAATGGGTACTCCACGGGATTTATAAAGCGCCACTGCCAACAGCCCAAACGAAAACCAGATGAAACTACAGTCCGTAAACTCAAGGTATTTATCCAGCTAACTTTTCGAGGGAATGGCGTAATGCAACGTCTACAAGACTGGCTTATTACAGCAGTAGGCCGAACATTCTGTGCTGCAACTCCAGTCATTAGGTACAGAACCACACCGATTTCCACCCCAGCAGTAAAAAAGCCTGTTCCCCTGTACGCCCAAAACAATTGCATTTACCAATTCACATGTAGGCGCCAGTCTACCTACATTGGCAAACAGAGCGGCAGTTGAACAAAAGAGTTGCTGAACACATACTTCAATAGATCGACAACATACTACACACCGGAAGCTTTCTGCTTCATCAATTGCTAGGCACATGCTGGAAAGCGGTCAAGTGATGGATAGAGACAGGATTTTTCGCGTGTTATTTAACACACAAAATACTCGCTTGTTAAAATTTGCAGAAGTAATAATGATTAAATATTGAGCACAACCCACTACTGGCAACGCCGATCGCATTCTGGTATGAACCTAAGGCCTATCCACGTCAATATGGAAGCACTATACTCGAGTTTCGCCCTCGTTTGAGCTCGTCAGTAGTGCATATCCCTGACCGGATCCGGAAACAGTCCCAGATCACGCGTGTGAACCGGGTGTGTAACCACGCTGCACACACTGGACACACCAAATTATCACAACAGAACATCACAACGCTACCCATCGTAGGCTGTGCTCAAGATTGCCCAATCGCCGAAACAACCACATAATCAATTGATTATTGCTCGCTGGATTTAGGAGGCCTGGTGTTCCTTGCCAGTGAGAAGTCCTGATCGTTCGGGTCCCATCGATTGACGGACGTCGGTCGCGGCGATTGGGCAATCTTGAGCACAGCCTACGATGGGTAGCGTTGTGATGTTCTGTTGTGATAATTTGGTGTGTCCAGTGTGTGCAGCGTGGTTACACACCCGCTTCACACGCGTGATCTGGGACTGTTTCCGGATCCGGTCAGGGATATGCACTACTGACGAGCTCAAACGAGGGCGAAACTCGAGTATAGTGCTTCCATATTGACGTGGATAGGCCTTAGGTTCATACCAGAATGCGATCGGCGTTGCCAGTAGTGGGTTGTGCTCAATATTTAAATTTCAAATCCCGAAACAACCACATAATCAATTGATTATTGCTCGCTGGATTTAGGAGGCCTGGTGTTCCTTGCCAGTGAGAAGTCCTAATCGTTCGGGTCCCATCGATTGACGGACGTCGGTCGCGGCGATTGGGCAATCTTGAGCACAGCCTACGATGGGTAGCGTTGTGATGTTCTGTTGTGATAATTTGGTGTGTCCAGTGTGTGCAGCGTGGTTACACACCCGCTTCACACGCGTGATCTGGGACTGTTTCCGGATCCGGTCAGGGATATGCACTACTGACGAGCTCAAACGAGGGCGAAACTCGAGTATAGTGCTTCCATATTGACGTGGATAGGCCTTAGGTTCATACCAGAATGCGATCGGCGTTGCCAGTAGTGGGTTGTGCTCAATATTTAAATTTCAAATCCCGAAACAACCACATAATCAATTGATTATTGCTCGCTGGATTTAGGAGGCCTGGTGTTCCTTGCCAGTGAGAAGTCCTGATCGTTCGGGTCCCATCGATTGACGGACGTCGGTCGCGGCGATTGGGCAATCTTGAGCACAGCCTACGATGGGTAGCGTTGTGATGTTCTGTTGTGATAATTTGGTGTGTCCAGTGTGTGCAGCGTGGTTACACACCCGCTTCACACGCGTGATCTGGGACTGTTTCCGGATCCGGTCAGGGATATGCACTACTGACGAGCTCAAACGAGGGCGAAACTCGAGTATAGTGCTTCCATATTGACGTGGATAGGCCTTAGGTTCATACCAGAATGCGATCGGCGTTGCCAGTAGTGGGTTGTGCTCAATATTTAAATTTCAAATCCCGAAACAACCACATAATTAATAATGATTAATCTACATAAGCCAGTTTTGTGCAAACAAAAAGACATGTCAGTTAGTTTAAAATTACCGTGGTAGACAACTGACATTACTGTGCGAACATGTGTATATTTCAGCTTGAAAGATTTATCTAGTTATTTTACGTTATGGTGTGTGAATTATGCTGTATGTACCTGACGAGATGCAGCGAAATATGCCAGGTAATAAATGGTGCAATCTATTGTTTGTGTTTTCGTTATTCAAATTCACTACGGGAAAACATTGTTTTGAATTGTGATAACATTAACAAACAAATGAGAAGACTGAATATTAAAATGTTAGGTACACGTGAGACCAGAGCGCATTATTATAGAAAACAGAAATATCACCATGAAGACATTATTTCGCCTAATGAAAACGTATGTGTATTCTGTTTCTCTGTTCTCTTCTGAGTCTTCTCTCCTGTTCTCTTCTCTCAATGTGTAATGAAATGTTGGGGGTAGCGGAATTGTGAGAGGATGATGAACATATCGCGGAAAGAAGAAACGAACACTGAGGTTTAGCTGCAGGTATTACAAGATCACCCATCAAAACCCTAAGGAAAGGATAAAATAAATGTTTGTGGCATATCAATTGAGGAGGTGAAATACGGAAATTAACCTATGTGGGACAACTATGGGAATTTAGGCAGAGAAAGCTTATGTGGGATGCTTGAACCGCTGGGCAATAAATACTAATGTAGTTAGTGGTGTGCTGACTTCGCTCGCAGACATAGGGAAAAGGAATGACCATTGTGTTGTAGATACAGGGAAACCCTGCACCCTACCTCGAACGCCTTGGAACGTTGCACTGGTTTTACAGACACTCGTCCGAGATTTCTGCCATACGCTTCCAATGTACACCATGGGTACATTGCCATCATAGAACTGAATTGGCAGTTGATCTAGGAGCTGGCTGGTAGGAGAAAACTCATTGATGACCCGGGAAGAAGTCACCACAATTGCATGTTCTATTCTCGAAAGTATTGGGAGAGGAGATGAGTGGGTCAGAATGTCAAAGGAAATGTTAGACCTGTGCACGAACATAAGTATAATATTAGATCGGGAGTGTAGGGATTGTCCAGCGAGTTGCAACAATTTGTGCCCAGGTGATGCAACCATCTACACGGATAGCACTGTGCTAAAGAGGCAAAAGAAATGCGTAGGAATTCACAGCGAAGAATAATGGACTGTGTTTAGTGCAGGAGAGTCTGGCATATGATATCACGATATCTAGTATTAGAATGGATATGTAGGAAGTTACTGCGGCGTTCCGCTGGCTGGAGGTCAAACAGCACACACGTATTGTGATTGTAACACAGACTCACAGAGCCTGTCGAGAAGAGTGAAGAAATGTATGTTTTGTGCAGAGCAACATGCTTCAAATAAAAAAAATCTACGATAAAGAGCATCCGTTGTATCTTTTCCCCGGTGGGAAACAAGATGGCGGGGTCTGTACCCATGGGTGGGGTATTAGTGCACGAGAAGGCAGATGTGGTAAGGGACCTTTGGGATCATGTGTATAATTGTTGAAGAACATCGCCTGGAGAGAATGGTGCAGCAGGGAGTGAAGAGGGGATCTGGTAGACCAGTGGTTCTCAACAGGTGGGAAATTAACCCCCACCCCCAGGGTGGGGATTTTAGGATTTCCAGAGGAGTGGAGGGGTCAAGACCACAGATTGGCAGACTTAAACTGGCTTCAGGGCCACACAAAACGCGATCGTTTCCCCTTCTTGAATTATGTTTGAGCGTTGCGCACAGCAGGTCTACAAGGTGTGGAATGCGCCTGGCCCTGCAGCCAGCAGGGTTAGAATCGGCTAGCCTTTCCCAGGAGGGGAGAAAAGTGAACATTAGTAGCCTGCCGATTAGTAACCTCCATCTCCACATTGTACAGACCGGGACACCATGACCGCGAGGTGATGGGCTAACGTGGTTATGGTATGCCATAGGTGATGGACTACCTGTGGTCAGATTTGTGTCCTAAACCTGCGACTGGCCTAGCAAGCCGGTAGGGGATCTTCATACTGCTCGTAGAAAAACTAAGAAGTATAAACGGACTGACCCAAACTGATATCGGCCTGGCAATGTTAATTGACTACGAGACAGATCAGCGACTCAAAAAATAGGCACAATAAACGTCTATAGTTTCAATAATACGAATGAACGAAAGAACGAACGAACGAAAATCTTTATTTTTAAAGGGTTTAGAATTGGACATTCTGCCCTTCTTCTATATTTCCTCTCATACATTCTTTCATTAAACGTCTCTTATGAAGCAAATCTTTAACAACAAAAGAACAATAGGCATTAAAACGCATGAAAAATAATCAATAATACATGACTCACCGAGGCAATGTTTAACAAGGGCATTATAAGTACCCAAGGAAGGTGTAACGGCCATACATATGGGAATGTTTTTCTTTTCAAGGTGCTGACCTCATTTGGCAGAGGACTGACGAGGACAAGGGCAAAGCCCTCTTTGAACGCTACCTTGAGCAGAGCAACCAGACAGACATGGGAGGCCGAAATCTGGCCAAGGAGGTCACCTCAGACAGATGCAAGGCCCAGAACACTTCGGATGAAGACACAGTGACAGTGAAAGAAATCAAGGCTGTGCTTCGACGATCAAAAAACAGTGCTCCAGGTCCTGATGGCATAAGATACGATGACATAAATAGGTGTACCGACAATGAGCTAGAGAAACTAGCAGACATGTACAACAACAGTATAGGGAGTGCTAGCATCAAGGAGGAATGGTTACACAGCTATCTGATTCCCTTGCCGAAACCTGACAAAGGCCACACAAAAATTCAGGGATATCGAATTATAACCATGCAGAATACAATAGGCAAGCTGCTGGAGAAGGTAATTGCCAGGAAAATATCAAGCCAACTAGAGAGGCAAGGTGTTTTCCCACCTACCCTGGGTGGGTACCGTCCAAAAAGAGAAACCTGGACCAATGCAGCAGTCTTTGCCCAGGATGTCTATGAAGGTTTCCACTCAGGCACTGAAACCGTTGCTGCAGCGATTGATCTTGAGGACGCATACAACAGAGTACCACTGGATTTTTTAATGTTTCAGCTTCTCGAACTAAACGTAAGTCCATTCCTCCTTAGTTGGATCGCTGCAGCCCTCTTCCAACGGAAAGTAGTTTTTAGATGTGGCAGTTGGACTTCGGAACCAACAACAATATATCCTGGCCTACCACAGTGATCACCATTATCTCCGGTACTGTTCAACGCCTACACAGTGAGAATCACCAGTGAGCAGATCACTGGACCTGGCAGGACATTGTCATAGGCCGATGATGTTTTAGTGTATCGTCAGGGTAAGGATAGAGAGGAGGTTGCTGTAGAACTACAAACCGAACTCAATCGCATAAGTACTTGGTGTGATGAAGCTGGGGCAATTGTCAACCCAACAAAGGCAACAGTTACTTGGTTCTCGTTGAATAATCATATTGTCAACACTACAACACCAACTGTAATGCTGTGTTCAGAGGCGGTGGAAAGAACGCAGGCAATGAATTACCTGGGGATACGGTTTGATCGAAGCCTTGCTTATAATGTGCACATAGACCAGGTGATAACAAAGGCCAAGCGGGGTTTGGCAGCGATGCGGGTGATGGCGGAAGCAAACTGTGAGCAGCGCCATCTATGTCTTCTGTACGAGGGGCTGGTCATGTCTGTTTTTGAGTAAGCAATGGCAATCCTGACTCTCAGCCATAAGCAGATAGAAAGAATGGAAAGGATACAGAATGAAGCTATGCGCATTATTCTTGGATGTACAAGAGATACAGCATGCAGGGCGATGCGCTACCTTCTTAATTTTCCAACCATTGAAGAGAGAATACAAGGTTGCAGGGCACGCGCCTACCTCAGAGTTAACGCAAACACACAACATCTACTGCATAGTGAAATTAGGAAGGTGAAGGGCAGCAGGTTAAAAAGAGGACGGTCGTGGATGGGTCAAGCCGAAGACATTCTTCAACAGGTGTGTTCACTTGAGGACTTAGAACCTGGCGAGGAGTCGGTGCAAGTGCCAACAGACTTCTGCACATCCTTTTCAGTTTGCATCCAACTAGATAGAAAATGCAGACAAGAAAATCCGGCTGCTGTTGAGGCTGAAGTACAAGCGTTGATTTTCGAGAATTCGCTAGACGGTGACGTGGTCATCTACACAGATGGGTCGGTCGTCCGACATGTGAGAAGCTCATGGCCCTTTACAGCTCGGGCCGGAGGGAGAATTGTGAAGGAGTACTCTGGTGCTTTCACTGAAACCACAAGTAGCCTGACTATGGAAGTCATGGCAGTAAGTAAAGCAATAACATGGCTCGAGACACAGACATTCACTAGGGCTTGTTTCCTTAGCGACTCAATGAGCATGCTCAAGAGAATAGAGATGGGGAGGATCCGAAGAGAGTGGTTGCTGTCTCTGGAGCGGTCTCGGGTGGCAAAGATTAGTTTCATCTTCGTGCCAGAGCATGCGGGAGTACAAGGAAATGAGCCTATTTGGTCGTGCGTCAAAGTACTTGTTCCTGCAGCGAGGCGCCGTCGTCATTTATAGGCGACAGGTTTGATCCCGGTCGGTAACTATAGCTTTCAAATTGTATGTTGTCTAGTGCGTCTTCTAGTCTCTATTTCCTTCTTCTCATTCTGTGAGGGCCAAATAATAATATGTGTGTTTATTTATGTAATTGTGGAGTGCGGACGCGCCATGGAACAGGCTGACATCCTGAATGCTCTACGAGATGTAAAACTTTTACGAGAACCAAGTGATGACTGTGAATCTACTATACTATATTACTACCATGGTCATTCTGCGAGAACAGCAAATTAAAAGAGGTGTGGCCAAACAAGAACACTACGCAGGAAGCCAAAGAAGATTGATAAACCAGCACAGAACTGGTGTCGTTAGCCGCTTCACGCTGCGGGATTTGCTGAGGAGGGGATCCGAGCACTTATGGACTGAATGGTTCGATGTGCAATGAGGATGAACTGTCGACTAACTAACTAACTAACTAACTAACTAACTAACTAACTAACTAACAAACTAACTGACTGACTGACTGCCTGACTGGCTGATTGACTGCTGACTATCTGTTCAAGCATTCTGTGGAAATACCAGATTTTTTTTTTAAAGTTGCATATACATTACAGGACGTGACAGTCAACACCAGGATTTGCTGCCGTTGTTGATGTCTTGGCAAGTTTTTACGTTTAGTAGTTTGCCATTGCTTTCTGAACGATCGGCTTCCATACGAACACGTTAAAACCAGCGCGACACGGTCTGCAATACTAGATTGCTAAATTAAAAACACAATGATAAGCTATAGGTAAGGGACATAATTATCTAATAGTGTTTAAAGGGAGAGTACTACAATTATAAAAAGGAAATAATATACCAGTTGTTATATTATCAAATATCTAATACTTCTAACAAAATTTTAGTTAAAAAATTGCGAATCTACTCAGAAGTCAAATATTTAATTTCATAAAAAGAAATACTTTTAGATTACTTGTAAAATGTTTGCGTATCCTTAATTACTTACATTTTATAATCAACTTTGGATTTATAAATTTATTTTTTAAAAGTTTAATAATAATAGTATATTGTAATTGTGGAACAAATAATCCGGTTGCGGTGTTCAACTCGGAAAAACATTTTTTTACTGTCCTCCTAGGGCCACATAAAATCTATAGAAAATTACCCACACCCTGGCGAAGGAGTTAACGAATTTCTCAGTAATCCTGTACATCAACATGGGTATCCACATGGTCAGTACTAGACAACCCAGGGAAGAATGTGAGAAACTTATCGTCGTACGTACTCAACAATATTGAAACTGAGGCCCTTGCATACGGATTAAAATTCTGCATAAAGCCCAAACACTTCAACCGTATTGAGCCGCAAGCACAGTTTGAAATGTTTGATCAAAATCTCGAAGTTATTACCTACTTCTGCTGAGTCGATCGGATGACTGAAGGCCAAACTGGTAGATTTAGAACACCAGTGTCCCACAACACCCTCTAAACAGACATGTCCGCTGACCAACGAACACCATACTGATTGATTTGGTTGTTTAGGGATTTGAGATTTAAATATTGAGCACAACCCACTACTGGCAACGCTGATCGTATTCTGATATGAACCTAAGGCCTATCCACTTCAATGTGGAAGCACTAGACTCGAGTCTATTTATGGAACACGAACACAACGAAGCGTTTCCGTTCCTAGATATTCTAATGAGACGCAGAACAGACGGCACAATTCAAAGATCGGTGTATCATAAAGAAACATGGACTGGCCAATAGTTAAATGTTCAGAGCTTCTAACCTGCCCAGTACAAACAGAACTTAGTACGGACCCTGTTTGACCGTGCTAGGAAGATATGCACCCAGGGCACACTGACAGAGGAATTGGAAACTCTGAAGAATGTCGTACACCTGAATGGGTACTCCACGGGATTTATAAAGCGCCACTGCCAACAGCCCAAACGAAAACCAGATGAAACTACAGTCCGTAAACTCAAGGTATTTATCCAGCTAACTTTTCGAGGGAATGGCGTAATGCAACGTCTACAAGACTGGTTTATTACAGCAGTAGGCCGAACATTCTGTGCTGCAACTCCAGTCATTAGGTACAGAACCACACCGATTTCCACCCCAGCAGTAAAAAAGCCTGTTCCCCTGTACGCCCAAAACAATTGCATTTACCAATTCACATGTAGGCGCCAGTCTACCTACATTGGCAAACAGAGCGGCAGTTGAACAAAAGAGTTGCTGAACACATACTTCAATAGATCGACAAGATACTACACACCGGAAGCTTTCTGCTTCATCAATTGCTAGGCACATGCTGGAAAGCGGTCAAGTGATGGATAGAGACAGGATTTTTCGCGTGTTATTTAACACACAAAATACTCGCTTGTTAAAATTTGCAGAAGTAATAATGATTAAATATTGAGCACAACCCACTACTGGCAACGCCGATCGCATTCTGGTATGAACCTAAGGCCTATCCACGTCAATATGGAAGCACTATACTCGAGTTTCGCCCTCGTTTGAGCTCGTCAGTAGTGCATATCCCTGACCGGATCCGGAAACAGTCCCAGATCACGCGTGTGAACCGGGTGTGTAACCACGCTGCACACACTGGACACACCAAATTATCACAACAGAACATCACAACGCTACCCATCGTAGGCTGTGCTCAAGATTGCCCAATCGCCGAAACAACCACATAATCAATTGATTATTGCTCGCTGGATTTAGGAGGCCTGGTGTTCCTTGCCAGTGAGAAGTCCTGATCGTTCGGGTCCCATCGATTGACGGACGTCGGTCGCGGCGATTGGGCAATCTTGAGCACAGCCTACGATGGGTAGCGTTGTGATGTTCTGTTGTGATAATTTGGTGTGTCCAGTGTGTGCAGCGTGGTTACACACCCGCTTCACACGCGTGATCTGGGACTGTTTCCGGATCCGGTCAGCGATATGCACTACTGACGAGCTCAAACGAGGGCGAAACTCGAGTATAGTGCTTCCATATTGACGTGGATAGGCCTTAGGTTCATACCAGAATGCGATCGGCGTTGCCAGTAGTGGGTTGTGCTCAATATTTAAATTTCAAATCCCGAAACAACCACATAATCAATTGATTATTGCTCGCTGGATTTAGGAGGCCTGGTGTTCCTTGCCAGTGAGAAGTCCTAATCGTTCGGGTCCCATCGATTGACGGACGTCGGTCGCGGCGATTGGGCAATCTTGAGCACAGCCTACGATGGGTAGCGTTGTGATGTTCTGTTGTGATAATTTGGTGTGTCCAGTGTGTGCAGCGTGGTTACACACCCGCTTCACACGCGTGATCTGGGACTGTTTCCGGATCCGGTCAGGGATATGCACTACTGACGAGCTCAAACGAGGGCGAAACTCGAGTATAGTGCTTCCATATTGACGTGGATAGGTCTTAGGTTCATACCAGAATGCGATCGGCGTTGCCAGTAGTGGGTTGTGCTCAATATTTAAATTTCAAATCCCGAAACAACCACATAATCAATTGATTATTGCTCGCTGGATTTAGGAGGCCTGGTGTTCCTTGCCAGTGAGAAGTCCTGATCGTTCGGGTCCCATCGATTGACGGACGTCGGTCGCGGCGATTGGGCAATCTTGAGCACAGCCTACGATGGGTAGCGTTGTGATGTTCTGTTGTGATAATTTGGTGTGTCCAGTGTGTGCAGCGTGGTTACACACCCGCTTCACACGCGTGATCTGGGACTGTTTCCGGATCCGGTCAGGGATATGCACTACTGACGAGCTCAAACGAGGGCGAAACTCGAGTATAGTGCTTCCATATTGACGTGGATAGGCCTTAGGTTCATACCAGAATGCGATCGGCGTTGCCAGTAGTGGGTTGTGCTCAATATTTAAATTTCAAATCCCGAAACAACCACATAATCAATTGATTATTGCTCGCTGGATTTAGGAGGCCTGGTGTTCCTTGCCAGTGAGAAGTCCTGATCGTTCGGGTCCCATCGATTGACGGACGTCGGTCGCGGCGATTGGGCAATCTTGAGCACAGCCTACGATGGGTAGCGTTGTGATGTTCTGTTGTGATAATTTGGTGTGTCCAGTGTGTGCAGCGTGGTTACACACCCGCTTCACACGCGTGATATGGGACTGTTTCCGGATCCGGTCAGGGATATGCACTACTGACGAGCTCAAACGAGGGCGAAACTCGAGTATAGTGCTTCCATATTGACGTGGATAGGCCTTAGGTTCATACCAGAATGCGATCGGCGTTGCCAGTAGTGGGTTGTGCTCAATATTTAAATTTCAAATCCCGAAACAACCACATAATCAATTGATTATTGCTCGCTGGATTTAGGAGGCCTGGTGTTCCTTGCCAGTGAGAAGTCCTAATCGTTCGGGTCCCATCGATTGACGGACGTCGGTCGCGGCGATTGGGCAATCTTGAGCACAGCCTACGATGGGTAGCGTTGTGATGTTCTGTTGTGATAATTTGGTGTGTCCAGTGTGTGCAGCGTGGTTACACACCCGCTTCACACGCGTGATCTGGGACTGTTTCCGGATCCGGTCAGGGATATGCACTACTGACGAGCTCAAACGAGGGCGAAACTCGAGTATAGTGCTTCCATATTGACGTGGATAGGTCTTAGGTTCATACCAGAATGCGATCGGCGTTGCCAGTAGTGGGTTGTGCTCAATATTTAAATTTCAAATCCCGAAACAACCACATAATCAATTGATTATTGCTCGCTGGATTTAGGAGGCCTGGTGTTCCTTGCCAGTGAGAAGTCCTGATCGTTCGGGTCCCATCGATTGACGGACGTCGGTCGCGGCGATTGGGCAATCTTGAGCACAGCCTACGATGGGTAGCGTTGTGATGTTCTGTTGTGATAATTTGGTGTGTCCAGTGTGTGCAGCGTGGTTACACACCCGCTTCACACGCGTGATCTGGGACTGTTTCCGGATCCGGTCAGGGATATGCACTACTGACGAGCTCAAACGAGGGCGAAACTCGAGTATAGTGCTTCCATATTGACGTGGATAGGCCTTAGGTTCATACCAGAATGCGATCGGCGTTGCCAGTAGTGGGTTGTGCTCAATATTTAAATTTCAAATCCCGAAACAACCACATAATCAATTGATTATTGCTCGCTGGATTTAGGAGGCCTGGTGTTCCTTGCCAGTGAGAAGTCCTGATCGTTCGGGTCCCATCGATTGACGGACGTCGGTCGCGGCGATTGGGCAATCTTGAGCACAGCCTACGATGGGTAGCGTTGTGATGTTCTGTTGTGATAATTTGGTGTGTCCAGTGTGTGCAGCGTGGTTACACACCCGCTTCACACGCGTGATATGGGACTGTTTCCGGATCCGGTCAGGGATATGCACTACTGACGAGCTCAAACGAGGGCGAAACTCGAGTATAGTGCTTCCATATTGACGTGGATAGGCCTTAGGTTCATACCAGAATGCGATCGGCGTTGCCAGTAGTGGGTTGTGCTCAATATTTAAATTTCAAATCCCGAAACAACCACATAATCAATTGATTATTGCTCGCTGGATTTAGGAGGCCTGGTGTTTCTTGCCAGTGAGAAGTCCGATCGTTCGGGTCCCATCGATTGACGGACGTCGGTCGCGGCGATTGGGCAATCTTGAGCACAGCCTACGATGGGTAGCGTTGTGATGTTCTGTTGTGATAATTTGGTGTGTCCAGTGTGTGCAGCGTGGTTACACACCCGCTTCACACGCGTGATCTGGGACTGTTTCCGGATCCGGTCAGGGATATGCACTACTGACGAGCTCAAACGAGGGCGAAACACGAGTATAGTGCTTCCATATTGACGTGGATAGGCCTTAGGTTCATACCAGAATGCGATCGGCGTTGCCAGTAGTGGGTTGTGCTCAATATTTAAATTTCAAATCCCGAAACAACCACATAATCAATTGATTATTGCTCGCTGGATTTAGGAGGCCTGGTGTTCCTTGCCAGTGAGAAGTCCTGATCGTTCGGGTCCCATCGATTGACGGACGTCGTTCGCGGCGATTGGGCAATCTTGAGCACAGCCTACGATGGGTAGCGTTGTGATGTTCTGTTGTGATAATTTGGTGTGTCCAGTGTGTGCAGCGTGGTTACACACCCGCTTCACACGCGTGATCTGGGACTGTTTCCGGATCCGGTCAGGGATATGCACTACTGACGAGCTCAAACGAGGGCGAAACTCGAGTATAGTGCTTCCATATTGACGTGGATAGGCCTTAGGTTCATACCAGAATGCGATCGGCGTTGCCAGTAGTGGGTTGTGCTCAATATTTAAATTTCAAATCCCGAAACAACCACATAATCAATTGATTATTGCTCGCTGGATTTAGGAGGCCTGGTGTTCCTTGCCAGTGAGAAGTCCTGATCGTTCGGGTCCCATCGATTGACGGACGTCGGTCGCGGCGATTGGGCAATCTTGAGCACAGCCTACGATGGGTAGCGTTGTGATGTTCTGTTGTGATAATTTGGTGTGTCCAGTGTGTGCAGCGTGGTTACACACCCGCTTCACACGCGTGATCTGGGACTGTTTCCGGATCCGGTCAGGGATATGCACTACTGACGAGCTCAAACGAGGGCGAAACTCGAGTATAGTGCTTCCATATTGACGTGGATAGGCCTTAGGTTCATACCAGAATGCGATCGGCGTTGCCAGTAGTGGGTTGTGCTCAATATTTAAATTTCAAATCCCGAAACAACCACATAATTAATAATGATTAATCTACATAAGCCAGTTTTGTGCAAACAAAAAGACATGTCAGTTAGTTTAAAATTACCGTGGTAGACAACTGACATTACTGTGCGAACATGTGTATATTTCAGCTTGAAAGATTTATCTAGTTATTTTACGTTATGGTGTGTGAATTATGCTGTATGTACCTGACGAGATGCAGCGAAATATGCCAGGTAATAAATGGTGCAATCTATTGTTTGTGTTTTCGTTATTCAAATTCACTACGGGAAAACATTGTTTTGAATTGTGATAACATTAACAAACAAATGAGAAGACTGAATATTAAAATGTTAGGTACACGTGAGACCAGAGCGCATTATTATAGAAAACAGAAATATCACCATGAAGACATTATTTCGCCTAATGAAAACGTATGTGTATTCTGTTTCTCTGTTCTCTTCTGAGTCTTCTCTCCTGTTCTCTTCTCTCAATGTGTAATGAAATGTTGGGGGTAGCGGAATTGTGAGAGGATGATGAACATATCGCGGAAAGAAGAAACGAACACTGAGGTTTAGCTGCAGGTATTACAAGATCACCCATCAAAACCCTAAGGAAAGGATAAAATAAATGTTTGTGGCATATCAATTGAGGAGGTGAAATACGGAAATTAACCTATGTGGGACAACTATGGGAATTTAGGCAGAGAAAGCTTATGTGGGATGCTTGAACCGCTGGGCAATAAATACTAATGTAGTTAGTGGTGTGCTGACTTCGCTCGCAGACATAGGGAAAAGGAATGACCATTGTGTTGTAGATACAGGGAAACCCTGCACCCTACCTCGAACGCCTTGGAACGTTGCACTGGTTTTACAGACACTCGTCCGAGATTTCTGCCATACGCTTCCAATGTACACCATGGGTACATTGCCATCATAGAACTGAATTGGCAGTTGATCTAGGAGCTGGCTGGTAGGAGAAAACTCATTGATGACCCGGGAAGAAGTCACCACAATTGCATGTTCTATTCTCGAAAGTATTGGGAGAGGAGATGAGTGGGTCAGAATGTCAAAGGAAATGTTAGACCTGTGCACGAACATAAGTATAATATTAGATCGGGAGTGTAGGGATTGTCCAGCGAGTTGCAACAATTTGTGCCCAGGTGATGCAACCATCTACACGGATAGCACTGTGCTAAAGAGGCAAAAGAAATGCGTAGGAATTCACAGCGAAGAATAATGGACTGTGTTTAGTGCAGGAGAGTCTGGCATATGATATCACGATATCTAGTATTAGAATGGATATGTAGGAAGTTACTGCGGCGTTCCGCTGGCTGGAGGTCAAACAGCACACACGTATTGTGATTGTAACACAGACTCACAGAGCCTGTCGAGAAGAGTGAAGAAATGTATGTTTTGTGCAGAGCAACATGCTTCAAATAAAAAAAAATCTACGATAAAGAGCATCCGTTGTATCTTTTCCCCGGTGGGAAACAAGATGGCGGGGTCTGTACCCATGAGTGGGGTATTAGTGCACGAGAAGGCAGATGTGGTAAGGGACCTTTGGGATCATGTGTATAATTGTTGAAGAACATCGCCTGGAGAGAATGGTGCAGCAGGGAGTGAAGAGGGGATCTGGTAGACCAGTGGTTCTCAACAGGTGGGAAATTAACCCCCACCCCCAGGGTGGGGATTTTAGGATTTCCAGAGGAGTGGAGGGGTCAAGACCACAGATTGGCAGACTTAAACTGGCTTCAGGGCCACACAAAACGCGATCGTTTCCCCTTCTTGAATTATGTTTGAGCGTTGCGCACAGCAGGTCTACAAGGTGTGGAATGCGCCTGGCCCTGCAGCCAGCAGGGTTAGAATCGGCTAGCCTTTCCCAGGAGGGGAGAAAAGTGAACATTAGTAGCCTGCCGATTAGTAACCTCCATCTCCACATTGTACAGACCGGGACACCATGACCGCGAGGTGATGGGCTAACGTGGTTATGGTATGCCATAGGTGATGGACTACCTGTGGTCAGATTTGTGTCCTAAACCTGCGACTGGCCTAGCAAGCCGGTAGGGGATCTTCATACTGCTCGTAGAAAATCTAAGAAGTATAAACGGACTGACCCAAACTGATATCGGCCTGGCAATGTTAATTGACTACGAGATAGATCAGCGACTCAAAAAACAGGCACAATAAACGTCTATAGTTTCAATAATACGAATGAACGAAAGAACGAACGAACGAAAATCTTTATTTTTAAAGGGTTTAGAATTGGACATTCTGCCCTTCTTCTATATTTCCTCTCATACATTCTTTCATTAAACGTCTCTTATGAAGCAAATCTTTAACAACAAAAGAACAATAGGCATTAAATCGCATGAAAAATAATCAATAATACATGACTCACCGAGGCAATGTTTAACAAGGGCATTATAAGTACCCAAGGAAGGTGTAACGGCCATACATATGGGAATGTTTTTCTTTTCAAGGTGCTGACCTCATTTGGCAGAGGACTGACGAGGACAAGGGCAAAGCCCTCTTTGAACGCTACCTTGAGCAGAGCAACCAGACAGACATGGGAGGCCGAAATCTGGCCAAGGAGGTCACCTCAGACAGATGCAAGGCCCAGAACACTTCGGATGAAGACACAGTGACAGTGAAAGAAATCAAGGCTGTGCTTCGACGATCAAAAAACAGTGCTCCAGGTCCTGATGGCATAAGATACGATGACATAAATAGGTGTACCGACAATGAGCTAGAGAAACTAGCAGACATGTACAACAACAGTATAGGGAGTGCTAGCATCAAGGAGGAATGGTTACACAGCTATCTGATTCCCTTGCCGAAACCTGACAAAGGCCACACAAAAATTCAGGGATATCGAATTATAACCATGCAGAATACAATAGGCAAGCTGCTGGAGAAGGTAATTGCCAGGAAAATATCAAGCCAACTAGAGAGGCAAGGTGTTTTCCCACCTACCCTGGGTGGGTACCGTCCAAAAAGAGAAACCTGGACCAATGCAGCAGTCTTTGCCCAGGATGTCTATGAAGGTTTCCACTCAGGCACTGAAACCGTTGCTGCAGCGATTGATCTTGAGGACGCATACAACAGAGTACCACTGGATTTTTTAATGTTTCAGCTTCTCGAACTAAACGTAAGTCCATTCCTCCTTAGTTGGATCGCTGCAGCCCTCTTCCAACGGAAAGTAGTTTTTAGATGTGGCAGTTGGACTTCGGAACCAACAACAATATATCCTGGCCTACCACAGTGATCACCATTATCTCCGGTACTGTTCAACGCCTACACAGTGAGAATCACCAGTGAGCAGATCACTGGACCTGGCAGGACATTGTCATATGCCGATGATGTTTTAGTGTATCGTCAGGGTAAGGATAGAGAGGAGGTTGCTGTAGAACTACAAACCGAACTCAATCGCATAAGTACTTGGTGTGTTGTCAACCCAACAAAGGCAACAGTGACTTGGTTCTCGTTGAATAATCATATTGTCAACACTACAACACCAACTGTAATGCTGTGTTCAGAGGCGGTGGAAAGAACGCAGGCAATGAATTACCTGGGGATACGGTTTGATCGAAGCCTTGCTTATAATGTGCACATAGACCAGGTGATAACAAAGGCCAAGCGGGGTTTGGCAGCGATGCGGGTGATGGCGGAAGCAAACTGTGAGCAGCGCCATCTATGTCTTCTGTACGAGGGGCTGGTCATGTCTGTTTTTGAGTATGCAATGGCAATCCTGACTCTCAGCCATAAGCAGATAGAAAGAATGGAAAGGATACAGAATGAAGCTATGCGCATTATTCTTGGATGTACAAGAGATACAGCATGCAGGGCGATGCGCTACCTTCTTAATTTTCCAACCATTGAAGAGAGAATACAAGGTTGCAGGGCACGCGCCTACCTCAGAGTTAACGCAAACACACAACATCTACTGCATAGTGAAATTAGGAAGGTGAAGGGCAGCAGGTTAAAAAGAGGACGGTCGTGGATGGGTCAAGCCGAAGACATTCTTCAACAGGTGTGTTCACTTGAGGACTTAGAACCTGGCGAGGAGTCGGTGCAAGTGCCAACAGACTTCTGCACATCCTTTTCAGTTTGCATCCAACTAGATAGAAAATGCAGACAAGAAAATCCGGCTGCTGTTGAGGCTGAAGTACAAGCGTTGATTTTCGAGAATTCGCTAGACGGTGACGTGGTCATCTACACAGATGGGTCGGTCGTCCGACATGTGAGAAGCTCATGGCCCTTTACAGCTCGGGCCGGAGGGAGAATTGTGAAGGAGTACTCTGGTGCTTTCACTGAAACCACAAGTAGCCTGACTATGGAAGTCATGGCAGTAAGTAAAGCAATAACATGGCTCGAGACACAGACATTCACTAGGGCTTGTTTCCTTAGCGACTCAATGAGCATGCTCAAGAGAATAGAGATGGGGAGGATCCGAAGAGAGTGGTTGCTGTCTCTGGAGCGGTCTCGGGTGGCAAAGATTAGTTTCATCTTCGTGCCAGAGCATGCGGGAGTACAAGGAAATGAGCCTATTTGGTCGTGCGTCAAAGTACTTGTTCCTGCAGCGAGGCGCCGTCGTCATTTATAGGCGACAGGTTTGATCCCGGTCGGTAACTATAGCTTTCAAATTGTATGTTGTCTAGTGCGTCTTCTAGTCTCTATTTCCTTCTTCTCATTCTGTGAGGGCCAAATAATAATATGTGTGTTTATTTATGTAATTGTGGAGTGCGGACGCGCCATGGAACAGGCTGACATCCTGAATGCTCTACGAGATGTAAAACTTTTACGAGAACCAAGTGATGACTGTGAATCTACTATACTATATTACTACCATGGTCATTCTGCGAGAACAGCAAATTAAAAGAGGTGTGGCCAAACAAGAACACTACGCAGGAAGCCAAAGAAGATTGATAAACCAGCACAGAACTGGTGTCGTTAGCCGCTACACGCTGCGGGATTTGCTGAGGAGGGGATCCGAGCACTTATGGACTGAATGGTTCGATGTGCAATGAGGATGAACTGTCGACTAACTAACTAACTAACTAACTAACTAACTAACTAACTAACTAACTGACTGACTGCCTGACTGGCTGATTGACTGCTGACTATCTGTTCAAGCATTCTGTGGAAATGCCAGATTTTTTAAAAATGTTGTATATACTATACATTACAGGACGTGACATTCAACACCAGGATTTGCTGCCGTTGTTGATCTATTGGCAAATTTTTACGTTTAGTAGTTTGCCATTGCTTTCTGAACGATCGGCTTCCATACGAACACGTTAAAACCAGCGCGACACGGTCTGCAATATCAGATTGCTAAATTAAAAACACAATGATAAGCTATAAGTAGGGGACATAATTATCTAATAGTGTTTAAAGGGAGAGTACTAAAATTATAAAAAGGAAATAATATACCAGTTGTTATATTATCAAATATCTAATACTTCTTACAACATTTTAGTTACAAAATTGCGAATCTACTCAGAAGGCAAATATTTAATTTCGTGAAAAGAAATACTTTCAGATTACTTATAAAATGTTTGCGTATTCTTTATTACTTACATTTTATAATCAACTTTGTACTTATAAATTTATTATTTAAATTCATAATAGTATACTTTCACAGAAATGAAACAAACTAGTATTGTTGCGGTGTCAACTTTGAAAAACATTTTTTTACTGGCCTCCTAGGGCCACATAAAATCTACAGAAAATTATCCACACCCTGGAGAAGGAGTTAACGAATTTCTCAGTAATATCAACATGGGTATCCACATGGTCAGTACTAGACAACCCAGGGAAGTATGTGAGAAACTTGTCGTACGTACTCAACAATATTGAAACTGAGGCCCTTGCATACGGATTAAAATTCTGCATAAAGCCCAAACACATCAACCGTATTGAGTCGCAAGCACAGTTTGAAATGTTGTTTGATCAAAATCTTCAAGTTATTATTACCTACTTCTGCTGAGTCGGTCGGATGACTGAAGGCCAAATTGGTAGATTTAGAACACCAGTGTCCCACAACGCCCTCTAAACAGACATGTCTGCTGACCAACGAACACCATACTGATTGATTTGGTTGTTTCTTTTATGAGCAAGCTGGAAAACGGGAAAAGAAAGGTCAATATGACAAATGGTGCAATGTTTGAGAAGCTGTCATCCGTTCTCGTTGTTGATGGTAAAGACCAAGTACTTCCACAATTTGCAAAAAATGAAATTGTGCAGCATTTGACAGAGCTAGAAAATGAATTTGAGCTATATTTTCCTGAACTTAGTGATGATGAGCTGGATTTAGTGCGAAACCCATTCAAATTATCAGTTGAAAAAGTTTCTGATGATTGTCAAGATGAATTTCTGGAGCTGAAAAATGATTCGGGGGCAAGGGATGTGTTCAGTGAGAAACCAATCACGGAATTTTGGCCTTTAATGTGCGGTTCATATCCAAAAGTGGCAGAAAAAGCAATCCGTGCATTGCTTCCATTTACGTGAACATATCTTTGTGAGTCAGGCTTTTCAGCTCTGCTAGAAATTAAAACGAAACGACGCAACAGATTTGATGTTGAAAACGATCTCCGTTGTGCCCTTTCAAGCACTCCTCCGCGTATTTCAGAATTGCTGCGGGAAAAACAATCACAGTGTTCTCATTGATTACAATTTTCATTTAAATTACGAATCTACAATATCCAGGTTTTGTAATGAGCGTTTTGTTTGATGAAGCACAATTTTCTGGCGCCCTGGTGTCATATATTAAGCTACAATTCTTTGACGTTTTAATTGTTTGTTTATTGTAGTATGATTAATGTGGTGTTTTAATAAAATATTGCGAATGTAAAAATGCTTCTATGGGTAGATAATTGACATTACTGTGCGAATATGTGTATATTTCAACTTGAAGGATTTATCTAGTTAATTCACGTAAGTTGTGTGATTTCTGCAGTATGTACCCGACGAGATGCAGCGAAATATGCCAGGCAATAAATCGTGCAATCTATTGTTTGTATCTTCGTTATTCAGCTTCTATTTAAGTTTTAATATCCATCAGTATATTTATTTGCTATTAACTGTAGAAAACTACACTATAAAATGTATCTTTAATGTGAATGTTAGGTACAACTATGGAAGAAAATAAGTATTTTCACTATTATAGGCATGTTATTTTTAATGCACCTTTTGAGGCTGACAATTTTGGAAAGTTGGGGTGGGGGGGAGGGGGGGATGACGTTCTGAAAATATGGTGAAGGGAGGAACGGGCCAAAAAAGGTTGAGAACCACTGCGCTAGTACAACTCTAAATAATTAATTGAAATGTAGCAAGATTTGTATCTTCTAGTGCTAAACTATCAAGCTCCTTTTATACACTCTATAATCAATCCACCAATCTGTGTACTAAAAATGTCTTTATCCACTCCAATATGGCCGTTAAGTACAGCACAAGACCCTTTTATACGCCTCAATCAATCAACCATTCTGTACATTAAAATGTCCTTATCCACATGATGGTAAAACTACTATCCTGTTTCTTCACTGTTTCCCTCTACCATAATGTATAATCAGTCCACCATTCTGTACATTAAAATGTCCTTATCCACTCCAATATGGTTATTATTTAGATGCATGCTCGTCACAGAACGTAGCAGCCAACCCCAGCATTTTGACCGTTCGTGATTCCTGAGCATGTTTACGTTCAGTAGTTTTCCATTGCTTTCTAAACGACCGGCACCTATACCTTTTTCGAAAAAAACCAGTACCGCTGTGTTTCGAACCCGGGTATACGGGATTACGAATCGTGTCCGTGGCATCTTCTCCATGGGGATCGGTAATATGGTTACTGAGTACAGCAAAAGCCCCTTACAGACGCCTGTATAATCAACCCACTAATCTGTACACTAAAATTCTCCTATCCACTCCAATGTGGCCGTTAAGTGCAACTGTCATAATGTTATTGACAGATAAAATTGGCTATGGTTATGTCCTTATCCACATGATGATGAAGTGTTGGAAAGATCAGGTTGTGTGACAGTTTATTCCATGCTCAGTCTTCGTAGACTTAGATGGATAGGACATCTTAGGAGGATGGATGATGGTAGAATACCAAAGGACATCTTTGTTGGTGAATTACAGATGGGTAAGAGATCTCAGGGTCGGCCTCTACTACGATACAAAGATGATTGATACAGGCATTGATAATGCACACTGGGAGAAAGTCGCCGCTGAACGTGTTGCATGGAGGGCAAACATCAGAAATGGAATAAAGACAAAAGAGAAAATTATTGCAGATAAGTCACACACCGAGCGTTTGAGACGTAAGATGGTGCATGATGGTGGAAATGACCACGTGTTCACATGCACCCACTGTGAACGGACATTTACAGCGCAAATTGGCCTTATCAGTCACATTCGCTACCGCCATGGGTAAAAGTTATTATGCCTTTTTAAAGCACAAACTATCGTCTGTCAAGACGGCAAGGTGCCAATGTATGTATGTCCTGAGGTATGTCTGTATGAATACTCTGCAGGTATACTTATGAACAGCTGTAGACATTGGATAACAGTAACACCGTTTTCGCGCACACAACTTTATTGACTATGAAGAGACTTGATGAAAACATGACACCATTCCCAGAAACTATATTAGTACAGGTAAATAAACAATACTGCCTTCGATCGGCCTTGTGTCATAACTCGTCGCACCGGACTCTTTCCCGTGTCCGAACTCAACTGAATTAACTCCCACAAACAACTCCTGGCGCACTCTGCCTGACGTCACCCAACTCAACTGTCTGGCTAAGTTCCTTTACTTAGCCCCATAATTCAACTGCCCTCAATTTGCCCAGATTTCTCTCTTTATTTAAATTTAATTCAGTTTTAACAAATGATTCTCCCCCCCCCCTCTCTCTCTCTCTCTCTCTCTCTCTCTCTCTCTCTCTCTCTCTCTCTCTCTCTCTCTCTCTCTTCCAAATGGTGCATTACTTTCTGACTATCCCTCCTATTTCTTTAAAATAACGGAGTGATCATAAGCAAACATTTGCTAATAATGTAAGAACATTATTCGCAAACGGCTGGTCACGTGACCTATTCACAAACGGCTGGTCACGTGACCTACGTTTGACTACATTATTAATGTTTGTGGAAATATTAATCTGTCCTCGGTAGTGTAGTGGTTAGTATCTCTTCCTGGCATACGGGAGACTGGGGTTCGACTCCTCGCCGGGTTAGGTTTTTTTTGGGAGGGGGTAGGGGGGTTTGTTTAATTGAGTTCAAATAACCTTATCGATTTTGATTGATTGATTTAGGAATCGACATCACAGCATTCGGGGCATTCCCAAAAGGGCTCCGTCCCCATCCTCAGCAGCCAGCGAAGAGTTCCAACACCAATAGTACCAGTAGCAATCTGATTATATGTCCGTCTCGCCTTTCCTCTGAGCGTTGAGCGTCGGCCAGATCCTCTCGTCTCTCCTCGCTGTCTCATTCTTGCCAGACCATGGTAATCCATTTGCTCCCCCAAAGCAAATGGCAAACTACTGAACGTAAAACTTGCCAAGACAGCAACAGCAGCTGAAAATGCTGGTGTTGACTGCAATGTCCTGTAAAGGATATGCGAAAAAACGTAACACACAGACGAGCCAAACAGTCAATAGTAATCAACAAACAATTAGGATTAACTATGGTCACATCTTATATATAAATTAGGATGTGCGTATCTCTGTCTGTATGTCTGTATGTATGTATGGCCTTTATTTGTTCGCGAACGGCCCATCCGATTGAGATGAAATTTTCTACACGCCTTCCTTTCAATCCAGCGCTGACAACTGTGATATTTTGTTAGTGTGAAATCGCCTGCTTACTCAGTATTATTTCATTTTTCATTTTTCATCATAATTTCATATATCTCAGGGGACCTAACTTTGTAAAAGTTATTTCAAGGGGCATAACTTTTCTGTATAACTTATAGTCATATTGTGGCATCGTTTTCAAAGATTTATAAACTCTTTGTCCATAGTTATGTACCGGCATATGAGTTATAATAAATAATGATACAATCTGTAAGGCATTTTCAAAGTTTTCATAAAAATGATGCACAATGCATAACATTGTAACTCATCTTTTTTTGCTTAAGAAGTTACTGTAGTCATGCAGGTGATTAGAAAGAGTTTTCATTAAAAATAATGGATGGTGTGTGGTAGAACGTTCTTTTAAGTTACATTTTTTTTTGTTGTATGAATTTAATGAAGCCGGACAGGGTCAGGCAGACAGATAGACAGACAGACAGACAGATAGACAGTCGGGAACAGGAACTTATATGACTACTTATATAAATTAAATGAGATGCTTCACACCAGGAGCTGGGCGATGTCGGGCCGGGTCAGACAGACAGACAGACAGACAGACAGACAGACAGACAGACAGACAGATAGTCGGTAACGGGAACGAGAACTTATATGACTACTTATATGAATTAAATGAGATGCTTCCCACCAGGGACTGGGCGAAGCCGGGCAGGGTCAGCTAGTCTTATATATAAATTAGGATGTGCGTATCTCTGTCTGTATGTCTGTATGTATGTATGGCCTTTATTTGTTCGCGAACGGCCCATCCGATTGAGATGAAATTTTCTACACGCCTTCCTTTCAATCCAGCGCTGACAACTGTGATATTTTGTTAGTGTGAAATCGCCTGCTTACTCAGTATTATTTCATTTTTCATTTTCATCATAATTTCATATATCTCAGGGGACCTAACTCTGTAAAAGTTATTTCAAGGGGCATAACTTTTCTGTATAACTTATAATCATATTGTGGCATCGTTTTCAAAGATTTATAAACTCTTTGTCCATAGTTATGTACCGGCATATGAGTTATAATAAATAATGATACAATCTGTAAGGCATTTTCAAAGTTTTCATAAAAATGATGCACAATGCATAACATTGTAACTCATCTTTTTTTGCTTAAGAAGTTACTGTAGTCATGCAGGTGATTAGAAAGAGTTTTCATTAAAAATAATGGATGGTGTGTGGTAGAACGTTCTTTTAAGTTACATTTTTTGTTGTATGAATTTAATGAAGCCGGACAGGGTCAGGCAGACAGATAGACAGACAGACAGACAGATAGACAGTGGGGAACAGGAACTTATATGACTACTTATATAAATTAAATGAGATGCTTCACACCAGGAGCTGGGCGATGTCGGGCCGGGTCAGACAGACAGACAGACAGACAGACAGATAGTCGGTAACGGGAACGGGAACTTATATGACTACTTATATGAATTAAATGAGATGCTTCCCACCAGGGACTGGGCGAAGCCGGGCAGGGTCAGCTAGTGATATATAAATTTAACCCTGTGTGAATTTTATCACCTTTGAACCCTCGCTTCGGAGTTCATAAATCAAATGTTGACTAGAACTTCAGTTGCAGAGTGGAGGTCTGTCGACTTGGTTCACTTGAGGTAGGACGACTAGTGTCATCTACAGGCTGACTTTTTTCTTGTGCGTACGCAAATTCGGCGTTAAGAAGTAAGTACCGTATCTAGGCATTCATTAGGATATGCACATTAAAGTTTTTTGGAATAAAGTATGTATGTATGTAGATGAAGTGTGTAGATGAAGATGAAGATGGGGTTTGAATAAAAAGAACTTGCAAACAAAAGACAGACAAGAAGGGAGAATAATAGTCTTCTTAAGCCAATCGACGGCGGTAGTAAACGTCGCGTGACCAGCCGTTTGCTCATAATGTCCGTACATTACTAGCAAACGTTTGCGTATAAAGTCTCCCTTAAAATAAATATCTCCTATAATAATAACTCATACAGTTCAACTGCGCATGCGCTTTCCTAGGTGCTTAGGACATATTTAAAATGTCATAACAACATAATTGATAGTAATACTTTGATCGATCACTACACTTATTAATAATTCTGTTCAAGCATTCTCTGGAATTGCCAGAATTTTGTATTTTTTTTTTAAAGTTGAATATCCCTTACAGGACGTTGCAGTCAACACCAGCATTTTACTGCCGTTGTTGATGTCTTGGCAAATCTTTACAATCAGTGGTTTGCCATTTCTTTCTGAACGACCGGCTTCCATACCAACACGTTACAACCAGCGCGACACGATCTGCAATTACAAGATAGCACAATTAAAAACACTCAGATAAACTATGATTAGGGGACATAATTAACTAATATTGTTGCAAGGGAGAATACTAGAATTGTATAAATGAAATCATAAACCAGCTATAATATTATTCACTATCTGACAATTCTCCACATATTCTTTTATAAAAAGAAAACAATCAACACCCAAGTTAGATTTTATAATTTCTAGAAGAACACTTTCAGATTACTAATAGGAAATGTTGCGAATATTTACTTACTTACCTTTTTATAATCAACTTTGAACCTTTACATTTATTCTTAAATTTCGACTAGTATACCTTTCAAATCATTCTGATAGAATCATCATCATCATCATCAAGTGCCGCCTCTCTCTTTCTCTCTCTCTCTATCTCGCTCTCTCTCTCTTTCTCCCCCCCCCCCCACCCCAAACATGAATGACTATACGCTGTATTCGCAATGTAAAAGCCTGTTTTTGTACAAAATAAATGGGATATTTATGTTTACGTTGAATTCGCAATGGACAACTTAACAAATTCCAATCTGTTTACGCGCGCTCTCTCTTTACCCCTCCCCCTCCCCTCCCCCTCCCCAGCTCCCTCTCTCTCCCTCCCTCCGTGTTGACCGCGTTCCTGGTCTCAACCCACCCCACCACAAGCAAATCCTGGGCACTTGCGATTAAGTCGAGGGCTGTCATTCAGCAATAATATTGAACCCACTTACAGGAAGTAAGCTTGCATGAGACTGCCTGCAGTGTAAAACGTGGGGCGGCTTTTGCCGTTTCGACCTTGACACCAACATTTCCTTTAATGTATATATCTTCGGTGTGGAAGAGAACGCGTGCTGTGTGTTGAAGGTTTTATAAGCGTGTGAGAAAGATGGGTTTAGAATGAACGAGCGGAAGGAATCATCACCACACCATAGTCGTTGTTGTCTCCGTCATTATCATCACCATTATCATCACTATTACCATCAATCACGTTAGAATGGGATGACTGAAAGCGTACGTCATTATCATAACTGTATATGTATGTTTTTGTTTCATTAACGAATATGACATAACACTAACAAACGGCAACGCTCTGTAATATACACAAACAAAGAAACACGCATTGCACCTTGTAAATATACATTGCTTTGTATAAAATAAACGTATTAAAAAAAATAAAAAAAATAAAAATAAAAAAAAAAAAAAAAATCAAGTGCCGCCCAACAAGGATAATAATTTTGCGTGTGATTCTATACACTTATTATATCTCATTCATTTGATTTTACTTAAATTATAATGACTAGTGATTTAGTTATTATTACTTTAAACATTTGTGGTATACGTACAAAATTACAACATATTATCACACTAATAAACAAACACAAACCAGATTTTCTACTACTACAAGAAACAAATATATGTTCAAAAACATTCGCACAACATATCACCACACATCTAGGCCTCAGACATTCATGCTTTAGTTTAGGCACACACAAAATTGGGTCAGGAACAGCTATTCTGCAGACATCAGACAGGTGGGACATAATTAAAACACACACGGATAACCATGGACGAATCTCCATAATACAGGTAGAAAACACTATACAAGCATACACCATAGTGAACATACATGCACCACCAAATTACAATTACCAACCAAACTTTTACCAAGAATTAGACACCTTACTTATACAAACATACAGAGGGCAAAATATTATCCTTGCAGGGGATTTCAATTTTGTACTCTCAGATTTGGATATCGTAGGGGCAGGCAAAGCAGGAATCAAGACACAATTAAGGAGAAATGACAGAAGTGGAATACATCAACTGGATATACTAAAGAATACCCTAGACACACACAATCTAATAGACGCTTTCCGATACAGACACCCTAATAACATTGCAACAACACACAAAAATAGGGCTTACAATATATCAGCCAGATTAGATAGAGTATACTCACCTTCAACACACCAAATAATACACACAAAACATCTACAAGAGACATTACAATACACAGATCACAAAGCAGTACTAACACATATCACTACAGACACTACAAACACAAGGCCATCAAAAAGAACATCACATTGGAAGTTCAATAACTCCTTACTCCAACATACAGGTTATTTACAACATGTGACACAACTTATTCTAACATACACTAATAGTACACCCACGGACAACATAACACAAATTTGGGATTTACTAAAGAATACAATACGGTGTAGAACACAACAGTTAGCATCCATCATACATAAAGACAGACTACAACAAGAACATATCATACAGACAGCAATACAACTCACAAAACAGACTGACAGGAATGCATCACACCTAAACACACTAGAATCACAATTAGAACAGCACCAGCAACACACACTCCGCGGTGCACTCCTTCGAACTAAACTTACTAACATATCAGAAGAAAGTCCCAATAGACAGCACCTTTCATTGGAGCAAAACATTCAACGCAACAGACAAATAGGAGCAATAACAGACATGCAAGGAAACACACAAACAGAGACAGTACATATACTAGAAACATTCCAACAGTACTACACTGACCTATATACAGCAGAACCCGCCAACACACAAACACAAAATAGATTCCTAAAATACACAAAAAAATTGTCAGACACAGATAAAGACACACTAGACACAGAGCTTACATTAGCCGACATAACACATGCACTCAATCAAATGCAAAAAGACAAAACACCAGGACCAGATGGACTCACAGTAGAATTCTACCAACACTTCTTTCCTATCCTAGGCAATTTCCTTCTAAAAGTCTATCAAGAAGCTTTTCATAAACAAGAACTCCCAAACACTTGCAACATGTCATATATAACACTCATACCTAAAGACAACACAGACAAAACACAGCTGAAAAACTATAGACCCATCTCCTTATTAAACACAGACTACAAAATTCTAGCAAAATCACTTGCAAACAAAATTAAAAACTTCATGCCATCACTCATCCACCCAGACCAACAGTGCAGTATTCAACACAGAAACATACACCAACATACACACTTCATTAGGGATTTCATTACATACACCCACCAGAAAGACTGTCAATCCTCTCTCTTATCTTTAGACCAGGAGAAGGCCTTTGACAGAATCTCACACTCATACTTACACAAAACACTAGCACACTGCAACATAGGACAGTACTATAGACAGTGGATAGAAATATTGTATAAAAATCCTGAAAGTAAGGTACTGGTGAATCATTCACTCACTGGCAGTTTCAAAATCAATAGATCTGTCAGACAAGGGTGTCCACTATCACCAGTCCTATATGTACTCACACTAGAACCACTCTTAGAAGCAATTAGACAGGACACTAACATTAAAGGTACATTTATACAAGGGTCTGGAGAGCGGAAATTAATTGCTTATGCAGATGACACCGTTTTCTTCCCTACAACCAACACTTCCATAACGAACATACTTCACACCTTCAGACAGTTTGGTGAAGGAAGTGGGGCCAAAATAAACATACAGAAGTCTAAAATAATGGGTCTGGGGAAGTGGAAGAATAAAGCAGATTTCCCCCCGGATCTAACAGTCACAGATAACATGAAGATTTATGGGATCACTTTTCCATCCAATCCCAGAAAAACACACACAGGAACATGGCAATCACTGACAAAACAAATTATAGACACACTACATAGGTTCAAATACAAGACATCAACAATTTTTATACGAAGCACTATTGTTAACACCTTCATCTTTCCTAAAATACTATATTTAGCCACAGTGTTAGACCCACCAAAACAAACAATCACAGACATAAACAAACACATCAGGAAATTCATCTTTAAAAACACAATCCACAGTATTAAGCACAAGACTTTAATACAAGAGAAGACTAGAGGGGGAATCTCATTACAGGACCTTAACACAAAAATACAAGCATTAAGAATCAACCACATAGGACGCATCATCAATCATCCAGATCAACACTCGCTAGCATTATACTATATTGCAATTAGATTACACAGAATTAAGAAAATAGACAAAACAACACCGCACTATTACGGCACACTACCGCACTTCTACAGAACATGTATGCAAGCAATTCAAGGTAATGAACACTTAATACAACAGACAACCAAGCAGATATACACATATTTAGTACAACAACAAGCCCCACCACTACACCTGAGAATCAAAAGAGGATACAAATATCACATGAAAGACTACAGTTGCACCTTCACTAACTTACACAACAAACATATCACATCAAAATCCAAAGAAATAACATACAGGCTAATTTATAATATGACCCCGACATCTGAGAGAGCCGCACAAACATTCAAGCAAATAGCCCCATGCAAATTATGTAGACAAAATATTCAGGAAACAGAGGATCATCTATTCTATGAATGCCCAGCAATCACAGCCACTAAGATTGCACTGCAACAATTAATAGAAACACACACAAACAAGAAAACTGACGCTTATAAGGCCATTTTTTTAAATACAATACCCACAGCCACAAAAGACAAACACACTAAACTTCTTGTTGCACTGGCGGAGTATAGAAACGTAATATGGTCGAGTAGAAACTCGGCCACACACAATCACCAAACAATACAACCACACACACTAGCAAAGATTTTCCAACAAAAAATCGCCCAGCTATTCGCAGATTAATAAACAAGAGCCACTCCCATCAAATTTCACACTACATAACATACATGTTCAAACACACTCTCACAGTATATTTCTATACTCCGCATGTGTACCACTAAGCCCAATCATTGAGGAACAAAGCGCCAAATAACTGAATAAATGTCTTTTCTTTGTTACTGAGTCCTGGAGCCCAACCTAGACAGAACAATGGGGCGGTGGCCTTTGTGAGTCAGTGGTCTTGTCGACCGAAGTTTGACCTCGGTCTGAACAGCTCTCTCTCTCTCTCTCTCTCTCTCTCTCTCTCTCTCTCTTTCTCTTTCTCTCTCTCTCTATCTCGCTCTCTCTCTCTTTCTCCCCCCCCCCCCCACCCCAAACATGAATGACTATACGCTGTATTCGCAATGTAAAAGCCTGTTTTTGTACAAAATAAATGGGATATTTATGTATACGTTGAATTCGCAATGGACAACTTAACAAATTCCAATCTGTTTACGCGCGCTCTCTCTTTATCCCTCCCCCTCCTCTCCCCCTCCCCAGCTCCCTCTCTCTCCCTCCCTCCGTGTTGACCGCGTTCCTGGTCTCAACCCACCCCACCACAAGCAAATCCTGGGCACTTGCGATTAAGTCGAGGGCTGTCATTCAGCAATAATATTGAATCCACTTACAGGAAGTAAGCTTGCATGAGACTGCCTGCAGTGTAAAACGTGGGGCGGCTTTTGCCGTTTCGACCTTGACACCAACATTTCCTTTAATGTATATATCTTCGGTGTGGAAGAGAACGCGTGCTGTGTGTTGAAGGTTTTATAAGCGTGTGAGAAAGATGGGTTTAGAATGAACGAGCGGAAGGAATCATCACCACACCATAGTCGTTGTTGTCTCCGTCATTATCATTACCATTATCATCACCATTACCATCACCACTATCATCATCATTATCATCACCATTATCATCACTATTACCATCAATCACGTTAGAATGGGATGACTGAAAGCGTACGTCATTATCATAACTGTATATGTATGTTTTTGTTTCATTAACGAATATGACATAACACTAACAAACGGCAACGCTCTGTAATATACACAAACAAAGAAACACGCATTGCACCTTGTAAATATACATTGCTTTGTATAAAATAAACGTATTAAAAAAAAAAAAAAAAAAAATCAAGTGCCGTAGAAGCACAATAGTCAACACATACATAATACCTAAAATAATATACTTAGCGACAGTACTGGACCCTCCCAAACAGACCATCACAGACATAAACAAACAAATCAGACGCTTCATCTTCACCAACACAATAAACAGCATCAAGCACAAAACTCTCATACAAGACAAACAGCAAGGAGGAATTGGATTACAAGACGTCCACACAAAAATACTGTCACTTAGAATTAGTTACATAGGCAAAATCATCAGACATCCAGAACAGCATAGATTAGCTTTATATTATATAGCACACAACATTAAACACCTCACACCTCTTAACAATGCAACTGCACATTACCAGGGAACACTGCCAACATTCTATCAGACATGCATACAGGCAATACAAAGACATGAACACTTAATACAGCAAACAACACACAAAATATACAAACAGTTAGTTAGAGAGCAAGCACCACCACTCAAACTTAGGATCAAAAGAGGACACAAATACTTCATGTCTGACTTCACATGCACCTTTTCAAACCTACACAACAAACACATAACACCAAAAGCCAGAGAGATCACATATAGACTGATATACACTATGACGCCGACAACACAGGTAGAAGCACACAGATCTAAACAAACATCACAATGTCAATTATGTAGGAATAACACACAAGAGACAGAGGAACACATTTATTATACTTGTCCAACAATTACAGCCATACGCGCAACACTCAAACACCTCATACAAACACACACAGGCAAGCAAACCGACATATATAAAGCAATTTTTCTCAATACTATACCAAAATCAGCAAAAAACATACATACAAAACTACTGACAGCTCTTTCTTACTACAGACATCTCATATGGACATGTAGAAACTCAGCCAGATACAAACACCGCACATATAACACACACTTAATATCATTTATGTACACGCACAAAATAACACAACTGTTTCCTGAGTAAATCATATGTATTCTTCATTATTGAATTACAAAGTTGGTATACATGAGTGCGAGGAAGAATCTGGGAAATGTGAATGAATGCGGATTGAATGAATATACAATCACATATGGTTTACCAAACCAACGAAAATGTAAAATGTGTGAAAACACAAATGCTTGTTTTATTCTTACCAAAAAAAAAAAAAAGTAAAGGAAAAAGATGAACGAACCCTTACCAAAAAAAAAAAAAAAAAGGAAAAAAAAAAAAAAAAAAAGCAAGGAGAAAAGAAAACAACTCCTTTACTCCTACTATTATTAAAAATAGCAGTTTGCACTTCTATGTTACATGCTATGCTATATTAAAACCATTGCCGAGATAATCATGTTTAGTAAGTGGAATCACATGTTTATTATATTTTTGTCATTATTATTACTATCATTATCTTTCCTGTCTTTATTCTCAGTAATGGTTTCTACCATTACTATCATTATCATCGTTATAAATATTTAACTTCATCTCGCTGTCTTTATTCTCAGTAAATGTTTCTACCATTACTATCATTATCATCGTTATAAATATTTAACTTCATCTCGCATTACCCCCTCCCCCCCCCCTCCCTAGCCTTGTTGCCTTTGCTGATGGCCTCACCAGTTGGTTCAAATTGGTTGGTGAGGTTGGGCCAATGGAGAGGGCGGCAGCAAGGGAAACAAAAATGGGAAGTTTTTCTTTCTCTTTGTTGCCCCCCTTTCACATGTTAATATGTTCAATGAATTAAATATGCATATGTCACATACACGCCCACATGCAACGCTCGGTATATACACGCACACAAATACTGAACCCACAGGACGCATGTATTTTTTTTTTTTTTATTTGGGTTTGGCGGTCATCCCAGACTAGCTGGTTCCCCGCCTCCCCTGTTTTTGGCGTGGACCCTTAGTCCCACTGTGAGCTATTGCCCACAGTGGTTCACCAGGCCCACATTTAAAGTGATGCTTATGTGAGGTTTTTTTTTTCTTTTTGGATCACCCGGCCCCCGACCAGACCAGTCGCACTACTGGAAGGGGCAGCTAATGCGTCTGATCTTAGCCAAGGGACCGAGAATGATCATCCCGGCCTCTGACCAGACCAAGCGCACTACTGTCTGGGGGCCAGCAAATACACTTGATCTTAGCCAAAAGGCCGAGAACCGATGACAGGACGCATGTAACAACACTAACAACGCAAATGCAATTGTACTGCTGTTACGATGCTCTCTTATAGAGATTGGTGGATAATTCAGTATTACTATATGATTATTATGGTTTGATTGTTATTAATTTTAATTTAAGATCACTATTATTATCAGTATCCTCCCTCACCTCCGCCTTCTCCCCGCTTATTACTGTTGCTGTTGATGCTGATGCCGCCCTCACTGGTTGGCTCCAAAATGTCTACTGCCTTTATCAACATTACCGAAGAGGTGGTTATGGTGTTGGCGGTTTTGGAGCCGGCTGCTGGTGAGGGTGGAGACAGGGGAAACAAACATGGTAAAATAACATACATTTGGGTTACCCCAATTGCATATGTAATTATGCCAAAGGAATTATAGTTGTAATATTACACATATGTCACCTACACGCCCACATGCAACGCTCTGTAGATACACGCACACAAATATTGAACACACAGGACGCATGTAACAATACGAACAACACAAATGCAATTGAACTATTATTATCATGCCTCTTACGGCGATAGTTACCCTTGTGCATCACCTTTCTATTATTAAGGGCTATTGCTATCAATTTTATTGTCGTAAATTTGTATGGATGTTTACTATTACTATTATGCTCCCTCATTTTCCCCCACCCTTTCGATACTGTTGGTTTTGATGCTGCTACCGCCTTCACCGGTTGGTTCTAACAAGTTTTACTGCCATTACCAAGTGGTGATGATGGTATTGGTGGGGTTGGAGCTGACAGGTGAGAGGGTGGCAGAGGAAAAACAATGGTATCCTATCGTCTTGTTGTTGTTTGTACTCGTTTTTCGTTACCCCCCCCCCCCTCCTATTTCAAATGTAAAAACGTTGTAAAAAATGTTGTAAAAAATGTTGTAAAATTTTGCGCATATGTCACCAACACTTCCACATGCAACGCTCTGTAACAACACGAACAATACATCTTGCAATAACTTTAACACTCAATAAACGTTTAAAAAAAAAAAAAAAACAACAACAATCAAGTGCCGTGCCGGCTGGCGTAGGCGTTCATGGCTCTCCATAGATCTCGGTCTTTGGTTTTCTGGATCAACTCTGCTGCTGATATTCCTCCATGCCACCGTCTCAATCCATCCAGCATCACTTCTCTTGGTCTACCTCTGCCTCTCTTCCCCTCGATCTTTCCAGTTGTTACGATGTTCTCCAATGCCTCTCTTCTCATCACGTGACCGAAGAAAGATGTTTGTCTCTGTCTTATTGTTGTATATAATGTTCTAGTTTCATTAGCCTGTTTCAGCCAGTCGTCGTTAGTTACTCTGGCAGTCCAAGGAATTCGCAACATTCGTCTCAGGAACCACATCTCTGTTGCTTCTAATTTCTTCTTAATTTGTTCATTTACGTTCCAAGATTCACTGCCATACAGCAAAACTGGTTCTACATAGCATTTCAGCACTCTCTTTCTTACATTCGGTGATAGTGACTTATTGCATAAGATACTCTTCATTTTCTGAAAAGCGGCTTTTGCCTGCCCTATTCTGCTCCTAATCTCTGTTGTACATCTTCCATCTGATGTTATAAATGCCCCTAGGTATCTAAAATTATCAACTTGGTTAAGGATTTTCCCTTCTATTTCTATGTCACATTTTGGTGTCACCATTTTCTTTGATATTACCATTGTTACTGTTTTCTTGATATTCAAGGAGAGTCCTTTCCTTGCACTCTCTGTTACTACAACGTCTAATAATTGTTGTAGGTCTGTTGAATTATCCGCCACCAATACTGTGTCATCTGCATAGCGTATATTATTTATATTATAACCTCCAACTAGTATTCCTGGCATCTCTTTGATCTCTCTCATTATTACTTCGCTATACAGGGAGAAAAGATCTGGTGACAAGACACACCCTTGTCGTACTCCTAGCTTTATCCGTTCGTAACTACCCTCTTTATTTCCCATTTTAATTGCTGCTACTTGGTTCCAGTAAACATTCTTTATTATTCTTAAATCTTTTCCATCAATGTTGATATCTTCCAACATATTAATCAGTTCATCATGTTTTACTTTATCAAATGCCTTAGTATAATCTATGAAGCACAAATATATGTCTCTCTGTTTCTCTATTGACCTTTCTATTAGTGTCCGTAATGTATAAATTGAATTGTTTGTGCCCTTTCCTTCCACAAATCCATACTGTTCTTCACTAATTTCCATTTTTATTTTCTTTTTGATTCTTCTCATTATGATTCTGAGTAGAAGCTTAGTGATATGGTTTATAAGGTTAATTGTACGAAAATCTTCACAATCAATTGCTCCTGGTCTTTTTGGTATAGCTATAAATAAAGATTTCAGCATATCACTGGGTAAATATCCACTGCTGTAAATATCATTCAACATTTTGGTTAATATATCTACTCCAAATTCTCCCAATACTTCTAATTCTTCTATTGTGATTTCATCTGGCCCAGCTGTTTTTCCTTTCTTCATACGTTTCATAGCGTCAGCGACTTCTTCTTTCAGAATAGGTGGACCTTCTAAGTTACTATCTTCTGTTAATTCTCCCCTTTCTCCTTCATATAATTCTCTTATATACTCATTCCACCTCTTCATTATAGCATCTTCCTCTAATATTATCTTTCCTGTTTTTGATTTCAAACACCCTGTATTTATTCTTATTTTTCTTCCTGTAAGCTCACTGATTTGTCTGTGCATATTTTTTGTATCTTTAATGGAATTTAATTCAATTTTTTTGCATTGCTCGTTTAACCAACTTTCTTTAGCCTTCCCACATTTATCTTTTATTTCTTTATTTATCTTAGCGTATTCTTGTTTGTCATTTTTACTCTGTTTTCTTTTGTCCATCAGTTTTAAGATATCTTCATTCATCCATTTTTTCTTAGCTATTTTGCCTCTCTCCGGTAATACTTCTTTGCTAGTTTGATGAATGGAGTCCCTTAACATTTCCCATTGTTCATCTATACTCTGTATTTTAGTTATTGCATTGTACCTATTTTTCACAGTCACTCTGTATTGTTCTTGCATTTCTTTATCTATTTTCAGAACCTCTTTGTTAAGTCTCATGTTCTTAACCATTTTTTTCCCTCTCTTTAATCTTACTTTTATTTGTCCACATAGTGGTACATGATCACTATTACAGTCAGCACCAGGCATTGTCTTTACATTAATTAAAGCATTTCTAAATCTTTTATTAATTAGTATGTAGTCAATTTGGTTGCGTATTTTCTTATCAGGGCTTATCCATGTGTACAGTCGTCTTTTATGGTGTTTAAACCATGTGTTTCCAATTATCATCTCATTGATATTTGCCCATTCTATTAGCATTTCCCCTCTTTCATTTCTTGTACCTAAACCATAATTCCCCACTACATCCTCCATTTTTCCCTTTCCTACTTTTGCATTAAAATCACCAAGTATTATTTTTATTTCTTGTGATCCAATTTGAGCCATCGCCATTTCTATTTCGTCGTAAAAGTGTTGTATTTCTTCATCACTACTGCTTGCTGTTGGTGCATATACTTGTATAATATTTATGTCTATTGGTTTGCCTTTGATTTTTACCATAATAACTCTATCTGAAATACACCAGTATCCATTAATTGACTTGGCTGTTTTTTCGTCTAATATTATTCCTACACCTTTTTCATGTGTTTTCCCTCCAGAATAAATTATTGTGTGATTGTCAGCTATAATTTTGCCCGATCCCTTCCATCTCATCTCACTAACGCCTAGTATATTCATTTTCATGCTATCCATCTCTCTTAGAACATTGGTCAACTTTCCTAGCTCATTTAATGTCCTAACATTCCATGTTCCTACTCTAAATTTATTTATTTTAGTTATGATTTTTCTGATAGAATGGCTTCAATAAAAAGTATTTTTTACTGGCCTTCTAGGGCCACACAAAATCTCCGTTATCCCGTGTATCTGCGTGAATAACGCAGCTGCGCGAGATTTGGTAGTGAATCGCATCGCGTTGGCTAACATAGCTGGTCGCTCAGAAAGCAATGGCAAACTGCTGAGCGTAATCTTGCTGGTGTTAAGTGCAGTGTCCTGTAAAGGATATGTGAAGAAAATAAATCCAAACTTTTGATAACATTAACAAGGAGATAAGAAGACTGAATATTAACAAGACCATCCTACCTTGAACGTCTTGGAACGTTCCACTGGTTGTACAGACACTCGTCATAGAGTCCATACAGCCCGCACAGACCATCATAGAACTGAATTGGCAGTTGATCTAGGAGCTGGCTGATAGGAGAAAACGCACAGATGACCCGGGCAGAAGACACCACAATCAAAAATGTGTGCATGCTCTATGCTCAAAAGTATTGGGAGAGGAGATGAGTGGGTCAGAATGTCAAAGGAAATGTTAGACCTATGCATGGTCATAATTATATTTATAATATTAGATCGGAAGTAGAGATGAGATCGGGAGTGTAGGAATTGTCCAGCGAGTTGCAACAATGTATGCACATGTCGTGCCCAATTGGCGCAATCATTTACACGGATAGCCCTATGCTAAAGAGGCAAAAGAAATGCCTAGGAGTTCACAGCTAAGATTAATGGACTGTGTTTAGTGCAGGAGAGTCTGGCATATGATATCACAATATCTAGTCTGAGAATGTCAGTCTCCCTGGCCTAGTGTTTAAACGACTTTCTCTGTAATCCCGTTTATCCACGTAGGGTAACGCAGCGCGCGAGAATTGGAAGCGGTTCTCGCCGCGTTGGTAACTTACGGGATAAGTGAGCCGGCCGCCCAGAAAGCAATGACAAACTACTGAGCGTAATCTTGACAGGAAATCAACGACAGCGGTAAAATAATGTTGTTGACAGCGATGTCCTTAAAGGATAATGCTGGGAAAAAAAGTCTGAGAATGGAGATGGAGGAGGTTACTGCGGCGTTCCGCTGGCTGGAGGACAAACAGCACACACGTATTGTGATTGTAACACAGACTCATAGAGCCTGTCGAGAAGAGCGGAGACATGTATGTTTCGTGCAAAGTGGCTTGCTTCAAATAACAAATCAAAGATAAAGATCATCCGTTGTATCTTTTCCCCGTTGTGAAACAAGATAGTGGGATCTGTACCCATGGGTCGGGTATTAGTGCACGAGAAGGCAGATGTGGTAAGAGTCCTTTGGGATAATGTGTATAATTGTTGAACATCGCCTGGAGAGAATGGTGCAGCAGGGATTGAAGAGGGGATCGGGTAGACCAGTGGTTCTCAACCGGTGGGGAATTCCCCCCCCCCAAAAAAAATATTCCAGGGGGGGGGGATTTTTAGGGTTTCCGGGGGGGGGGGGGGGGAATCAAGACCACAGATTGGCAGACTCAGACTGGCTTCAAGACCACACAAAACGCGATCGTTCCCCTTTTTTGAATTATGTGTGAGTGTTGTGTACAGTTCGAAACCTGGGTAAGGCGTGGAGTATTTTCTGTCCGGGGCAAAAAGAAAACTCTACCTGCACAGTTTGCGGCGACTGCACTAGCCTTGCGACCTTAATTCCTCAGGCTCAAGTTCCCCCCCCTCCCCCCCACCCGTCCTACACCGCAAGGTACTGCAGTAAACGACAGTTAAAATGACAGTTAGTTGCGTACAGTTGTGTCTCCGATCTGAGGAGATTAAGCATGCTCGTGATGTTAAATTCCCCGATTATGTCAAGATCGCATTGATACAACAACCAATTGCTTGATATTTTTTCCTTCTATACTTAACGATGCTATACTTCTCGACCTTCTGAAATTCGTTTTATAATGTAAGTAGACCCGCAAATCACATTTTATGTAGACGTCTAGACTTGTTCTAGTATGTGTGATTAAATTTAGCTTCCATCTTTACGTATACTGTGTAATTTTTGACTATTAAGGTCGGAGGGGTCGTCCCAAACTAAAATTATGAAGATCACATGCTGGAATGTGATATTTCAATGGCGGGAAAAAACAGTTTCCTTGTCATACTCCAGCAATGACTATTTAATATTGTTATGGAATATTCACAGTGATTTGAATTCCAATGAATGCATGTTTGCATTCAACATCCATTTTAGTATTTTTGTGTAATCTTTCATCACTCTACATGGGACTGTTTATTTATTTATTTGGGGGGGGGGGGGGGTGGCAAATGGGAAAGAGGGAAGAATGGCATTCTGAACATATAGTGAAGGGGTGCATGGGCCAAAAAAGTTGAGAACCACTGTGGTAGATACTCAGTATTCCGAGGAAAGGAGATCCATTTGGAGATTCGGCGACCAGAAACCACAAAGTGGAAAAGTCACTGATATTCAACAGTCTACTAATATGCACACCATTACTTTGGTAAACAAAAAATACAATACGCATGAAGATACAGATGCAGCACCGTATTTATTTTCCAACCATCGGAGACAGGAGAAGAATTTTCCGAATACAGAGATTCGGCGATAAAGATATTCGGCGACCAGAAACCACAAAGTGGAAAAGTCACTGATATTCATCAGCCTACTTACTACTATACACACCATTACTTTGGTAAACAAAAAAATACAATACGCATGAAGATACAGATGCAGTACCGTATTTATTTTCCAACCATCGGAGACATCATCATCATCAAGTGCCGTGCCGGCTGGCGTAGGCGTTCATGGCTCTCCATAGATCTCGGTCTTTGGTTTTCTGGATCAACTCTGCTGCTGATATTCCTCCATGCCACCGTCTCAATTCATCCAGCATCACTTCTCTTGGTCTACCTCTGCCTCTCTTCCCCTCGATCTTTCCAGTTGTTACGATGTTCTCCAATGCCTCTCTTCTCATCACATGACCGAGGAAAGCTGTTTGTCTCTGTCTTATTGTTGTATATAATGTTCTAGTTTCGTTAGCCTGTTTCAGGCAGTCGTCGTTAGTTACTCTGGCAGTCCAAGGAATTCGCAACATTCGTCTAATGAACCACATCTCTGTTGCTTCTAATTTCTTCTTAATTTGTTCATTTACATTCCAAGATTCACTGCCATACAGCAAAACTGGTTCTACATAGCATTTCATCACTCTCTTTCTTACATTCAGTGATAGTGACTTATTGCATAAGATACTCTTCATTTTCTGAAATGCGGCTTTTGCCTGACCTATTCTGCTCCTAATCTCTGTTGTACATCTTCCATCTGATGTTATAAATGCCCCTAGGTATCTAAAATTATCAACTTGGTTAAGGATTTTCCCTTCTATTTCTATGTCACATTTTGGTGTCACCATTTTCTTTGATATTACCATTGTTACTGTTTTCTTGATATTCAAGGAGAGTCCTTTCCTTGCACTCTCTGTTACTACAACGTCTAATAATTGTTGTAGGTCTGTTGAATTATCCGCCACCAATACTGTGTCATCTGCATAGCGTATATTATTTATATTATAACCTCCAACTAGTATTCCTGGCATCTCTTTGATCCCTCTCATTATTACTTCGCTATAAAGGGAGAAAAGATCTGGTGACAAGACACACCCTTGTCGTACTCCTAGCTTTATCTGTTCGTAGCACCGCATCGGAGACAGGAGAAGAATTTTCCGAATTCGTGCCTACTTCAGAGACAGTGCAAAACAACAACAACAAAATCCACCACATAATGAAATTAAGAAAAATAATGAGAACAGGTTAAAAAGAGGACATTATTCAACGGGTTTGTTCTCTAAAGGACACGGAACCTGCGGAAGAATGGACACAAGTGCCAGCAGAGTGTGGTACGGCCTGTTCATTATGAATCGGTATGGACAGTTGGTGGAGACAGTAAGATCAGGTAACTGTGGAGGCAGAAGTTCAGACTTTGATATTTAGAATGTTGCTCAAGGCATCCACCATTCTGTACACTAAAATGTCTGACATAAGCCTGGGTCATTGACAGTGAGTTGAGTGACCGGGCATGAGAAAGAATGGATGAAAGTGGGAGATAGTAAAGTGACTGACCTGGCTATGAGAAAAACAGCCAGTCCTGAGAAATAAAATAGTGAGGGTAGAGAAAAACCCCTAGGGTGGATGGGGCGAGAGATAGTGTATTTGTGTGTGAAGTCAGGAGACTTCAGGGAGTTGATGTTTTGACGCCGAACGAATCGGTTGTCGAGGACGTGGGAGTTTAGACTGACAGTGGGTCAGTTCTTGTGTTGTGTTGTTCTCCCAGTGTTGAATGAAGGCTTGAACCCAGAGTGGGTTGGATATCATTAGCAGAGGCTAGACCCAGTGAGTGGGTTGTGATGTGTGAGGTCCAGCGGTGGATAGGAGCTGGATTAACGGTCGTATGCATTTGAGATTCAGCAGGCCGTAAGAAGACAGTGATGTGTGCGTGTTAATGTTGTGAGGAGGATATGGATATTCTATGGATTATATATATTGTTTCTGGATATATAAATATGTTCCGTGGGTCTGTGTTATTTCTGTATTAAAGGATTATGTGCGCCAAAATCGATCTTGTTTACTGACTGGTGAATGTGCACTGCGGGGGTGAGTCATAGTGTAAGACAGTGAGAGAGCTCAATTGACACACCAGGAGTATCGTTACCTAGACAACGACCCATCTCACGCACTTATCGTAAAGAAAGTCGTGTGATATCTGGGAGCTCGTCACTTAGTAAAGATTTTCTGACAGATACATTCGGTCAAGAAACACCGTGCAATATTGAGATATCCGTGGGCTCTTCGCTGAGAGAGGAGTTATTATCTGTGACTTCGTTCCATCAATTTAGACAGTACTGCTTCAAGAGATTAACAGCAACCCTTTTGTGCGTGTGTATTAAGGACAGAGTTCACGAGAAACCAGGTAAAATTGATACCAGGCAGTATTGCGGAAGATAACAGACAGTTCGCGAGAAGGTCACACTACAGGTAAATTACTGGACAGTCAGTGCGCATGCAGACACGGCACAGGTCAACGGATAGTGTGAGGTGACGGACTAGTGATTAGTCACAAACAGCGCCAGCAGACAGCACAAATGAAATGTCGCGTGGGCAGTGGGTTGCTTGCGACAAGAAGAGGTCAGTCCTAGGTGTGTGTAGGACAGGACAGGATTGAAAATTCAAAGATATTGACAGGTGTGTCTGTGCTGATGCGTCGCACGGTGTGGTCACGAGTCGACAGGTGAAGAATTTCACCACAGCTAACACGACGGGGGAGGTCGGTGGAAATTGTGAGTTTCCACGGACAAATCGGGTCAGCGCTGTTTACGAGGACAGCTGACCAAAGGGGTAGTAACGGTACCCCTACCACAGCTGCGTGGGACAGGACAGGTGTCTTTGTGGATAACGGGAAAAGTTTCCGGTCAGTTTACAGTATGTATTATTGTGACAAAGATTACTGAAATTGACCTGCGGGTCAAGGTTGGGGACAGTGGAAAGTTACTGAGATTTTCCAGAGGAGAACTGGATAAACAAATTGTTTATGAACGAAACCAGACTTTATGTTCGTCTTTGTGAATCCCTTTGTAATCATTACTCTGTTATGAGCAAACATTTTTTTCAATGAAGGATAAGGTATCATCACCGTACGCTTGGTTGCATACAGTTGCCAAATAGAACCGACTGTTCAGAGTTAAAGTGTTGGACATTTGCTGTAACTTTTTAGGTTGAACTTTGTCTTTCTGCGTGAATGTATCACATAATTGATACAACTACAGACCATCTCCGCTACGAAGTTGGAACTTGTGATCACCACGGGAAATTCAGTGACCACTCGACAAAACAGCAAGTCGTTTGAAATTTGGAAGATCGTAGACAGTTCGGAACATTTACCAATATACATTCCCTGCATATTGTGAAAAATTATTAAAAAACGAACTTGTGGCGACGGGTTAATAGGCACATATTTGTCGGCCAACCATTTGCACATTTTGTTTGCTCCCATCGTCATATTTATTGTTGTCGGGTGTTACGCAATTATTTGTATGTGGTCCAGTGTTTGTCAAGAGTAGGGGATTTTTGTGTTGTTTCTCGAAGGTCGGGAGACAGGGCGAAAAGTTATTTTCTGAGGTGCACCATATATTTTCTGGGAAGAAAATCGAAAGGTCGGTTTGTTTGGTTCTGCAGAGACGGTCCTGAATTATATAACGTGCCAGTTTGTGTTTAACGTCAGATCTGTGTATATTTTGATGCTATAATTTTTTTTTCTTTCTTTCTTTTCGTTATATTTATATATGATATTTGTTGTGGCCGGATATATGTTTTTATTGTGAGCTTTCGTCATTTCTACTGTCTAGGGGTCGGTGTCAGTTTACATATTATTACGCGCACTGTGGTCGTTTCACACAAGCTTGTGGTTGTTACTGTAGTTTATTTCTTTGTGATCACCGTCTCCGTGTACTTGGCTTATGAGTCTAACGTTTTATAGACAACACTTACTGTTATCATTCATTCGTTTTGTATATGTATATATATATATATATATATATATATATATATATATATATATATATATATATATATATATATATATATGTATGTTTAACAATATTTCCAGAAATTTTTTTACAGCTATTGCAGATATATGTGAGGGAGTATAGGTAATTCCCCCCCCCCCCTCATTACCTAGTCGTATAGAGTGACTGGGTAAGTACAGAGTGATATTATTAGTACTACGGATGTACGTACACAGGGAGTGGTGGTGTACTTAGGGAGGGCACACAAAGACTAGTAGCAGAGTCTTTACATTTATAATTGGCTGACAGACAGCAACGTGTCCACAAGTACAAGATGCCTACTTTAATGGAATATATTGAAGCAGGTGAACGAATAGGCCTGAAAGGTAAAGAGTTACAGGAGTTTGCAGAAGCAAAATTGAAAGATGTTCAGCACTGGGAAAGAAAGGAGAGGCATAATGAACGCGAGGCAAAACGCCTGCAGGAAGAAAAGTTAGCTGAAGCCCAACGCCTACAGGAAGTAAAGTTAGCTGAAATGGAAAACAAGCGTCTACAGGAAGAGAAAGAGACACAATTGAAACTAGAAATGACACAACTGGAACTTGAAAAGTTAAAACAAACAAATGCGGTGGAAATCGAGAAAGAGAAGATTAAAATGGAAGCTGAAATTGCACTCAGAAAACTAGAACTATCTTCGAAGGGGCAAAGTGAGGAAAACAGAAGACCTTCGCAGTCGTCACAGAGATTGAAACTGCCATATTTTACAAACCAGGACCATCTTGAATCTTATTTGGGAAGATTCGAAGCATCGGCGAAAGTGTTAGGTATTCCAGAGGGAGAGTATGCGATGCGACTTGGCGAGTTTCTTACGGGCAAGGCCCTAGATACCATGTTTAATTTACCTGTGGAAGAAAGAAACAATTACACTATTTTGCGTCAACGTCTGCTGACGAAGTTCCAACTAACTGAACATGGATATAGAACAAAGTTTAGACAGTTAGTGCCAGAGACAAATCAAGATTTCACAGACTTTGTTAACACAGTAAAGAACACATTTAACAAATGGATGGAGCTCGCAGAAGTAGGGAAAGATTTTAATAAATTAGTAGATTTAGTGTTAAGAGACAAAGTTTTATCATCATGTAATACAAACTTAGTGGCTTTCTTTGAGAAACGTAAGCCAAAGGACATAGACACAATGTCACAGTTAGGGCAAAACTACATGACTGCACATCCTAACGTATCTATTGGGAAACTAATGAGTGAGGAAATAGTCTGTGCAGCGTACACTAAACAGGGCCAAAATCCAGTCATCAGACCAAGGGCGAAAAGTGTGGATTCAGCACAAAAAGGTGAGCAGCAAGAACCTCAAGATAATGGTTGTTGGTAGAGTAGGACGGTACCCATATAGAAGAGGGAATTTCCAGAGACGTCCAAACGGTTATGCCGGATGTTGGAATTGTGGGAGCTGGAGACACAAGGCAGCGGAGTGTGACGTGCAACCAGCCAGTGGGCCAACAAATAATAGGAAGAAGGACATTATTTGCTTCAAATGTGGAGGGACAGGGCACGTTAGTTATGAGTGTACGATGGGAAAAACAGAGCACTCTAATGCAGCGCAAGTGATAGAGACCATTAATAATGAAAATTGTAGTGGATGCAAACCTCTGTTTGAAAAAGAGGGTCAGCCGGTATTAGTGTGCGGTCATACAGTAAAAGCAGGATCGGCAGTGCATGAAGGAGGAAGTCTGAAGCTGCATCAGGGATTCGTCAATGATAGACCAGCGTTAACAATTAGGGATTCCGGATGTACGTCTATCGGAGTGAGGAAAAGTTTAATAGATCCCTCGGATTATACAGGGAAAAAGATTAGATGCATAACATTCAACAGCACAGTAGAGTTCTACCCATTAGCCATAATAACAGTAAAAACACCGTATATCACTGGAAGAGTGACAGCGTGTGTTTTGGACTCACCAGTGGCTGATTTGATCATAGGAAATGTTATAGGAGTTAAAGATTGCACAGAAGAGGAAGTAGTTTATTTGGACCAAAAATATAGGGTAAGCAGTAACGAGGTATTTGCCACAAGAGAACCTAAATTATAGAGTATAGCTGAGGTAGAAGAGGCACTTGAAGTAAACATAGGGACTAAAGACAAGGGTAGTACAGTTGAGCAGATGAGAATGGATCCCAAATATAGTGCTAGTGACTCCCAGAGACAAGATACTACTCTGAACAAATGTTTCCAAGGGTGTAGTAGAGTAGAAAATTAGTCAGTCAGGGAAGGGTAGATGGTGCTTCGAGAGGAAGAACAATGTTCTCACTCGCCGCTTTTCAGATAGTGGAACTGCACGTGGGCAAGGAGCAGTGCCTTTAGCACATAGAGACCGATATACTAGAACAGTTCAGGATAGTGCATGTGCAGGGCACATAGGCATAAGGCGTATGCAGCAGAAAGCAAGGTGCCAGATATATGGGCCAAGATTGAATAAAGAGTTCAGACTAAACAGAGACTCAAGTGTAACGGTGCAATATGCAGATAGGAAAGTTGAGTCAGGTCAAAAGAGTGTTCGCGACATTACTGACCCAGGGCTAGGGATAGCAAACAGATGTTGTAATTGTAGAGGTACCATGAGTTATGGGTACATGAAAGGTAGACACAGCATCGACAGGAATCAGAGGAGGGTTAATGCAAGAACAGAACCACCTGATATAGGGTCGGTACACAAATAGTATTGTGTGGTCGTGAAGTAGTAAGAGACCTGCGGGTACACAAACATGATGTTTTAGATGATATGTTTATTACTATGCCATGTTTTAGTTCATGTATTGGGATACAAGAGAGAAAGTTGTTTGTATTGATGTGTGGGGAATATGGGAGTGTACTAGGAGCATTTGATGTATTATTTAGGGTGGTAGCTAAAGTGAGATGGAGCCATACTTAGGGCTACCCAGGCAATATGTCTGGGTCACATGTTTAGTAAGTTTTAGTCTCCCAATATTTGAAAACGAAGTTTTCTTTTAAGAGGGGGGTTATGACATAAGCCTGGGTCATTGACAGTGAGTTGAGTGACCGGGCATGAGAAAGAATGGATGAAAAGTGGGAGATAGTAAAGTGACTGACCTGGCTATGAGAAAAACAGCCAGTCCTGAGAAATAAAATAGTGAGGGTAGAGAAAAACCCCTAGGGTGAATGGGGCGAGAGATAGTGTATTTGTGTGTGAAGTCAGGAGACTTCAGGGAGTTGATGTTTTGACGCCGAACGAATCGGTTGTCGAGGACGTGGGAGTTTAGACTGACAGTGGGTCAGTTCTTGTGTTGTGTTGTTCTCCCAGTGTTGAATGAAGGCTTGAACCCAGAGTGGGTTGGATATCATTAGCAGAGGCTAGACCCAGTGTGTGGGTTGTGATGTGTGAGGTCCAGCGGTGGATAGGAGCTGGATTAACGGTCGTGTGTATTTGAGATTCAGCAGGCCGTGAGAAGACAGTGATGTGTGCGAGTTAATGTTGTGAGGAGGATATGGATACTCTATGGATTATATATATTGTTTCTGGATATATAAATATGTTCCGCGGGTCTGTGTTATTTCTGTATTAAAGGATTATGTGCGGCAAAATCGATCTTGTTTACTGACTGGTGAATGTGCACTGCGGGGGTGAGTCATGGTGTAAGACAGTGAGAGAGCTCAATTGACACACCAGGAGTATCGTTACCTAGACAACGACCCATCTCACGCACTTATCGTAAAGAAAGTCGTGTGATAATGTCCTTATCCACTCTAATATGGCCGTTAAGTAAAGCAAAAGCCATTTTTACATGCTCGTATAATCAATCCACCATTCTGTACACTAAAATGTCCTTATCCACATGATGATGAAACTGCTACCCTGTTTCTTCACTGTTTTCCCTCTACTAGAATGTATAATCAATCCACCATTCTGCACACTAAAATGTCCTTATCCACTCTAATATGGCCGTTAAGTAAAGCAAAAGCCATTTTTACACGCCCGTATAATCAATCCACCATTCTATACACTAAAATGTCCTTATCCACATGATGATGAAACTACAGTGGAACTTCGCTTAACGAGCAAATTCGTTCCAGAACCTTACATGTAAAGCGAAATACTCGTTAAGCGAAATAGTTTTTCCCATACAAATTAATGTAAAATACGATAATGCGTTCCATGCCGAAAAAAATACTCAAAATATTTTGTTTCAAAGAAAATTATATATACATTGTTAAGGAGCGTGATTCATCTTCCTCTTCTATCGTGGAATGAACGAACCTGGAATGAGAATTCGATTTGTAGAAAAAATAATTGAAATAATTAATTTACAATTTATAATACTATTAATACATACCTAATTCTTTTTTTTTACTAGAAAGCTGTCTAGAGAAATTAGTTTTTGCCGACGCTTCAGAATTTGGTTAAAATGCGACACAGCATTATCATTAAATAAATTAGCAGCTCTCATAGCCACTGCCTGGGTGATGGTTCTCAATGTACAATGCAACAGTTTCCCATGCTTTCAGCATTTATCTTATTGCGCCAGAAGATTGTCGGTTTACTGTTACCTTCTCCTCCTCCTCGGACAAACTCTCCTCCAAAACTTCTTGCTGTGAAACACAATTAATTCCATAAGCTCTTCGGTGGTCAGCTCTTGACTATGCTCTTCCACAAGCTCATCGATATCTTTGTTATCCACCTCCAGTCCCATGATCTTGGCCAAAGACACAATCTCGTTGACTACAGGCTCCACAGGCTCTCAAACCCCTCAAAGTCACACTCGACAACGCTCTCCGGCCAAAGCTTCTTCCAAGCAGGCGCAAAATCCGGGACTTCCCCTCCCCACGTCGCTCGTTCAGCGAGTCATTTTTTTTAAACAATTTATTTTGCTCATTATGCGAATTACTTGTTATGCGAGGTTCCACTGTACTAACCCTGTTTCTTCACTGTTCCCCTATACCAGAATGTATATCAATCCAACAATTCTGTACTTTAAATGTCCTTATCCACATGATGATGAAACTGCTACCCTGTTTTTTCACTGTTTCCCTCTACCAGAATGTATGATCACTCCACTATTCTGTACACTAAAATGCCCTTACCCACTCCAATATGGCCGTTAAGTACAACAAAAGCCCCTTCTACACGCCTTGATGCACATCGGGCTTAAGGTGCTAGTCCCACATTTGTATAGACCAATCAGCTCTTGGTGGGTGACTTGGTCTGTATACCAAGCCAGCACCTTTTTCTTCCAAAGATTTTCTTTGTACCCATTTAGGCTACATTCGTCTCTGCTCTAAGACTCCCAATATTTGAATTCTAAACCTTTGTTCTGCATTGATCATTATTTCTTTATTCTTATTTCTCTTATTCCATGGTCTTAGTTTTATTCATTTTAAGTTAGAAGATCCTTCCTCGTCAAGACAGCCAGGAATACTTCCATCATCACATTTGCTGTACCATTTTCAGTGACTACTCTTTCGTAGTGTTTAGTGATAAGATACTCTTATTCTGGAGGATCTCACCAACAGATCTTTCTTCTGTTTCATTGTTCACGTTAATTTCTTTGCATGTTATAGTTTAAAATCCACCAGATTTAAAAAAATTTTTGTTTACATTTTAAAAACTAGTTAGTTGCTTACTTATCCTTTACAGGACATAGCAGTCAACTCCAGTATTTTCTGGCTGTGTGTGTGTGTTTTAAACTAGCGTTATCTATAATTTAAGCTGAAATTTGTGAATTTGTAGCAGAATTTAATTTCTTCTTCTTCTATTTAAAAACGCGTGGATAAGTTTATTAGTTACTGTCAATTTTGTATCCACATCGCATGAAGTTTTACCACGGCTGTCATTCAATAAATCAATCATGTGCCATGCCGGAAAGCGTGGGCAATCATGACACACCATTTCACTCGATCACCAGAGTCATGGATCAGCTCGGTGTTCCTGTCTCGACCATGCCATCCAGGTATTTACTTCTCGGTCTTCCCCTTGGTCTGTTCTTTTTTATCTTGCCAGTTGTCACCAAGTTCTCCAATCCATTTATTCTCATAACATGTCAAAACAATTTTGACTGTCTAATTTCTCTAATCAATTTACGATTTTCATTTGTTAAATTGAGTGGCAGACCTTTTAACATAAATGTTATTCAGGTATATGCCCCAACAGGAGAGTCCAGTGAAGATAGTGTAGAGGAATTTTATAATGACATAGAGTCTGCCTTAAAGAAATGTAAAAATTCAGAAATAAACATCATAATAGGGGACTTCAATGCAAAAGTAGGAAATCAAGGGGATAGATACACAGTAGGAAACTATGGTTTAGGAGAGAGAAATGAAAGAGGATACAGACTAGTAGAGTGGGCAAAAGAACAGGAAATGATTGTAGGAAATACCTGGTTCAAGCAACACCCTAGAAGATTATGGACCTGGAGGAGTCCTGATAGCAGGATTAGAAACCAGATTGACTACATTCTCATTAGCAGAAGATTTAGAAACGCGCTAAAAGTAGCAAAAACAGTTCCCAGTGCTGATTGTTATAGTGACCACAGATTACTCACAGGAACATTGAGGATAAAGTTGAAGAAAGTCAAGTATATAACAGGAAACACTAAATATGACTTGTGTACATTGAGTAATGACAAGGAAATACAAAACAAATTCAACATAGAAGTACAGAACAGATTTGAAATATTGTCTGATCTAGAGATCCTATTCCAGGATGTGGATGATCAATGGGAAATGTTAAAGAATTCAATCAATGTGGCTGCAGAAACAACTATTCCAAAATTAAAGAAGGTGGGTCGTAAGAAATGGATGACTGAGGAAATTTTACACTTAATGGAAACAAGAAGACTCAACAAAAATAATCCTGCCAAATATGAAGAAATTCACAGACAAGTCAGAGTATTATGTAGGAAGGCAAAAGAATCATGGCTTGAGCTTAGAAATTGAAAATCAACACAACAGTCAAAATACCAAATTAGTGCACAAGAGAATTCAGGAACTTACTAATAAAAGAACAAGTACATCAACAGGCTGTCTAAAAACTAAAGATGGCAAAATCATAATAGAAAAAGATCAGATTCTACATGTATGGACAGATTATGTGAAAGACCTGTATAATGATAACAGAGAGGAACAGTATGCTATTAGATTTAATAATGAAGGACCAGAAATTTTAAAGATGGAGGTTCAAAATGTTCTTAAGCATATGAAAGCTGGCAAGGCCCCCGGTGCAGATAACATCACAACAGAAATGATTAAAGCTTTAGAAGGATTTGGACTAGAGCAAGTCACTAGACTGCTGAACACATTATATGATACTGGAGATATACCTTCTGAATTATGTAATTCTGTATTTATTGCTATCCCAAAGAAATCAGGAACCTTAGAATGTGATCAACATAGAACAATTAGTATAATGAGCCACATCACAAAGATTTTGTTACGAATTATCATGCAAAGAGTGAGGAAGAAAATACAACCTGAAATAGGGGAAGAACAATGTGGGTTTGTAGAAGGAAAGGGTACAGTAAATGCTGTGTATATGCTGCGAACAGTTATTGAACGTGCTTTAGAAGTAAACAAGGATATACATCTTTGCTTTATTGACTACACAAAGGCTTTTGATAGAGTTAGACATGTCAACATTGTGGATATGCTTGCAGATCTACAAATTGATGGGAAAGACATTAGACTTATAAAAAACATATATTGGAAACAACAAGCTGCCATAAGGATTGATAATGAAGTAGGACAATATCAACCTATTAAGAGAGGTGTTAGGCAGGGATGTGTAATGTCTCCAGATCTTTTTTCCCTATACAGTGAAAATATTTTCAGAAATGTAGAAGACCTAAATGGAATCAGCATTGGAGGACGAAACATAAATAACATTAGATATGCAGATCAATGCACAGGATCTGCAACAATTAGTAGGCGCTGTGGTTGTACACAGTGAGCAGCTGGGGTTGGAATTAAATTGTAGGAAGACACAGGTTATGGTCGTCACTAGGAAGCACGAAGCACCACAATGTAATATACAAGTAAATGGGAATATTCTTCAACAGGTGAATCGGTTCAATTATCTCGGAACAGTCATAACATCTGATGGCAGATGCCTTGAAGAGATTAGAGCAAGAATCGCCATTGCGAAAGTAGCCTTTAGCAAGATGAAAAACATTCTGACCAATAAAATGATGTCAATTGAAACGAGAAAAAGAGTGTTGAGGGGATACATAGAGCCTGTTCTTTTGTATGGATGTGAAACTTGGACAATGTGCAGTCAAGCTGAAAAACATCTGATGGCTGCAGAAATGTGGTTTCTGAGGAAAATGCAAAGAATACCATGGACAGATAGAAAAACCAATGACCAAGTACTAAAAGAGACAAATGAAAATCGTAGATTGATTAGAGAAATTAGACGTAGACAGTCAAAATTTTTTGGACATGTTATGAGAAGAAATGGACTGGAGAACTTAGTGACAGCTGGCAAGATCGAAAAGAACAGACCAAGAGGAAGACCGAGAGGAAAATACCTGGATGGCTTGGCCACATGGCATGGACGAGACAGGAACACTGAGCTGATCCACGACTCTGGTGATCGAGTGAAATGGCGAATCATGACCGCCCACGCTTTCCGGCATGGCACATGATTGATTGATTGATTTGTCTCCAGTAGTACTTGGTCATTCATAGGTTTTTCTGTCTGTCCGTGGTATTCTTTGCATTCTCCTCAGAAACCACATTACTACAGCCATCAGATGTTTTTCAACTTGACTGCTCAATGTCCAAGCTTCATATCCATACAAAAGAACAGTCTCTATGTAGCACCTCAACACTTTTTCTCGTTTCAATTGACATCTTTTTATTGGTCAGTATGTTTTTCATCTTGCTAAAGATTCTTGTTCTAATCTCTTCAAGGCATCTCCCATCAGATGTTATGACTGTTCCGAGATAACTGTACCAGTTCACTTGTTACTGAATATTCCCATTTACTTGTATATTACATTGTGGTATTTTGTTCTTCCTAGTGATGACCATAATCTGTGTCTTTTTACAATTTAATTCTAACCCCTTTTGTTCACTATGTGCAACAACCGCATCTACTAATAGTTGCAGATCCTGCTCCGGCTGTCATTGGTTATATATACATGTATATATAATTTTTAAACATTAATTTAGCATTAAAACATCTGGAATGCTCCAATGTATAGGACATTTTTTTTTTCCGGTACCTGACAAGGTGGATAGGAATTCTTTTGAAAGATCACCTATGGTTATAACTTTTATTTCAACATTTTGGATGAGTGAATGGACCAGATCTCCTACATAATTATTGTACATAGTGTTTTTTTTATACTATCAATGTGTTGGGTTTATCTGAGCATACATACAGAGAAATGTGTTGGTTTTATCTGGGAAATACATACAGAGAAATGTATTGGGTTTATCTGGGCATACATACAGAGAAATGTGTTGGGTTTATCTGGGCATACATACAGAGAAATATGTTGGGTTTATCTGGGCGTACATTCAGAGAAATATGTTTATTTATGACATGGACAGAAATGTTGGGTTTTTTGGCATGAGGGCATGCAGAGAATGTGCTGGGTTTATTGTTACATGTGGAGAAATGTGTTGAGTCTTGCCATGCAATCATGTGTAAATGTTCTTCATCAGTGCCTTAAGCTGTTAAGTGAGAACACAAATTGTCTTTCAGTGAGTGTAGTAGTGCATGTAATAATTAACAGAGACACTATTATGTGAGTATACACTCCCTTTCCATTGTGATACATGAATACCACAGGCATGAATAAGGAAAGAAAATACAGCCTGAAAAAGCTAGAGCTAACCGCAACATATAGTATAACCTACCTTTTAACACATCCTATATTGTATTCATGTTTAAAGAGGACTTGCTTGACTAACTGATGATACAGAAACCTGATTGGGGAGTTTCAGAGTTGTCATGTGCTAAATAAGTCAGGAAAGAACCCATTTACACTCAAAGGTTGATGGTAAGTATCGCAATGGCAGCCTACTTCCTGGAAACATGTACCCAATTTTCAAAGCTCATTTAAAATATTTGAATCTGATCCTAACTACAGCTACCATGGCTCCCTTCATGGGTAAAGGGACTTGCGCTGACCGAGTGTTATTTACTGTTATTTTCAGGACTGTTCTAAATCTTTAAACATGACCAGAGAGGGTTAAAAGGTCATTGTATGTTTCTCAATCTCTTCTCCCCACCCAGGACTTTTGGGTGTTTTTTAAAACTATTTCTGTTGATTAATGATGCTTGATGTTTTAACAGTTGGCCAAAATAGCATTTAGTGGACTTCACCCACACACAAAAATACTTTGTATACTTCAGTGGTACATAATATTCTCAATTGTTTCAATCAAACAAGTGTTAATTATGTTTATATATATATATATATATATATATATATATATATATATATATATATATATATATATATATATATATATATATACATAACATATAAAATGTACCACAAATCTATGTATCTAACTGTACGAAGAAATCAGCAAAGACTTTTTGGGTGGAAAAAAAAAAATTTACTAGCAATAATAAATCGTTCATTTTACTAATAAATAGAATTAGACACACCAAAATAATTATAATGCACATTTAAAACAAAATGTAGAGTTAGTATACTTAAGTATGTTCAGAATATTAGACATAACCAAATACTCCCATAACTAAACAAACTAAACTACACTTTGATAAGCAAGACACACACACTTCTATAAACCAAGGTGCACAGACAAACACTACTATAATCAAGCCACACACACACACAAACACAACTAAACACATGCCACATACACACACACATATATACACACACACACACACACAACTAAACACATGCCACACACATACACTCTCAATTAAACACGCCACACACACACACACACAACTAAACATGCCACACATACTCACACACACAACTAAACATACTCCTATAACCAAGCCCCACACACAACACACTATACAAGCACGCCAAGACACAATTTATCACGTCCATAACCAATGAAATAGACAGTTGAGATCAACATATTTTGGTTGACCAATTCTTGCAGCTGATGAAATTAGCAATCTAATTAATATCGGCAACCAGATCATTTACTTTCTTGAAGCAAACTTTAAATCCATCAGATTGTTAATGTTGATGACAGTGATAATAAAAATGAAAATACTGAAATTATATAAACAAAAGGCATGATGGATTGGAAAGAAGGAAGGATATGGCAACTGTTACATATTCTATACACAAAAGACATGTAAACACTTTCAAAGAGTAATCAAAATACATATTCATTCTACGTTTTTGAAACTTAGTCCATGCCATATGGCGTGGGTTGATATCTTTAGCCCACAGCCTCCTGTCTTGCGTTCTGTCAATAATTGACATATTTTTCCATACCACAATGTCAACCTGTGTAATATATTCTTTCTAGGGCTTCCCTTATCTCTACTACCCTTCCTGTTGTCATATTTCCCCCCATGTACACCTTATGACATGAGCAACCAGTTCTCTTCCTAAGATGTCTTCATTACTTTGTCCAAGGTGTTCTCAACAGTTTGCAGCCTTCACATAATTTTCTCACTATTTATGCCAAATATCCCACTTTCATACATCAGAATTGACTCTATATTTAGGAACACAAGCATACAGAATTAGGAACTTGGTTTTCTTTTTTTCAGACAGGTGACAATAAAATGTCTAAGCAGCAGGACTGAATACAACAAATATTCGTGAGATAAATACAAAATATTCGTGAGAAAAATACAGTATTTGCGTTGATAGATTCTGAAATATCGCTGAAGCACAGTACTGCTTTTGTGTAAAAACGCACTCATAAACAAGTTTAAAGAGTGCACACTGAAGTAACGGTTAAGAAATTACACTGATAATGCTTTCGATGCCTGCAGCTGCCATTCATCGACTGACCACCTGTTCTTTCTTGCACCCAGGCCTAAAAATGTGACTCCACATACCCACAACAGGTTTCTGCTATGGGGCTTCAAAGACAGACAGTGGGCACACTGTCATAAAAATATCATTGTATGTAACTTTCTGCAAAGACAGTGGACACAATTGTAAAAATGTTGTATGTAACTTGCTGTTAAGAGAATGCCATGAGATGAGGATCTCTGCCCAAATGATTTAACTTCTGTTGCAGTCAAGTTGTTTTTAAACATGCTATCGCAAAGTTATTATTTTAACTCCTAATCTGAACATGTAACACTTTAAAGTAACAATTACCTGGGTCAGAAGGAGTTAAGATAAATATGTTATGTAGAAAGAACAATCATGGAGGGCATGTTTCTTGTAAGAAGAGTCAGAGAGCAATCCACACTGACTGACACCCTTGGGATAAAAGTGCTTGAGGCAGAGGAACTTGTGAGAGACCAATAGTCTTGATGAAAGCAACATTCTGCAAAGGACCTGTTGTATGATGTATGGAATAAGCAGCAAACATATAGTGTGCTGTTTGGATTAAGTAAGAGTAAGAAAGTAAACATACAGTGTGCTGCTTGGAACAAGTAAAAGTAAGAAGTAAATAGTGTTCTGCTTGGAGTAAAGTAAGAAGTAGACATATACTGTATGCTGCTTGGAATAAGTAAAGTAAGAAGTAAAAATATAGTGTGCTGCTTGGAATAGGTAAAGTGAGTGAGTGAGTGGCACCTTGCAGTCTTGACAGACCAAAGTATGTGAGTTGGAATGTGGCCAAAATTCCATCACAATGCCTGGGCAGAGCTTCAGAGAAACATGTGGTGCCCAAACGACATGCTCCCTCTCTCGGCCTAGTCTTGTGTTTTCCAGAGTACGTCTGGCACAAAGTAGGCTGCAGACGCTGGCGGCTCAGCGTCAACCTCCGAGACCTCGCCACCACGAGCAGGTAAAGTAAGAAATAAATATATAGTGTGCTGCTTGGAATAGGTAAAATAAGAAATAAATATAGTTTGCTGCTTGGAATAGGTAAAGTAAGAAGTAAACAGTAAAGTAAGAAATAAATATAGTGTTCTGCTTGGAATAGGTAAAGTAAGAAGTAAACAGTAAAGTAAAAAGCACATATAGTGTTCTGCTTCGAATAGGTAAAGTAAGAAGTAAACAGTAAAGTTAAAAGCACATATAGTGTTCTGCTTGGAATAGGTAAAGAAAGAAGTAACAGTAAAGTAAAAAATAAATATAGTGTTCTGTTGGAATATGTAAAGAAAGATATAAATATAGTGTTCTGCTTGGAATAGGTACAGTAAGAAGTAAACAGTAAAGTAAGAAGTACATATAGTGTTCTGCTTGGAATTGGTGAAGCAAATATATATAATGTTCTGCTTGGAATAGGTAAAGTAAGAAGTAAACAATAAAGAAGGAAATATATAGTGTGCTACTTGGAATAGGTAAGAAATAAATAAACATATAATGTGCTGCTTAGAATATGTAAAGTAAGAAGTAAATAATAGTGTGCTGCTTGGTAAAGTAAGTAAACATATAGTGTACTGCTTAGAATAGGTAGATTAAGAAGTAAACATAGTGCTCTACTTGGGATAAGTAGTATAAACATACAGTGTTCTTGCTTGGAATAAGTAAAGTGCAAACACAGTGTTCTGCTTGGAATAAGTAAAGTATAAACATATAGTGTTCTGCTTGGAATAAGTAAAGTATAAACATATAGTGTTCTGCTTGGAATAAGTAAAGTCAGAAGTAAACATATAGTGTGCTGCTTGAAATAATAAAAAAAAAAAAAGCAAGCAAAGGAATCTTCACATTTTGAGGCGAACTGGCTACATGACAGCTCCATATTTGTATAAACCAACTGGCAGATTGGTGATGTGGTCAATACCAAGCTGGCCACTTGAGTTCCCAGAACCTAGGAATCCAGGTAAATTGTTTAGTAATCCTCGCCTTGAGAATGATTCAAGTATGATCACTGAGCCAGCAGGCAAGTGTGCGCTGCTGTGACACTGCTGCTTCATATAGCATGAGTTAATATAGTTCAAAATGTTTCAAAATAACTACAATATTTAAGCATTAATGTTAAGCACAATAATCTTATATTGCATTACTAATAAACCAAAGTTTGGTCTGAGCCAATGTACTTCCTCAAAGCTGGGCATAGTGTAGAAAGTAAAGTCAAACCCTGCAACTCAGTGTCCATTCTCTATAGTGCAAAAGACAAGAGTTGATGACAGACCTGAAGGGCCATGGCAGACATTCTGTCGTAATGCAGAAGGCCTAGACAAGATGACATAAGCCTGGGTCACTGACATTGAGTTGAGTGACCGGGCAGGAGGAAGAATGGAGATGAGAGTGGGAGACAGTAAAGTGATTGACCTGGCTACGAGGAAAACAATCAACCCTCAGAAATAATGGGGCGGATATGAGTGGAAATCCCCGGGGGGGGGGGGGGGGGGGGATGGGTCGAGAGAGAGTTGTGTGTTGTGTGAAGTGAGGAGACTGAAAAGTCAGTGAGAGAAGAGACCGACTGCGGGTCAGGTCGTTTAAGAGAGAGCTCCGTGTTGTGTTGTTCTTCGAGTGGTGAAGACAGGCCTGAACCCAGAGTGGGTTCTGTATTGAGTGTGGGCCTAAACCCAGAGTGGGTTCTATAGTTGAGCAGTGGCTCCAACCCAATGTGTGGGTTGTATTGTGGGAGACCCAGCCGTGGATAGTAGCTGGTTTACCTGTCTTGTGGATTGAGATTAGAAGCCAGCCGTGAGAAGGCATAGATGTGTGCTGGTTAGAATTGTGAGGATATTTCTATTCTATGGATTACGTTATGTTCCTGGATGTATAAACCTGCTCCGTTTGTCCGTCTTATTTTTGTAATAAAGGATTATGTGCGCCAACGGAATCTTGTTTCATGCCTGGTGAATATGCACTGCGGGGGTGAGTTACATTGCAAGACAGATATCTCCATTGACACACCATGAGTATCGTTACCTAGACAACGACCATCACACAAAACTTATCATCAATATCATGAACAGTATCATCGTGAGAACTTCGTGATATTATCATGAAGAGAAACGTGTGACAATCTGAGAGCTCGTCCGATCAAGAACAATCTGGGCGCTCGTCACTTAGTAAGGAGTATCTGGAAGGCTACGTACGGTCAAGAACATTATAGACAGTGTTGTCATTCTGAGATATTTGTGGGCTCTTCGCTGAAAGAGAGGAGTTATTATCGGTGTCTTCGTGCCATCAATTTAGACAGTACTGCGTCACGAGATTAACAGCAATTCTTTTGTGTGTGTAAGACGCCACATCGAAGAAAAAACTGTCAGCGCGCGGGGAGGGTACGCGGCGGAAATCACAAGCTAGCAGACAGTTCAAGTGAAGTCCACTACAGGTGATTTGGACCCAACCATATCGCTAAAGCGAATGGGGGTGCAGCGGCAGCACAAAAGTCGGTGATAAAGACACGCCATACAGACTAACCGGGAGAGTCCATTACGGTGACAGGTAAATTTGATACCAGGCAGGAGGGCTGAAATTAAAGACGAGTGTTGAATCCAGAGTGGCGAGGGCAGCGTGGGTGTGTGTAGGACGTCACTGTCGGTGATAATGACAGGATTGGGAACCAAAGATAATTGACAGGTGTGTGTGCTGGAGGCAAGCGCACTGTGTTGTTGCAAGTTGACTGGTCAAGATTAGTCGACGCAGTAAATAGGACGGGTGGGTACACCAGCGTCCAGGTACTGGGGAAGTACATGTTTGGATAACAGAGAAAAATTGGCAGTCGCTAATTTGACGGACAGTTGACTGAAGGGGATAGTAACGTTACCCCTACCGCAGCCGGGTGGGGCTGTCAAGTTTGTGTGAAAACTGTGTTACGGAGGAATTTTTCACTGAGAGATAAAGAGAAATTGAGGTGTCCGGCAAGGCCAAGGCCGTGGACAGTGGAAAGTTACTGAGATGTTCCATAGTGGAACTGGATAAACAAGCTGTTTTTGTGTGAAACTAGACTTTATGTTCGGCTTTGTTAAAAGCCCTTTGTGTTCATTACCTTATAATCAGCAAACATTTTGTCAACGATTGATGACGTGGCATCTCCGCGTACATAGTTGCATACAGTTGCCAAAAAGAACTGACTGTACAGAGTGAAAGCGTTGAACATTTATTGCCATTATTTTGGTCTTTTCTTTTGGGAAATCCATAACATTAATGATACAGCGAAGCGCCATCTCCGCAACGAGAGTAACAACAAATCGAAAGAACACTTTGGATTATTACCACGTACAGAGAAAGTACAATAACGTTACGGATATCACTATCATCTTCAACTTTTGTCGACAGTTGGAAGTTTTGATCACCACGTGAATTCAATAACCACTCAACAAAACAAGAAGTCGGTTTGAAATCTAGCGTCGTAGACATTGAATAAAAAGAACTTTTGGCGACGGATTAGTGGGCACATATTTATCGGCCAACGATGTGGACATTCTGTTTGCTGCTCATTGTCTTATAAATATTGTTTTCGGTTGTTTAAGCTGTTACTTGTATGTGGTCCAGTGTTTGTCAAGAGTAGGAGATTTGTGGGGTGTTTCTCGAGAGTCGGGATACAGCACACAAATATATATTCTTTCTGGTGCTTACGATATTTTTGTAAGAAAAACGTTAATGAGTTGACGTATCGTGCAGGGGCATTGAAATAGTCTTAACCAATATCTAGAGCCGAGTTGTCTGACGTCAGATCTGTGTATATTTTCAGTATATATTCTTTTTCTTTCTCTCTTTCTTTTCGTTATATTTACATATAATATTTGTTGTGTTCGGATATATGTTTTTATTGTGATCTTTCGTCATTTCTGCTGTCTAGTGGTCTTGGTCAATTTATATTTTTATTTTACGCGCACTGTGGATGTCTCTACACAAGCTTGTGGTTGTTACTGTGGTTTATTTCTGTGTCATCATCGTCTCCGTGTACTCAGCTTGTGAAGTCTAGCGTTGGATAGTCATCACTTAGTGTTATCATCCATTTGTTTGTATATGTATTGATATGTATGTTTAACATTATTTCCAGGGACTTTATGAACTTTTGGTCATAGATATATAGATATAAGGGAGTATAGGTGATACTTCCCCCCTCACTACCTAGTACTTATAGAGTGACTGGGTGAGTACAGAGTGATATTGTAGCACTACGGATTTACGTACACAGGGAGTGCGGGTGTACTTAGGCAAGTGACACAAAGACTAACAGCAGAGTCTGTACATTTATAGTTGGCTGATTCACAGCAACGTGTCCACAAGTACAAGATGCCTACTTTAATGGATTATATTGAAGCAGGTGAAAGAATAGGCCTGAAAGGTAAAGAGTTACAGGAGTATGCCGAAGCAAAAGAACAACAACAGACGGAAAGAGAGGAGAGGCATAATGAACGCGAGGCAAAGCGTCTACAGGAAGAAAAGTTAGCTGAGAAAGAGACACAAGTAAAAATAGCTGAAATGGAAAACAAACGTCTACAGGAAGTAAAGTTAGCTGAGATAGAAAACAAGCGTCTACAGGAAGAGACACAAGTAAAACTAGCTGAAATAGAAAACAAGCGTCTACAGGAAGAGAGAGAGACACAAATGGAACTTGAAAAGTTAAAACACACAAATGCGGTGAAAATTGAGAAAGAGAAGATTAAGATGGAAGCTGAAATTGCTCTCAGAAAACTAGAACTATCTTCAAAGGGTCAAAGTGAGGAAAGCGGAAAACCTTCGCAGTCGTCACAGAGATTAAAACTGCCATACTTTACGGACCGAGACAACCTTGAATCTTATTTGGACAGATTTCAAGCAAGTGCGAAAGTGTTAGGCATCCCCGAAGAACAGTATGCTATTAGACTAGGGGAGCTTCTTACGGGGAAGGCACTAGACACCATGTTCAATTTACCTGTAGAAGAAAGGAACAACTACACTATCTTACGTCAACGTTTGCTGACTAAGTTCCAACTAACTGAACATGGATATAGAACAAAGTTTAGACAGTTAGTGCCAGAGACAAATCAAGATTTCACAGACTTTGCTAACACTGTAAAGAATACATTTAACAAATGGATGGAGCTTGCAGAAGTAGGGAAAGATTTTAATAAATTAGTAGATCTAATGTTAAGAGACAAGGTAGTATCTGCATGCAATTCTAATTTAGTGGCGTTCTTTGAGGAACGGAAGCCAAAGGACATAGACACAATGTCTCAGTTAGGTCAAAACTACATGACTGCACATCCTAACGTATCTATTGGGAAACTAATGAGTGAGGAAATAGTCTGTGCAGCGTACACTAAACAGGACCAGAATCCAGTCATCAGACCAAGGGCGAAAAGTGTGGATTCAGCACAGAAAGGTGAGCAGCAAGAACTTCAAGATAATGGTTTCCGAGGAAACAATGTTGGTAGAGTAGGACGGTACCCATATAGAAGAGGGAATTTTCAGAGACGTCCGAATTATGCCGGATGCTGGAATTGTGGGAGCTGGAGACACAAGGCAGCAGAGTGTGATGCACAACCATCAGATGGACCAACGAACAACACTAAAAGGGAGATTACTTGTTTCAAATGTGGAAAGAAGGGGCATGTCAGCCATCAATGTAGGATGAGAGAAACAGAGCACTCAAATGCAGTGCAAGTAATTGAGACGCTGAACAATGAAGATTGTAGTGGGTGCAAACCTCTTTTTGAAAAAGATGGTCAGCCAGTCTTAATATGTGGTCATACAGTAAAAGCAGGATCAGCAGTGCATGAAGGAGGAAGTCTGAAGTTGCATCAGGGATTTGTTAATGATAGACCAGCGTTAACAATTAGGGATTCCGGATGTACGTCTATCGGAGTGAGGAGAAGTTTAATAGATCCCTCGGATTATACAGGGAAAAAGATTAGATGCATAACATTCAACGGCACAGTAGAGTTCTACCCAGTAGCCATAATAACAGTAAAAACACCATATATCACTGGAAGAGTGACAGCGTGTGTTTTGGACTCACCAGTGGCTGATTTGATCATAGGAAATGTTATAGGAGTTAAAGATTGTACAGAAGAGGAAGTAGCTTATTGGGACCAAAAATATAGTGTAAACAGTAATGAGGTAGTTACCACAAGAGAACCAAAACTAGAGAGTATAGTTGAGATAGAAGAGGCACTTGAAGTAGACACAGGAACTCAGGACAAGGATAGTACAGCTGAGCAGATGAGAATGGATCCCAAATATAGTGCTAGTGAATCCCAGAGACAAGATACTACTCTGAACAAATGTTCCCAAGGGTGTAGGAGAGTAGAAAATAGGCAGTCAAAGAAAGGTAGATGGTGCTTCGAGAGGAAGAACAATGTTCTCACTCGCCGCTTGTCAGATAGTGGAACTGCACGTGGGCAAGGAGCAGTACCTTTAGTACATAGAGACCGATATACTAGAACAGCTCAGGATAGTGCATGTACAGGGCACATAGGCATAAGGCGTATGCAGCAGAAAGCAGGGTGCCAGATATATGGGCCAAGATTAAATAAAGAGTTCAGACTAAACAGAGACTCAAGTGTAACGGTGCAATATGCAGATAGGAAAGTTGAGTCAGGTCAAAAGAGTTTTCGCGACATTACTGACCCAGGGCTAGGGATAGCAAACAGATGTTGTAATTGTAGAGGTACCATGAGTCATGGGTACATGAAAGGTAGACACAGCATCGACAGGAATCAGAGGTGGGTTAATGCAAGAACAGAACCACCTGATATAGGGTCGGTACACAAATAGTATTGTGGGGTCGTGAAGTAGTAAGAGACCTGTGGGTACATAAGTATAATGCTTTTCTATGATGTATTATTATTATGATGTGATGTATTAGTTCATGCATTGATACACAAGATAGATGGTTGTATTTATGTGTGATGAATATAGGAGTGTACTATGAGCATTTGATGTATTATGTAGTGTGGTAGCTAGAGTAAGGTGCAGCCATACTTAGGGCTACCCAGGCTATATGTCTGGGTCACATATTTAGTAAGTTTTAGTCTCCCAATATTTGAAAACGAAGTTTTCTTTTAAGAGGGGGGTAATGACATAAGCCTGGGTCACTGACATTGAGTTGAGTGACCGGGCAGGAGGAAGAATGGAGATGAGAGTGGGAGACAGTAAAGTGATTGACCTGGCTACGAGGAAAACAATCAACCCTCAGAAATAATGGGGCGGATATGAGTGGAAATCCCCAGGGGGGGGGGGGATGGGTCGAGAGAGAGTTGTGTGTTGTGTGAAGTGAGGAGACTGAAAAGTCAGTGAGAGAAGAGACCGACTGCGGGTCAGGTCGTTTAAGAGAGAGCTCCGTGTTGTGTTGTTCTTCGAGTGGTGAAGACAGGCCTGAACCCAGAGTGGGTTCTGTATTGAGTGTGGGCCTAAACCCAGAGTGGGTTCTATAGTTGAGCAGTGGCTCCAACCCAATGTGTGGGTTGTATTGTGGGAGACCCAGCCGTGGATAGTAGCTGGTTTACCTGTCTTGTGGATTGAGATTAGAAGCCAGCCGTGAGAAGGCATAGATGTGTGCTGGTTAGAATTGTGAGGATATTTCTATTCTATGGATTACGTTATGTTCCTGGATGTATAAACCTGCTCCGTTTGTCCGTCTTATTTTTGTAATAAAGGATTATGTGCGCCAACGGAATCTTGTTTCATGCCTGGTGAATATGCACTGCGGGGGTGAGTTACATTGCAAGACAGATATCTCCATTGACACACCATGAGTATCGTTACCTAGACAACGACCATCACACAAAACTTATCATCAATATCATGAACAGTATCATCGTGAGAACTTCGTGATATTATCATGAAGAGAAACGTGTGACACAAGACAAGACATTTTGAGCACTACTCGGTGGCTCATCAGCTGATGTTTTTGTACTGTATCATATATGAAACAAGAATCAGCACATCTTCAGGTGGAAATGTACAGAAACCTGGCCACCAGTCTGAGACAAGAAGGTTATGCAGGCAGACAATTTGCAGTAATCATCGGCACAAGAAAGCTTTCTAATTTACAAATGACATGCAGCAGACTGAAAGGACAGTCGAGAACTCAGACACTGAAACCACCAGATGAGGCTGCTAATAAAGCCCCGTACTAGCTATTGAACAGCTGGAATGACCAGTGGGGCAAATTGAGGCAATTATATATCCTTTAGCACCACCTTCAGAGTGAAGCTTTGTCGGGTTCTCACAATCTAATCTGCCGGCTCTATGGCAATTCATAATCCCATATTTGAAACACAACTGCAGGAGGAGATTTGGCAGCAGACCATCTTGCATTGGTTTTATAATAATGGTATGTGTGCTGGTCATTCAGAAAGCAATGGCAAACTACTGAATGTAAACTTGCCAAGAAATCATAAATAGCCGAAAAAATGCTGGGGTAGACTGTGACATCCTGTAACAAACAATGAAAATGAACCTTTACTTTCTCGTTAAGGCCCAACTAGCCATCATGTCAAGTAGGACAATTGCACTTTAGCTTAGGAGACTGCAGAGTGTAGGACACCCCACAACACAGAGGACAGAATAGAGAATTGTTATCTAAAGCTCCAGCACTGAGCCTAGCATGATAGTGGTTGAGATGCAATAATAGAGTGAGATACCATACAAGCTTGGCTTTCTGCAGTAGAAATCAAGGCAAGTGAAGGAAGACCCAGCCAACAAACACAATGGTAACAGCCAAGAGGAATGGCCAGCTTCTCCAGGGTGCTTGAGGCCATGCGGTTCCTATGGGGGTGGACAGGTTGTGAAGACGGCAGCAATGTTGCTTACTATTAATATAGCGGACTGAGGAGACAGAGGTAAACAGTCACATGAGAGAAGATGGATTTTTCCTGGCCAAGTCAAAAGGTGCTATGAAAAGGAATTGGATCATGATGCACTGGATGTATGACTTCTGCCTTTCCAAGAGCAGAGTGGATATCAGGTAAGAACACATTGCAATCAACATGTCTTGAAGCTGGCAAACAATGTATGGATGCACAAAAGGATTAAACAAAAAACACCAGTCATGATATGGGTGCACGTTTCCTTCCTCCCCCAAAGAGTGTAAAGAATATAAAGAGGTCAAACAATCATAAAAAGGAAATCAGTCAAATACACTGCTTTACAATACTTTTCCTTCCATGATGTCCTATAAAGAGGTCAAACAATCATAAAAAGGAACTAAGTCAAATACACTGCTTTACAATACTTTTGCTTCCATGATGACCACCTATAAAGAGGTCAAACAATCATAAAAAGGAACTAAGTCAAATACACTGCTTTACAATACTTTTGCTTCCATGATGAGTTCCAACATTACAATGACTCTGTAGAAATGTTGGAAGTTAGGCATACGTAGATGTATTCAAAATTTGTTAGTATTGAATCAGTTATATCAACAAGAAAATCTTGTGTGCCATAAACATGGTGTAACAATCTCTTAGTTTGCATAAGCAGAAATCACTTAATAGAGAAACTCAAATAAAGCTTGTAACACCAGCAGTGTGGACAATTTCACAGTGCAAGAAAGAAATTCTACTGGGAAATCATCATCATTATGCACTTCGGCTGGTCGTAAAGTATCCTGATCATTCTCTTGTAGTTCCATGTATATGTGTACATTCATACATTACATTTATTGTATGCTATTTCACAATGCATTCCTTGATCTACTGCTTTATCATTCTCCAGTATTTTGTCTTCTAGTACTCTGTTTGTGTGTGTGGTGTTTCTTCATGTCTTAAATCAAACAAAGTCATGAAAGCCTTCATCACATTTAGAAATCTTCGTTGTTCATCAGAAATAATAAATAACTCATGCAAGAGTTACCTGAAGAATGGCACATTCAACATCAGTTTAATGGGAAGATTAAGTAAATATATTTTCCAGTTATGTATACATTTTAACACAGGTGCTGCATGTTTTTATAGTCCAAGGTGCCCCAGAAAAGTGTGATTAATCTTCATAATAATAATATTTAAAAAAAAAAGATGCCAAAAATTTCTGTATAGACTAGCATATTTACTATTGTGACTACTATGTGGTTTCAACCATATTCATTAACTCTGGCTCATTATGACATGATTATCTGTGACAATCACACCAGAACTGCTGGCGAGAATGCTGTCCATTGATTCTGCAGTGGCCGCACATTCTCCCACTGAGCCATCCGGGCTACAGCTGCTGTCCCTGGCATCTAGGAAGTGAACTGAGGCAGCATCCTCAGTCTCCACCACCTTCATGAATGTGGCTTCATCCTTGGCTGACGTTAGCTGGAACTCCGGTCGCTGATGCTCTGGCTTGTGGCAGTCAATTCTGTGCAGAGTAAATGAATAATTAACTCTTTTCCACTCAGTTGTCTCTTGCATTAACTCATTTTTGTTTGAAACAGATTCTGAGCCAAACATAAAGAAGGTTTGGACCAAACCAAGATCGATAGCAGAAAATGGGAAGCAGGGGTGTGTCAGTTATGACATGACAGATGTTAATATGGCAGCAGATGTCATATAATATAACACAATTACATTTTATTGGTAAATAAACCCGTGGCAGATATGGGAAGTCAATTAACCCTTTGAACCCTACGAGCCAGTATACCAGCTTCCACGTGTTTCCTGTTTACACCTCACTGTTAATCGGCAACCAGCTGACCAATAAGCATTTAGCTTACATCTAGACATGGCTAACATGTCTAGATGTAAGCTGGATGCTTATTGGACTGATAAAACTGATCAGCTAACACGACTTCAACGCTGCAGACGTCATCACCGGTGGCCTCGAAGACGGACAGTCAAATTCCGCATGTGGGCCATTTTCAATAGCTACAGCATACATGGAGAATTAGTGCGAGCAGTTCCTGGAAAAAGGAAGACAATCTTCCATATGTACATTGAAACACTTTGTAAACAACGTGTCGGAAATTTTCATTGTGTTGTGCCAGTTACACCTGGCCGAGTTGTGGGGGAACACATGGAAGGACAACTTCATAATGCACAGGATGAACCGATCCAATTGCTTAAATATGATTTTTTTTTTTTACCACTTAGAAACATTTCCTATGTTTCTTATTGTTGTTCACCAATGATTGTTTTTCCCTAAATAATGTCTTTTTCAGGTTGAAATATTGAACTATTATTAGTATGCAAAAATACGGATAATTACCCGGGAACCCCAGGGTTCAAAGGGTTAAGATAATTAATCACCCCAGTTAATGAGCAGGATCCTATTATGGGTTCTACGATGTGCTAGGATCACTATCTGAGTATGGAGGAATAGATGGCCAGTCTTTCCCAAATTTTTTAGCAGAAGACAAATACGCTCAAGACATTATCTTGCGCCGATTCCTAGTGATTACATTAATGCGCCCACAAAATTAACTCATGAACTACCTTAGCTCAACCTGTATCAAGCAACCCAACATACATTTATTGTTTAATCCTTACATCATATACTTTTAATTAACTCTTAAAAGACCTGAGGGTTTTTGTGTAGGATGTTTAATTTACAGTTTAAGCTAAGTACAACTAAGACCAACCGCTGAAACATAAACTTGCCCAGGAATCATGAATAGCCAAATAATTCAGAGGTTGACAGCTAAATCTTGTAATGTATATGCAACTAACCAACAACTAATACCATGGTTTTGAAAACTATACTGATGTTAAGAGTGGAAATAACGGAGATATTCACACAGACCACCTAAACAACATACTGGTGAATGTTCAAATGAAATTAAACAGACTGGCCACAGCCATGTTGAGGTTAAACAGTATCAAGAACCTATGACATCATTCCAACAAAGAAACTAAAGCACTATTTTTTTAGAACATGCATCTTTCATGTGACAACATAAAAATGTGAGCCCTGGACCATTTCACAATGTCTAAAGAAAACAACTGAAAGTTTAGAACTGAAATGTTACAGAAAAGTTCTTAGAATATTGCGGACCAAGAAGAAAACAAACACAAGCTTTCTACAAGATCTGAACCAAGAAGAAAACAAACACAAGCTTTCTACAAGATCTGCACCAAGAAGAAAACTGGCTCACAGACAGCAACATATCCTGGAAACTGAAATACTTTGGCCATATTACGAGGGGGCTTCAAATGAAAACCTTAATGTTTTTTTTTGTATGTGGATATATTCTGAAAAAGTACAGAACAAATGTATTGTTTTTCGATGTAGTCACCACTGTGTTCAATATAAGTCCTTCTGCACCAATAAAGTGCTTGGATTCTTGCAGAAAAAAAAGATCTCTGGGGTCACTACTCGGTGTGCCTGACCCGGCCGTGAACAGTCTGTCACAGAAGTCACGCCGTTTTGAAACTTCCTTCACTCATACACTTGCTGGACTTACAGGCATGCAACACCATACTTCATTTACCAATGAATTTCTATAGGTTTCACCCCTCCACTGATTTTTAAATAAAAACGGATAAGAAAACACTGCTCCTCTTTAGTGCATGTCAAAAGTGAGGCGGCCATCTTTAAACTGTCATTATGACATTACAGTGTTCGTCTTCACTGTGATGTCACATGCTTAACAACCTTGACATCCTTAACAACAATGTTGACAGGTTACAAGACAATGGCATGGTTGTAATTTCTATCACACTTTTAAGGTTTTCATCTGAAGCCCCCTCGTAATGTCAAGGTGGCTTGAGGAGAAGAGTGGTGGAAGGTATGGTTCCTGGAACGAGATGGTGGGATTGACCAGCATGAAGATGGACCCAGGACATGACTGACACCTTGGGTATAGGGATGCATGAGGCAGGGGAGCTGGACCAGGATGGGGAGTCTTGTCAGTGAGTCATGATGACAACAACGCTCTGCTACTTGAGGATAATGAACCTGGGCAAAACAAAAATAGTTCAGTAGATATTATCCACCAGAAATCTTTTAAAATATTGGTTCCAAATACTGGCCTCCTAGTCTTTTAAGAAGTAACTCCATCTACCTCTTCAAGATAGAAAGAAAATTACAAATTTGCTGTAATTCATCAACATATTTTAAAAAACGTACAGAAAAATACAACTGCTGTGAAACAAACAACCCCTCCCCCACCAAACCCCCACACATCCCACTACCTCCACACACCCCAAACCATTCTAAGGATCGGTAAATAAAACCCAGAGAGTTTCTACCTTTGTACAATGGTATGGGTAAGAATCTTGAAGGCATGTAATTAATCGTTTACGTTGTACTCTATCAAAAGCTTTCTTGTAGTCTATAAAACATACAAATATATTTTTCTGAACTTCTATATATTTTTCAATCAACATCCTGAAACAGATTATTGCTTCTCTAGTGCTGTTATTTTTGCAGAATCCAAATTGTTCTTCAGCTACTTCCTCGTCTATTTTATTTTGAATTCTTTCTAGTACAACTTTGGGGGGTGTTTTAGTTATATGGCTCATAGTTCTGTAATCCTCACAATCAAGAGCTTCTTGTGTTGAAAATGGATGTTTTCAAATCCTTGGGGATGTACCCAGTATTATAGATATATATCATTACATCATTTTGTGATAGTATCAATGCTGGTCTCCCTGACCAAGGAGTTAATGACATTGTTTTAACCCCGTATATCCACATAGGGAAAAACAGCTGCACGAGATTCAGTAGCAGATCACGCAACGCTGGTAACTTAGGGGGTATGTGAGATGGTCATTCAGAAAGCAATGGCACACTACTGAATGTAAAACTTGCCTAGTACATCAACAGCAGCTGAAAAATGCTGGTGTTGACTGCAATGTGTAAGGGATATGCAACATTTAAAAAAATCAATGCCAAAGTGGGATAAGAAATTTATTTCCATTGTTATCTTGTCAGGACCTGCAACCTTTCCTTGTTTCGTCTTTTAATAACCTTTTCTACTTCAGCCTGTAATATGTTTGGCCCATCTTTAGTACTATACAATGTTGGTTTATTTAGCTTGCTGTGGCAGAATAAATCTTCAGTATATTCTGTCCATAGTTTTATTATATCGGTATTATCAACTATAATTTCTCCATTTTCTTTCCCTCTGATACAACCATTTCCTGTTATATTAGTTTTCTTCTTTGTAAATCTTTTTATATTTTCATGCAATCCTTTTGAGTTGTTCTATTTCTAGATAATCTATTTCTCTACATCTTTTCTGAAGCCACTCTTCTTTGGCAACTCTGCACACGTGACATATTTCTCTGTCTATTCATGTATATTCTTTACTTTTTCTTATCCATTTTCTTCACTGGTAAGTTGGTATTTGCAATCTGTATACTAGTATTTATACATTCCCATTGTGTATTAATTTACTCCTCAGGATTTCAGTTGGTATTGTTCCATGCTTTCAATGATTAGCCTAACGTATTTATTTTTTACTTCAACGAGGTATAATTGACTTATGTCTGGTTGTTTCAAATGCTGATATATCTATATGATGATCCTCAGTGTTTTTTAAGTTTCATTTGTAATGTTTAAACTATAGGACTGTGGTCAAAGTTTATACCAGCACCAGGGTACGCTTTGGCATTTACAACATTGTTTTATAAATCTATTTCTAATCATAGTGTAGTCAATTTGGTTTCTCTTTCTATCTCCAGGGGTATCCCATGTCTACAGTTTCCTAGGGTTATGTTGGGAAAATGTGTTACAAATAAGATGGCTTTCTTCACAAACTATCAGCCGATCTCCTGTCATTTTTGGTTCCCATACCATGTTGTCCTTCTATTGGCTTATATTTAATTTTTCCAACCTTTGTGTTTATGTCTCCCATAACTATTAGGCACTGTGATGATTATACAATTTTTAGTGTTTGTTGTAGGTCTTCATAATATTGGCTGTTCATCCTTACACTCAGTTGTTGGATATTAATCATACACACTGGATTAACTTCTAGAACAAATGCTATATATTAATCAGAAATGGTGGATTAACTTCAAGAACAAATACTTTATATTAATCATACACACTGGATTAACTTCTAGAACAAACACTACATATCAGACAAACTTGCTAAGTTTGCTTAGAAATGTCACACTTACCTATCATAGATAATACCATGAACATTTAGATCTCGTAACTTCCGTATCACCTGTGGATCATTGTTATCATTCCCCCATACAAACAATATCAGCTTCATTTTCAGCACCCTGTCAATCAGCTCAGTATCTTTCAGCAGAACTGAAGAGTGTAGAGCCACACCCTGTGGAAAGAAACAGTATGTTCTCTTGGTTTTGTTCGTTGTTCCTTAGAAAATCAGCATTCATAAACAAACAGAAATTCAAAACAATGCATTCACTTTGTGAATTTAAACATAGAAGCCACAAACAATACACTGCATAATTTATTGCCTGGCATTTTTAGCTGCATCTCATCAGGTGCACACTGCAGTTATATATTATATGAAGTGAAGATATGAATAATACTTTAGCACCTGTCCTGATGCTCCACATTCGAATAATACCTGTGACTATGTGCTTTCAGTTTTCAGCTAAAGTATTATTCATCGTCTATTTCTGCAGGGATATTTGGTTAAGTTGATGGTTCAAGAACCTTTGCGAGGATCAAACTCAGCAGCAGAGACAGGGCAAGGGGAGGAAAGCCCAAGCTCACAATAAAATGAGCCAAGAAGAAGAGTTGGATTCCGAGGGGCACTTGCAGCAGTACACCTTATTCAGCTGTGAACAGGATGCAAAGGCAACATGGTGGTAAAGACGTCTATTGGAATATAGTGAAATGCTGACGAAAAATGGCCGGTATAAGGTGCAGGTTTCCCCACATTCAAATGGAAGGTGCCATGATAATTTAGGCAGGTTGCAATGCATCAAATGTACAATGTTTGCATTCCTGAAGATGGAATAGCTTGTGGGTAGGCACACTTAAAGGCATATTTGTGTGATCAGTGAGGAAAATTATTAATTCGTCCTGAAGCTGGAAACCAGGGTAAGAATGCATGACAGGACAAAGACACCTGGAAGTCAGACCTGGGTGGAGAGATTCCCTGCATGTGAGTGGGGAGATTCCCTGCATGTGGGTGGGGAGATTCCCTGTATGTAGGTGGGAAGATTCATTGCACGAGGTGAGGAGATTCACTGCAGGTAAATGGGGAAATTTACTACAAGTAGGTGGGAATATTCACTGCAAGTAGGTGGGGAGATTCCTCTCATGTAGACAAGGAGATTCACTGCATGTTGGTAGGGAGATTCATTGCAAGATTCATTGATGCTGGTCTTCAATGTAAAGCTGGAACCAACTCACTGACTAAACGACTACTGAAAATTCACAAACTCTTATTTACCAGTAGATGTTCTGACAAAGCAAAATTGATCCCACTTTTAAATTCATAAGATCTGTAGTCTTTGTATGCTACATAGTGCTCAGTGCGTCCCTGATGGAGGAACAGTACTGGATATTTGTTCTGTTTCAACTGCAGCCTGTCAGAATGAAGTGGACATGAACATGAAATTGTATCTTATTCAATTTAATTCCCACAATATTTTTATTTTACTTGTTATCTATAAATGAAGAGTTGTCTTGGGTTGAGTTAAGTTGAGTTGGGTCAATAGCTAACATCACAGCACTCGGGACATTCCCACACATGCTCTGTCATCTTCAATAGCCAGCGAATAGTCCCAATACTAATTATACCAGCTGCAGTCTGATTATGTGTCCATCTGGCCTTTCTTCGGAGTACTGAGTCTCGACCAGATTCTCCGGTCACTCCCTGGTGAACCATTGTCTCCAGGTCATGATGATTTATCTGTTCCGCCACACTATTCACATGATCTCAAAGGACCCTGACCACATTTGTCTTATTGTGCACCAATACCCCACCAGTTGGTGCAGACCCAGTCAATCTGTCCGCCTGCTCGTTTCCCACCACGTGGCATGCCCTGGGGTAAATGATCCAGCAAGTCTTCCCTATCTTTGATTTTGTAATTGAAGCATTCTATTCTGCATTAATTAAGCATGCCTGTCTTTACCCTTCTCAGCATGCTCTGTGAGTCTGTTAAATCAAGATAAATGTAATCCAATGGCACTAATTACAATCGAGATAAATGTAATCCCATGGCACTAACTACAATCGAGATAAATGTAATCCCATGGCACTAATTACAATCGAGATAAATGTAATCCCATGGCACTAATTACAATCAAGATAAATGTAATCCCATGCCACTAATTACAATCAAGATAAATGTAATCCCATGGCACTAACTACAATCAAGATAAATGTAATCCCATGGCACTAACTACAATCAAGATAAATGTAATCCCATGGCACTAATTACAATCAAGATAAATGTAATCCCATGGCACTAATTACAATCAAGATAAATGTAATCCCATGGCACTAATTACAATCAAGATAAATGTAATCCCATGGCACTAATTACAATCAAGATAAATGTAATCCCATGGCACTAACTACAATCAAGATAAATGTAATCCCATGGCACTAATTACAATCAAGATAAATGTAATCCCATGGCACTAATTACAATCAAGATAAATGTAATCCCATGGCACTAATTACAATCAAGATAAATGTAATAGCATGGCACTAACTACAATCAAGATAAATGTAATCCCATGGCACTAATTACAATCAAGATAAATGTAATAGCACGGCACTAATTACAATCAAGATAAATGTAATCCCATGGCACTAATTACAATCAAGATAAATGTAATCCCATGGCACTAACTACAATCAAATTAAATGTAATTCCAAATGTAATTCCAAGACACTAATTACAATCAAGATAAATCTAATCTCAAGACACTAACTACAAACAAGATAAATGTAATCCCATGGCACTAACTACAATCAAGTCCAACTAACCGGCATGTGGAACAAACCCACTAAGTCACCATCAGAAGAGACAGTTTAATTATGCTCACTGATTAAGTGCCATGGGATGATTATTCATCTTAAACAACTTCCTTTATCTGCCATGAGCTTATACATAACTGACATTTTGCCACTGCAATATGTCTTATTTAAAATATCAATACAGTAGTTTTCCCTAAACAACCTCCTCTAATTTGATATATAATACAACATGTCTGCTACCATATTAACAACTTTTAGGTCATAACTGTGACACACCCCCTACTTCCAATTTTCCGTCATCCATGTTTATTCAGTCCAAACCTACACTGGCACTGAATCTGTGAAATCCCTCAACCCTGCCTACCTCTAACATTAAAATAAACGATCTAAAATTAATTTGGTAAAGAAATAATCTTCTGTCATGGTTGGCTGAGTTATTCTTCTTTCTATAACTTTAGACTTGTTCATGGCTGGCTGGATTTTGCAGCTAAAGTTGTCTATGGGATGTTATAGCCAGTCCCAAGATCAACTCTCTTTAGTAACCTCTTACGACATGCATGGTAGGTTTCAGAGTTACTATTATTTGTTTCCCTTAAGGGGACCCCGTAACACACAAGCTGCTCATAGTTTAGGACCCACTTATCTTTTAAGACATGGTATATATTGAATGTAAGACAGGATATCTTCTTATAGTCCATGCTGCGCGGCATTGGTGATCATGTCTGTCCACAGCTTTCAACCTCATGTACTACCAATCATGTCTGATACCAATGTTCCTCCAGGCCATGATGTCAAACTGTCCAGCGTCTTCTCTCTTAGTCTCACACTATCACTCCTCCCCTCGCAGGTCCGCATGGCTGAATGGATAAGAACGCATGTTCTTAAACATCCGTTGTGCTGACGCCGAGGTAAGTGGTTCAACCCGTACACCGGACAGCTGGACTAAAATGCTGACCTGTCGTCCTTGACGTGGGGACATAAATTACAAGTACCTCTGAATTCGGAATGGATTCACCTGATGGCGAGGGACGCTGTTAATAGGGAAAGCTAATCCACACGCAAAATTCAGTCCATCACTACTATAGTGTGTGTGGACTATGCTTGAGATCAAAGCGAGCGAGCGCCAAAAAAAAAAAAAAAAAAAAACTCCTCCCCTCCAACTTTACCATCTTGATGACTTACTCCAGCTGTCCCCTTCTCATAATAAGCCCAACGAATGTGGACTGTCCTCTTTGATGCAAGTAACCAGCTCCCTTTGTGAGTTAACGTCTTTCAAAATATATTCATTACTATTTCCATCCATCTCTACTCTCATCATTCTTCTATACAACATCTCCAAAGCTTCCACATAATTCCTCACCTGTCTGCTAATTGTCCATGATCCACTTCCATACACCAGGATTGGCTTGATATAGCTATTATGAACTCTTTTTTTACACCTCAGTTGACATACATATAATACAGAGAATATTCTAGCATATAGACAAGATATACACCAACTAAAACTTACAGGATACAAGAGTCTGGGTCAAAGCTTGAGAAGACAATTTTTCGTGAACCAGCATGAGAAAACACAACCTTGAGTATGTGGTCAAGGTTTTCATTGATATCAAAATAGTTCTCCATTTCCCATACATCATTCTGTTAACAGAACAGTTTTCATTTCAATGTATAAATTAAGTGTGAAAAAAACAATATATGCAAGCTTATTTAATGGAAGTCAGGTCTTAATATGACTGAGCTACTGTATAACAATAGATGATACCACCTGCTTTCTGTTAGTGTCGAATGTTGGATGGCACTCACCAAACTTGACACCCCACATTGTGCCAAAGACTTCAGGCAGAGGAGTACAATGGGAGGGTACAAACCTTACCCTACTGTGAGGAAATGCAGCCTAAAGACTAAATGTCAGGACAGGACAGATCAGGCCCTAAGCCTTAGTCAGCAACTGGTCTAGGATAGAAGCTCTGACAGGCGGACAGTTAGAGTTTTGCTTTTCTGATCTGGCAGTTTCTGCAGCTTGTCTTGTTCCAGAAGTATTAATGTTACCTCTCTGGAGTAAACTAGGCAGGCAGAGAGAGAGGGATCATGCTGCATGGGCAACACATGGTCTCTAAATTCAGCCCAGGCTTTGTGCTATGGAGAGGTATAACTCTATTTTACAAACTATCGCAGCGCAGCGTTAACTAATACAATTACACAATTTCTTTCCTTGTCAGCTTTGCTCCCCTGACAATTTCCAGAAGATTCTTAAAATTGTCTGACAAACATTTTTATAAGGCTGAGTTGACACTACAGTCATACTTGTCAAGAAAAAAATAATCTTGCCTCTTGCTGGGGATTGAACCTGCCCCACTGTCTTGGGTGGCAGGCAAGTGCACTAATCACTATGCCACTGCAGCTTCATAAAGTCCAGACCAGTAGACAAATCTAAAACATGCCTGGGAGAAATAAAAGGTATCAATGCTACTTAAACAAGCACTGTGGGAGGTAAATACTTCAATACCAACTTACTACATGGAGGTCAGCATGGATAATCAGATAAGAGCACTTGTTCTTAACCATCCGGTGTGCAGATGCCGAGTTAGTCAGTTCAACCCCTACACCGGTCAGTTTGACAAAAATGTAACTTCTCATCCTTGACTAGGGGATGTAAATTACAAGTGCCTCTGAAGTCGGAGTGGGTTCGCCTGATGGCAAGGAACACTGGTAATACGGAAAGCTAATCCACACGCAACCAGTAGTAACACGTGTATGGTCTACGCTTGAGACCAAAGTGACCAAATAAAAATAAAATAAAATAACGTTTAAAAAGAAACTTACTATATCTTGCTGTGGAAATTTAATTTCAATATCAAATCCAGTTTTGTCATCCACAACTTTTAACACCTGTTCCAGGGTTGGAAACGGCTCTAAGCTTTCTTCTTCAGATTCTTCGTTGTTAATTTCTACACAGATAGAGGATGAGAAATTTATTATAAAACCTGGATGAAACGAAAACCATATAATGTGCACAACGTTAACGGACAAACAATACAGACAGCTGAGTGAATCTTTCATTTTCAAACAATTTGACAAACAATACAACTGACTGAAGTCATACAATTCTCAATCTTACATTTTAAATCAAATTTATTTTATTTTATTCATACTTTACTGCTTTCATAGCAATAGGCAATTTGAAGAAGTCAAAAGAAATTCAATCTCCTACCAACTAGATATATACAACAATAAGAAAGACAAACTGCATTATTTTCTCAAGTTATGAGAAGAGATGAATTGGAAAACATTGTGAAGACAGGAAAGATCAGTGGAATAGAGGCAGAGACAATTGAAAGATATTGTGCCAGATGAAGTGAGATAGTGGCATGAAGGAATATCATCAGCAGAGTTGATCCAAAATGCCAAGGAGCAATATCTGTGGAGAGACATGAACGTCTCTGCTAGTTGACAGGGCACAGGAAAATGACGATAACCAAACTTAGAACATGCAACTCTTAAAGTAAATTCAGTACAGCTGTATGGATCAGAACCATGGGGAACGATTAAAACAATTACTGATAAATTACAATCATTCATTAACTGGTATATGTGCAGAAGAGAAAGACTAAAATGGTGTAACAAGACATGATGGCGGCAGCAAACTGTGAGCAGCGCCATCTATGTCTTCTGTACGAGGGGCTGGTCATGTCTGTTTTGGAGTATGCAATGGCAATCCTGACTCTCAGCCATAAGCAGATAGAAAGGATGGAAAGGATACAGAATGAAGCTATGCGCATTATTCTTGGGTGTACAAAAGATACAGCATGGAGGGCGATGCCCTACCTTCTTGATTTTCCAACCATTGAAGAAAGAATACAAGTTTGCAGGGCACGCGCACTTCCGGTTTCAAGATGGCGACGGACGGTCGTGTTGTTTTGTGTTCGTTAACTTTTTCGCGTAGGGGATGGATTTATTCATCTCTTGCGTGTAATTGGTGTGCCAGGATGTAAAACCAGGAGTTTCTACTCAAGATCTGCGCGGGTGCTACGGAGTTCGTGCATCGAGCGAAGCCATCCTTGAGTGAATATTCAGCAGCGTGTGTGGTTCTCAGCAGTGTGTGTTTACGTTTTTTCAACATGGCGGAAGAACGTGTTTTTTCCGAGCGGTCAGCAGTCAACATAACGAAGCGGCGTGGTAGCCGCGCAGGGACAAAGAAACAAGGTAAGCGCGGTGGTTTGAGACATTTTAGACTCAAGTGTCACCGTCTAGGACTCAGGAACATCCGTATTCTATATTGGAACTGTGCCAGTGTAAAACAACGGGGCTCTATTTTAGAAACCCTAGTTTACAGGAACGACATTGTAGCACTCCAGGAGACGAGACTGGGCGATCAGCTACTCCGAATTGCCGGCTTCAAATGTTTCTACAACAGACGACATCTGGGAACGGCGATTCTCGTTCGCGACAGCATGGTGGCGTCAGAGCTAGATATGTCCAGTTGGGACAGTGACGATATACAAATACAGGCGTTGAGAGTTCATTCCAGTATACCATTCGTGTTGGTGAATGTTTATGCCCGCAATGCGAGCATGGACGCCCAGAAGTGGCAGTGCTTAAGTGGCATATTAGGCCACGAGAGAAATGTTATTTTCTGTGGTGACTTCAACGCTAAAGGCAGATCATGGGGAAACACTTCCTCCAATACACAAGGGGAGGAGCTCGAGACTGCACTGGAAACCATCGACCTGGTTTGTATCAACAGTGGCTGTGTCACCAGGACAGCAAGCCGTCCAGGCGATGAGGACAGTGCTATTGATCTGGCGCTAATTTCACCTTCACTCACTACAGTGTGTAGATGGGGTGTCCTAGGACACCATGGCAGCGACCACCACCCTTGCAGCATATTGGTGGAGAAAGGCAGAACCAGGCAGCACAAGCTAAAGGTAAAGACGTTCCAGTATGACAGTACAGGGCAAGATGTGGTGAGTAAAATAAGATGTGACAAGCGCAGAACGTTTCAGGGCAGGAAAAAAAGCTGGGAGCAGCCACCGTGGTGGAGTCTCGAGGTGGAGAAGGCTTGGGTGGATAAGCGTAGTGCTGTAAGGAGATGGCAAAATGCCAAGAAGAACAGAGCTGGTCATCCTAGTCCCTGCTTGCACTTAGAAAGAGAGATGCACACAAAAGTAAGCTATTTCAAAAAACTGGTCAAGGTGGTTGAAAGCGAAAAATGGGCAGAGGTGTGTCAAAGAGTAAGCACAGATAAGTCACTGAAATTGTTCTGGCGACTACATAAAAAGCATGAGGGGTGTAGTCAAGAATAAGAGCATTTCAGACTTCCAAGGTGCTGACCTCACCTGGCAGAGGACTGACGAGGACAAGGGCAAAGCCCTCTTTGAACGCTACCTTGAGCAGGGCAACCAGACAGACATGGGAGGCCGAAATCTGGCCAAGGAGGTCACCTCAGACAGATGCAAGGCCCAGAACACTTCGGAGGAGGACATAGTGACAGTGAAAGAAATCAAGGCTGTGCTTCGACGATCAAAAAACAGTGCTCCAGGTCCTGATGGCATAAGATACGACGACATAAATAGGTGTACCGACAATGAGCTAGAGAAACTAGCAGACATGTACAACAACAGTATAGGGAGTGCTAGCATCAAGGAGGAATGGTTACACAGCTATCTGATTCCCTTGCCGAAGCCTGACAAAGACCAAAAAAATTCAGGGATATCGAATTATAACCATGCAGAATACAATAGGCAAGCTGCTGGAGAAGGTAATTGCCAGGAAAATATCAAGCCAACTAGAGAGGCAAGGTATTTTCCCACCTACCCTGGGTGGGTACCGTCCAAAAAGAGAAACCTGGACCAATGCAGCAGTCTTTGCCCATGATGTCTATGAAGGTTTCCACTCAGGCACTGAAACCGTTGCTGCAGCGATTGATCTTGAGGACGCGTACAACAGAGTACCACTGGATGTTTTAATGTTTCAGCTTCTTGAACTAAACATAAGTCCATTCCTCCTTAGTTGGATCGCTGCAGCCCTCTACCAACGGAAAGTAGTTTTTAGATGTGGCAGTTGGACTTCGGAACCAACAACAATATATCCTGGCCTACCACAGGGATCACCATTATCTCCGGTACTGTTCAACGCCTACACAGTGAGAATCACCAGTGAGCAGATCACTGGACCTGGCAGGACATTGTCGTATGCCGATGATGTTTTAGTGTATCGTCAGGGTAAGGATAGAGACAAGAGTCACTAATGTGAAGCTTATGGAGAGAACTAAATAAAATCCAGTCAAGAGGTGAGGAAAAGGCAACATTGCAGGTTGGGCACCCATTGAGAAAACCTGTCAATAGTAGAACTAATTACTGAAGTATTGGAAAGATCAGGTTGTGTGACAGTTTGTTTCATGCTCAGTCTTCGTAGACTTAGATGGATAGGACATCGTAGGAGGGTTGATGATGGTAGAATACCAAAAGGACATCTTTTTTGGTGAATTACAGATGGGTAAGAAATATCGGGGTCGGCCTTTACTACGATACAAAGATGTGCGTAAGCGGGACAAGACTGATACAGGCATTGATACTGCACATTGGAAGCAAGTCGCCACTGGACGTATTGCATGGAAGGCAAAGATCAGAAATGGAATAAAGAAAAAGGAGAAAATGATTGCAGATAGGTCACACACTGATAATGTGAGACTTAAGATGGTGTGTGATGGTGGAAATGACCATGTGTTCACATGCATCCATAGTGGATGAACATTTACAGCGTGAATTGGTCTGATCAGTCACATTTGCTACCGCCATGGATTGTAGTTATTATGCTTTTTTACAGCACAATGTAACAAACTATTGTCTGTCAAGACGGCAAGGTGCCAAATGAAATGAAAATGAAGTATAGCTAGAAATTTATTTCTCTGGAACGCACAATGCTAAAGAAACAGAGGAAGACCTAAAATAGACATGAGAAGAGAATTAAAGACAGAGATAAATAATATAGGGAGGACATGAAGGGAGCTACAGGAGATAGCCAAAGATAGGAGGACTAGTCACAAGTAGTTTGAGCCTTTGCTTGCTCCAGTGGAGAACAAAAGACAGAAGAAGAAAGAAGGAATTCATGCTTCAAGTCTTTCCAAATTAGAAAGGTGATAAAATTATGCATTTTTTTAGATTTCCTATAAGTGTAAATTACTACTTACAAAATATTAAAAGACAATGTAATATAAATCCCATGCAAACTGTTAAAGTTAGTCATGTCTCTTATAATCTTCATTCTTTAATCTTATTTTGTTAATTCATTGTATATTATTCCATGCCATCAGATTGTGTTTTTTTTCCCCTTTGTGTTGTCCTCTCACTTTTCCATCTCTTAGAATATCACAATTCACTGTGCAGTGTTTCAGATTCTTTAAAACATACTGGTTTTCTTTTCTTTCTTTTTTTTTCACATACTGGAAATACATAACTCCGAGCACAACTGCACAAATATATCTTGTAAAACTAACAATCAGCATAAATATACAAATGTATTTGCTAACACATAAGTTCAAGATTAACTACAAAAATCTGTTCAATAATACATAACACCAAATTGAACTACTCAAATCTGATTACAATAATACATAACTCACATTTAACTGCACAAATCTGTTTTACTCTAAGTTCAAGTACACAAAACTGTTTAGTCATACATAACAAATCCAAACTTAACTACTCAAGTATGTTTAGTCATACATACCAATTCCAAACCACTCAAGTATGTTTAGTCATATATAATAATTCCAAACTTAACTCCTCAAGTATGTTTAGTCATACATAACTCCAGACTTAACTAATCAAGTATGTTTAGTCATACATAACTCCAGACTTAACTACTCAAGTATGTTTAGTCATACATAACAACTCCAAACTAACTACTCAAGTATGTTGTTGTTGTTTTTTTTTTTTTATGTTGCATATCCCTTACAGGACTTTACAATCAACACCACCATTTTTCAGCTGCTGTTGATGCACTAGGCAAGATTATGCTCAGTAGTTTGCCATTGCTTTCTAAGCGACCGGATCACATACCCCCGTAAGTTACTAGCGTGGCACGAACCACTGCTGATTCTCGCACAGCTGCGTTACTCATGAGATTATACGGGATTACGGAGAAAGACGTTAACCCCTATGCCAGGGAGACCGGCAAGTATGTTTAGTCATACATAACAACTCCAAACTTAACTACTCAAGTATATTTAGTCATACATAACAACTCCAAACTTAACTACTTAAGTATGTTTAGTCATACATAACAACTCCACACTTAATTACTCTATGTTTTTTTCCCCGAATATCCTTTACAGAATACATCACAACAGAAATGATTAAAGCTTTAGAAGAATATGGAATAGATCAAGTCACCAGACTGCTGAATACATTATATGATACCAGAGATATACCTTCTGAATTATGTAATTCTGTATTTATTGCAATCCCCAAAAACATCAGGAGCCTTGGAATGTGATCAACATAGAACAATTAGTATAATGAGTCACATCACGAAGATTTTGCTATGAATTATCATGCAAAGAGTGAGGAAGAAAATACAACCTGAAATAGGGGAAGAACAATGTGGGTTTGTAGAAGGAAAGGGTACAGTAAATGCTGTGTATATACTGCGATCAGTTATCGAACATTCTATAGAAGTAAACAAAGATATACACCTTTGCTTTATTGACTACACAAAGGCTTTCGATAAAGTAAGACACGTCAATATGGTAGACATGCTTGCAGATCTACAAATTGATGGGAAGGACTCCAAACTTAACTACACAAATATGTTTAGTATTACATGACAACTCCCAACGTAACTCCAAACTTAATTACACAAATATGTTTAGTATTACATGACAACTCCCAACATAACTCCAAACTTAACTATACAAATGTGTTTAGTAATACATGACAACTCCCAACATAACACCAAACTTAACTACACAAATATGTTTAGTATTGCATGACAACTCCCAACATAACTCCAAACTTATCTACACAAATATGTTTAGTATTACATGACAACTCCCAACATAACTCCAAACTTATCTACACAAATATGTTTAGTATTACATGACAACTCCCAACATAACTCCAAACTTAACTACACAAATATGTTTAGTATTACATGACAACTCCCAACATAACTCCAAACTTAACTATACAAATGTGTTTAGTAATACATGACAACTCCCAACATAACACCAAACTTAACTACACAAATATGTTTAGTATTGCATGACAACTCCCAACATAACTCCAAACTTATCTACACAAATATGTTTAGTATTACATGACAACTCCCAACATAACTCCAAACTTAACTACACAAATATGTTTAGTATTACATGACAACTCCCAACATAACTCCAAACTTAACTACACAAATGTGTTTAGTAATACATGTTGGTGGCGGGATAGGGGTAACCCCTATCAAAGGAGAAGTAATGTGCCTCCTATCCACTAGCTTATGGGACACACTTGGGCAAGGTGGAGTAACCGTTTAGACATTACCCATTATAGTTGGGTCAACCTCAGAAACCAGGTCAATTTTTAAAATAAAATCTCCACCTCACTAGGGGATTCGAACACATGACTACTGGGTCAGCAGGCAAGCATGCTAGTCACTGATCTACCATACCTCCAAATCTACTTGTTAATGTATAACAACAACTACAGTATTACCATGCTATAAATACTACACTATGCATACGACACAGTATTGATAGCTGAAAATGCAAAAGATCTACTTCTTTTGGACATTATAGTAATAGTGAGAGCAAACAATAAGGACTTTCCTTGAATATCAAGAAAACAGAAACAATAGCTACATAAAAGAAAAAAAGATGGCATCAAAATGTGATAGAACCATATGAGGCAAAATGCTTCACTAAAGCGATCAATTTAAATACCTAGAGACAATTATAACATCATATGAACATGAATGAAAAGAGATTAAATTAAGAGCAGAATAGGTCAAGTGTAGGTCAATAAAGGCTGCATTTCAGAAAATTAAAAGTATCTTTTGCAATAAGTCATCACTGAATGTCATAAAGAGAGCACTTAAATGTTATATAGAACCTGTTTTGCTTTATGGTAGTGAATCATTTAATGTGAATGAACAAATTAGGAAGATCTTGGAATCAAAGGAGATGTTTTAAATACCTTTTGTCAAGATTAACTAACAATTGCTTGAAAACTACCAATGAAGGTAGAACATTATGTGCAACTATAAGAAAGAGACAAACAACATCCTTTGGTTATTTAATGAGAAGAGAGGCCCTGGGAAACATTGTGACAACTGAAAATATCAGTGGGGAAAAAGGCAGAGTAAGACAGAGAAATTATACTGGGTGGACTGAAATGGTGGCAAGGAGGAATATCATCAGCAGAGTTGATCCAGAAGACCAAGGACTGAAATCAATGGAGAAACAAGAACGCCTATGTGGTTCACAGGGTGCATGTGATGGTGAATACATAAAATGTCAGGTGTAGCTATCCAAATCTGTTTGGTAATGCATACAAACCTCAAGCATAACTACACACATCTGTTTGGTAATACATACAAACTGCACGGTCAACTTCACTTATCTGTTTTGTAATACATACAAACTTAAAGATTAACTTCACATATATGTTTGGTAACACATACAAGCTTAAAGATTAACTTCACACATCTATTTGGTAATACACACAAACTTAAAGATTAATGAGGGTTAACATCAATAATCTATTTCATAATACAATTCTAAATACCTTAAGACATCTTGGGAATTTGGTGCTAAGCCCATATTGTTATAGACAAACTTGTGTGGCATATCATAACAAGTTCAGCCTAACTACAAAGGCATTGCGGTCATTCATAAAACCTTCAGCTGTAACTATACAAATCTGATTATAATACATGAAAACTCCAATCATGACTACATAAATCTTTAAGTAATACAAATAAACTTTAAACTCAACTTCACAAATCTGTCTGGAACTTGTCAACTTCACAAATATGTTTGATAATGCATACAACCTCCAAGGTTATCTTCACTAATCTGTCTGGTAATATTTAGTAACTTCACAATTAACTTCACGAATATGTATGCATACAAACTTCCAAGTTTAACTTCACTAATCTGTTTGATATAACATACAAACTCAAGTCTGCTACAAAAATTTAAATGGTAACATACCCACTCCATGATGATCTGAAGAAAACAGTCTCATCGACTGCAGCTGAGACAAGGTAAGACTTTTCACTGGAATTTCAAAAAGTTCTGCGTGGACTTTGTGTTTCTTTTTCTGAAAGTCAATAGTCAAATCATTCAACTTTTAGAAAATGTACCCATCACTCCTAACTGTAATCCTACTCCTGTTAACAAATAACATTTGTTAAAATTCATCAAAATATGCCTATAAAAATGTGCATGCAATTTACTATAATGATTTTGTGGGTTTGGTTTGGTTTGTAAAGGAGCACTTTAACTGCACTTGGATATTTCAGTATGCACTCCAGTCTCCTCCCTTAGACCACACAAGGAGAGTCTCAGCACAGTGCACAAAGTCTGTAGCACCAGTGAGAATGCAAATGTGTGTGTAGCAGAATCACTCATGCTATAAATATTTTATGTGTGGCTTTTCTAATTTAGAAATATTGCCTGGGTACAGGCTTTTCAGGTTGTTCTTTTCAAAATCCAAATGCACAAGAATTTTTAACATCTGCAATGAGTCCATGGATCCACCTAGAATTTCAACCTATTCCGAGGAGGCTATAAATCCAATACACAACCCCAGGATCTGGGGTAACTATGCTATCCTTATATCTTAATTTTTGATAAAAATCCAAACATTCAACACCATGAAATGAAACTAGTCTATTTGAGCAACCACCATGAGACAAGCCTAGTCCATTTAAGCCAACACCATGAGACGAATCTATTCCGTTGTGTCACCTCCATGAGATAAACCTAGTCCATTCGAGTCAGAGCCAGATGCCATACCTCTGATCTACTCTCCCCCCACATTTAGTGGGTTAAACTAACAACTGTATGTGGCAGAAAGACTTCGAAACAAACAGAGAATCTTCCTTGTTGTTCTATATTCATTTATCAAAGGACAAATAATAAATCTAATTTTGTACCTCTCTAGCTCTAAGGTTAGTGTGAACAACTTCAGCTTGTATTTATTTGTAGTTAACTAAGCTCATGAGCTCCATCTATCTGTGGACAGGTTTTTCTCCATAATTTATTACGGTCGTGCCTCTATGGACTACTCTTAGCAATTTCCAACAGCCTTAAGATTTCTTACATACATAACATGCAAGTTACATCTCTGTTGCTAACACAATTCATAATCCCGCATACAGCATTAGAAACACAGCTGCTGGATATTTGGAAGCAGATCACTTTGTGTTGGTTCTAATACAAAGGTATGTGTGCCAGTCGCTTAGAAAGCAATGGTAAACTACTGAACGTAAACTTGCCAAGAAATCATATACAGCCAATAATGCTGGGGTTGACTGATACATGCATGATGGAAACCTCATGTCCTTATCCAAGAAGGTATTGATATAATTTAACAAGAGATCAGGGTGATGTGTAATATCATTAGACATCACTTGTTTTTGTAAAAGACAAATTGCCAGGTATATGCCACAAGTGAACCAAGTAATTTTTGAACCTGAAGCAGAAATAGAAATCTCTTAGCCAGATCCCTCCTTCAAGACAATCCTCAAACACTATACAAACTATATATGTGGTAACTTCCAGTATTTGAGGCCTATTTTCTCAAGTGGTATATGGCAAGTTAACAGTTAATGTGAAGAAGGCTTGCTTGGAGGGGAACAGTTGCACAACGGTATGATTTACTAAAAAAAAAAACAGTAGTAGTGGAAAGTACATATTGAAAGGCATATTAATATGGTGTTATACACATATTTTCCTTTCAACAATCAAAATAGAGAGAATTTGTTGGGATTTTCCCCCCAGGACAAGCTGGTTTAATAGGAGACGAGCAGGTGAACAGATTGGCTGGATCTGCACCACATGATGGGGTATTAGTGCATGATAGGGCAGATGTGGTACTGGACCCTTTGGAATCATGTGTACAGAAGAACAGGTTGATCATCACGGCAGAGAGAATGGTGCTGCAGGGAGCGACTAGAGCAGTAGTTCTCAACCGGTGGGGAATTCCCCCCCCCCTCCCCGGGGGAATTTTAGGGTTTCCAGGGGGGAATTAAGATTATTTCAAGATCGCATTAATACAAGAACCGATTACTTGATATTGTTTTTCCCTTCATACTTTACAATTCTGTATGTCTCATCCTTCTAAAATTCATTTTATAAAGTAAGTAGACCCACTAATCACGTTTTATGTGGACGTCTAGACTTGTTTTAGTATGTGCTATTAAATTTAGCTTCCATTATTATGTATACTGTTCCTGCTACTGAGTGAGTGCGTGGCGTGACACTGTGAGCTGTGAGTTTCATGTGAAATGCTTTTGAATCTGCCCGAGGTTTTTTGGAATGTGACTGCATGTTCGGAGTGATGGCAGATGGCTATGTCCCAGAGTTGACCGGTTTTTGCCTTATGCAGAAATGCGTGGCTGCTGGGCTTCTGGTTGACTGCCACTGCCATCGACGATGAACTGTATTTCATGGACTGTGTGGGTGAACATCTAGGAAACATCCAGATGGGAAAATGACTGCCGATTCCTTCAGAGATAAATTGGGTGTTTCGTGGGGGACTATTGTGTTGACATTCTGGGGGCAGCATTATGCACAGTGTATCTGTGCTGGCTGTTGTTTGTCGAGACTCCTGTCTTTTCCACTTTTCACATTGGGCAGCGTTTTGTGTGATATTCACTGGCACAGGAACGGAGCATAATGGGGACGACCCATTGCTGTGAAGTTGGAACTGTGACTAACTAACTAACTGTGTAGGGGTTGGAGGGGGGGGGGATTTTTGGGTAGGAAAAACGAAAGAGGGGGGGGGGGGAGGAGATTATAGGAAATACGAAAGAGGGGAATGACGTTCTGAAAATATGGTGAAGGGGGGCACGGGCCAAAAAAGGTTGAGAACCACTGGACTAGAGGCCAATACTCAACTCTTTATTTTAAAAAAGGCCAGACGGACATAAAATCAGACACTGCTGCTGGTATCATTAGTATTGGGACTCTTCGCTGGCTGTTGTAGATAAGGATGGAGCATGTATGGGAATGTCCCATGTGCTGTAATGTTGGTTCTTGATTCAGCTCAACATTCCATTATCATCATCATCATCAACATGTGTAGCAAGTCCCTTGCAGTATGCCTTTCTCATCATAATCCACACAAAAGAGAATCCTTTGCCAGTTTGCCTTCGTCATGCCCAAGATGCTTTCAATAACCAGTGTCCATCTTCATGCTGGCCAACGCCAGCCTCTCCATTCAAGAACCTTGCTATCCATAACTTTCCAAATGGCTGTCATGTTTAATATGGCCACAGAATTTCAATTTAAGAGACATCATGCTGTCTATGACCCAGTTTTCTTCAATATTCAGATCTTGTAGAATGTCTGTCTCCCTAGAATGGCCGGTCTTCCTGGCGATGGGCTTAACGACTTTCTCTGTAATCCTGTATATCCATGTGAGGAACACAGCTGCGCGAGATCAGGCAGCAGATCATGTCATGTTGGTTACGTACAGGGTATGTGAACAGGTCACTCAGAAAGCAATGGCAAACTACTGAGTGTAATCTTGCCAAGAACATCAATAACAGCTGAAAAATGCTGGTGTTGACTGCAGCATCCTGTAAGGGATATGCAACTTTAAAATAAAATAAAAAAAGAATATATCTTTATTTTTCTTGGTCCACTGCATTCTAAGAATTGTCCTGTAGGATTTCAGTTCAAAAGCCTTGATTTTCTTCTTTAGTGGTTGTGAAATGGTCTATGACTCAAACAAACATAATTGTTGTCAGAGGACACATGTATGTTGTCAGAGGACACACGCATGTTGTCAGAGGAAATATGTATGTTATCAGAAGACACACGTATGTTCTCAGAGGACACATGTATGTTAGTTAGTTAGTTAGCTGACAGATCATCCTCATTGCACATCGAACCATTCAGTCCATAAGTGCTCGGATCCCCTCCTCAGCAAATCCCGCAGCCTGTAGCGGCTAATGACACCAGTTCTGTGTTGGTTTATCAGTCGTCTTTGGCTTCCTGAGTAGTGTTCTTGTTTGGCCACCCCTCTTTTAATTTGCTGTTCTCGCAGTCTGGCCATGGTTGTAGATTCACAGTTATCACTTGGTTCTCGCAAAAGTCTTACTTCTCGTAGAGCATTCAGAATGTCAGCCTGGTCCATGGCGCGTCCGCCCTCCACAGTAGCCTTACCTGCGAGCTTGTCAGCCTGCTCATTCCCTTGTACTCCTGCATGCCCTGGCACGAAGGTGAAACTAATCTTTGCCAGCCGAGACCGCTCCAGAGACAGCAACCATTCTCTTCGGATCCCCCCCATCTCTATCCTCTTGAGCATGTTCATTGAGTCTCTAAGGAAACATGCCCTAGTGAATGTCTGTGTCTCGAGCCATGTTATTGCTTTACTTACTGCCATGACTTCCATAGTCAGGCTACTTGTGGTCTCAGCAAAAGCACGGCGGCACGGCAACTCTCCGCTGGATGTAGAATACGACACACACATCGTGATTGTAACTGACTCAGAAAGCATGCTGACGAGGGTGAGGACGGGTAGGCTTCGTGCGGAGTGGCTTGCTTCGCTTCGGAGGTCACGGGTGACAAGCATCGCCTGGATATTTTCTCCGGGGCATGCCTGTGTGCTGGGAAATGAACAGGCAGACAGATTGGCTGGCTCTGCAGAACTTGGTGGAGTATTGACACATGACAAGGCAGATGTGGTTGCGGCCTTGTGGGAGCACGTGCACACCTCGGAGGAGCACACAGATTACCATGGTCTGGCAAGAATGAGACAGCGAGGAGTGACGAGGGGGATCTGGCCGACGCTCAACGCTCAGAGGAAAGGCGAGACGGACTTATAATCAGATTGCTACTGGTACTATTAGTGTTGGAACTCTTCGCTGGCTGCTGAGGATGGGGACGGAGCACTTATGGGAATGCCCTGAATGCTGTGATGTCGATTCCTAAATCAATCAATCAATCAGCAAAAGCACCAGAGTCCTGGAGTCCATACACATGTATGTTGTCAGAGAACACCTATATGTTGTCAGAGGACACCTGTATGTTGTCAGAGGACACCTGTATGTTCTCACAATCTGTTCCACCATTAAAGAGGTACAGAAAGTCATATGAAAACATAATAATAGAAATAACAAAAACTTACTTTTGAATATTTGACTTTGACAGAGAAGTCATGATATATCACAGGCTGCTTTTCTTTGCTGAGCAGCACATCAAATTCAACAAAATCTGCACCCTATCAAAGGCAAACACACAAAAATTAAATGTAGTTAGTGATGCAAAGCACTGCAACAAAATGGCTCAAATATTACTGGACCAAAATTGGTCACATTTAAAGATATTGTTAGTCATTAAAATAGTGTCCATTACTAAACACAACTGATAGTGTACTCAGGAATATTTTATAGCACTTAAACTCAATGAATTCAGAGCTGCTATGAATACAGGGTCAGCAGCTGTGGCTTAGGTGTAGAGAACTCAGTTTCACAATCCAGACATCTCAGGTTTGAAGTCAGCCGCAGACAATTTGAAAGCATATCGCTTTGTATTAATTTCCACAATGGTATGAGTGTCTGTATTCAGATAGCAATAGCAAACTTTTTTTTGTATATCCTTTTTACAGGACATCACTGTCAACACCAGCATTGTACTGCTGTTGTTGATGTATTAGACAAGTGTTACGTTCAGTAGTTTGCTATTGCTTTCTGAACGACCAGCTCTCATACCAGCGTGTTATAACACAACGCTGCACAAATTGGTCGCAGCTGAGCTTTGAACGCCTGGCACCCAGCTCACGAACCGCGTTCGCAAGCCAGGGTTGATATTCTACATAATTTTATGTTCAATAGTTTGCTAAAGCTTTCTGAACAAGAAGTAAACAAAGTTCAAACTGACGTGTAGAAAATGATCCCACTGCCTCGTCACCAGTGTACCAGAAGTTTAAGAGCTAGAGCACTATTTTCCTTTCGACCACATCGACATCTTAATCAGTCAGGTAAATGTTTTAGAAACAGCAAAGTCAGCCCAATGACTGGCCATTGAGGTTCCCTTTGGGCACTGGGCTGGAGTCTGCTGTCAATGAAGTACCTGAGACCTGTGAATAAACCATGACCAGCTTAGCACTACTCCCATCCTGTCTGTATGTGTTGTGCTGAATTATGACTGGCTACATCCTAATATGCCTCTCTGCAGAGGTGAAGTTTCAGTACTACACACTCTGCTGCCTTCTGTGCCTGGAGAGGGGAATGAGAACTCTGTAACACAGTCCTCACGGAGATGGTACTTGGTACCGGGTTGGGAGAACAGTTTCTACACCAACTGCACGCTGATAAATGCAAGCCTTTCCTCATGGATCAAACAACTTCATCAACAATGCATTGGACTTCTTCTTGTCTTCCATTTATGCCGTTAGACATCATGGGGAGGGGTTATTGAAGTTTAAGCACCAGTGACTAGCACCTTTCCTCCAATTTCCTACATGAACCATGAGCAGTAATTTTCTAGGATTAAGTAAATTAAATTCCCTACCGGTTTTCTATACCTGTTATGCACTTCTTAACAACTTAATCCTCGGACATGAAGAGTTAATAGTTAGTATTACATAGTTTTCTTCAACCAACCAGCATACCATAAAGGCATATGGTGTTTGGCCAATAATTTCAATGACCAACAGTGACCAAGTGGCGGGTCATAGTTGCTTGCTTGCTTGTGTTCGTTGGCTTGAGCTCCAAATTGAAGTCATGTATGTAGGATGAAGGCATCCTGTTGTCCAACATCAGATTGATGTCATACAGGACCTGAGGTTTGCTTGAGTATCCGTTCTCCCATGTCTGGCTTATTGGTGTGCACACTGGTGGTTCCTCGCCGTACAGGCAGACACTCTCCGACTTCGGAGGAATCGGCGATCCTACTGACTTTAGCCAGGACCCCGAAGGGACCTGATGCCCAGGACGCTCGACGAGGACGCGTCAATAGGTCTTGGCCAGTATATAACCCGGCCCTGGTGCCTTGGAAACACCTCTGCGTCCCACGGGTAATAGTGCCAGCCACCTTTTCTTTCCCCGAGAAATCTCTAGCAGTCATTCAATGAGGCTGCGTTGGCCTCAGAACTGCACAAGTTGGCAACAAGTTCAATTATACCACACTGGGAGTGTCCGACCTCAGAACTGCACTAGTTGACAACAAGTTCAATTATACCACACTGGGAGTGTCCGACCTCAGAACTGCACTAGTTGACAACAAGTTCAATTATACCACACTGGGAGTGTCCGACCTCAGAACTGCATTAGTTGACAACAAGTTCAATTATACCACACTGGGAGTGTCCGACCTCAGAACTGCACTAGTTGACAACAAGTTCAATTATACCACACTGGGAGTGTCCGACCTCAGAACTGCACTAGTTGACAACAAGTTCAATTATACCACACTGGGAGTGTCCGACCTCAGAACTGCACTAGTTGGCAACAAGTTCAATTATGCCACACTGGGAGTGTCCGACCTCAGAACTGCACTAGTTGACAAGTTCAATTATACCACACTGGGAGTGTCCGACCTCAGAACTGCACTAGTTGGCAACAAGTTCAATTATGCCACACTGGGAGTGTCCGACCTCAGAACTGCACTAGTTGACAACAAGTTCAGTTATACCACACTGGGAGTGTCCTGAGCAAACCTACTTCACGAGCTACTAGCATTAAAACAAGAGCCTACATTTGACCATTGTCTAAATTTGTGTGTTACATATCTACGACACATTAATGAACCAAAAAATACATTCACTATAGGCTAAAAATGCGTACACCAGCTAGAATATCTTAGAAGGAACACTGCTAACAACTACAATCTTATGACTCCCATATAATTTTAGAACAACTGCTAGAATTAGGCAATCAGTAACCTGGTAAGCACTTAACACTATGTGTGCCAGAGACAAGTTGTGAATTCCAACCTCAGGTATTTTTGTTTGAATCATTCTGCTACTTTCCTCATTGCTGACAAATTTATGACAGCTGTGATGACATAGAGGTTAGTGCATTTGATTACAAAGGATTGGTCCAAGTTCAATCCCTGTAGTGGCAGTAGTTCTTTTTGCCCTTCAGACTAGTGGGACTCTGGGCTAGCCCAATCTCTTAAAATACATACAGAATAGTTTTCTTTTTTAAAAGACTTTTCTGGGAAATTATTTGCTAAGACATGGCAGCAAGACAATGAAGGAAACTGGCCACACCACTTCATTGTGTTATAATGAAATATATGGGAAGATGCACTTTACACTCCTACAACAGCATCTGCATAGGATTACCATTATATTTAGTATTTTTACAATAAAATTACAAGTTTGCACACTTGATTTCCTGGCATATTTCACTACATCTCAGATGCATACAGCAGAAATCACACCACATTCTAGTTTACTTTGTTAATTTCTGCAATATCCATCTGAGGAGATGCAGCAAAACATGCCAGGCAGTATATTATCCAATTTTGTGCGTGCGTCTTCATTATTCAAATTCTACAAGAAAAACATTGTTTTGAAAATAGATTACAAATGTTAAAACATGAGAGTCAAGAGCAAACATACTGTATTTAAAATTTTTTTTTTAAAGTCAGTATAGAGTCATAAAAACTGTCAAGTGCTTACATGTTTGCCCGCTGCTAGAAAAGATGCAACAGTATTCTCCTTTAAGGCATTGACTCTGAAAAGAAATCAATGACTAAGTATGTAAATATTTTTGTTTGTTCGCTCACTCTGAACTCAAGCCTAGTCCATATACGTACTACTACTACATGTGCACTGGACCGATTTTTGCGTGTGTATTAGCTTTCCCTATTACCAGTGTCCCTTGCCATCATGCAAACCCATTCTGACTCCATAGTTACTTGTACTTTCATCCCCAAGTCAAGGACAAGAGGTCAACATTTTAGTCTAACTAACCGGTGTAGTGGTTGAGCCCGCTACCTCGGAAACAGCACACTGGATGTTTAAGAACAAGCGCTCATATTCATTCAGCCATGCTGACCTCCAGTATGCACATAATTCCAATAGCTTCTGTGTAAACTCAACAGTCAGCGCTTAAGCAACAAGTAACAAAACTATTTATTATTTAAATTATACAGCCTTTGAATCATCAAAAGCTGGGGGAGGAAATGTGGTTTCTAAGGAAAATACAAAGAATACCATGGACAGACAGAAAAACCAATGAGCAAGTCCCACAAAAAGCAAATGAAAACCATAATCTGATTTGAAAAATTAGACGCAGACAGTCACAATGTTGTGGGCACGTTATGAGAAGAAATAAACTAGAGAACTTGGTGAGGGGAAAAGCAGAGAAGTAAATATCTGGATGGCTTGGCCATGTGGTATGGTTGAAACAAGAACACAGAGCTGATCCACGACTCTGGTGATCGTGTCAGATGGCTAACATGACAGTCCACGCGTATCGGGATGCACACAATATGTGTGTGCATGCGGACATGCATGCATGCAAGTGTATGTGTAAAGGGAGACAGAAAAAGAAAAACAGAGAAAGAAACTCTCTCTCTCTCTCTCTGTGCATGAGTGTGTGTTTTTTTTTGTTTTTGTTTTTTTGCACATGCGTATGCATATGATTTTTTTCATATGCAAATACAAAAAGCTTCTTTTTTAAAATTTTTGTTGTGTTCTGGTTTTGGTTTTCTTTAACAGCCCTATCTCATTGCACCTTTCCACATTTTTGTTTTCGAAAATTAGTTTGATTTATGTTTTTTGTGTGTGTTCATACGTGGGTTACTTATTTGTGTTTGTGACATTTTGATTTTTTAGGTAAGTATTCTTGCTGGGTTTTAGAAATTTAGAAAGATATGAGAGGACGAGAGTATGAGAGGATTCACCAATGGGGTGATATATCAATAACATATAGATTGCAGACAATGAACAGGAACTTCAACATTTAGTAGATGCGGTTGTTGCACACAGTGAACTAGGGTTAGAATTAAATTGTAAGAAGATACATATTATGGTTGTCACTAGGAAGAAAGAAATACCACAATGTAATATAAGGTAAATGGGAATATTCTTAAACAAGTGAAACTATAATTATCTCGGAATGGTCACTATATCCAAGGTGCCTTAAAGAATATGGTCCTTTACTTACTTATTTTTGATTTGTTTGTTTGTTGATAAAGACACTGGTCTCAATGTTCACCTGTGTCTGTGCAGATCTTTCCTATTGTTGATAAAGACACTGGTCTCAATGTTCACCTGTGTCTGTGCAGATCCTCCCTATTGTTGATAAAGACACTGGTCACAATGTTCACCTGTGTCTGTGCAGATCCTTCCTGTTGTTGAGCTTCTAATGTATAATTTGTGTTAATTAATTTTCAGTTCTATATATGACAGTCATGTAAACTTAGTCTTTATGTAAGAGCTCTTCAAGAATTGGAGTTTGAAAAATGCCACCATGGTCCCAAACTCAATGAAGGGAAAATCTCAACTACAGCTGTTTGCGGTAGAGGATGGGAAACACACAGTTCTGGGGTGACTGGGATAGGAGGCACACATCTACGGTGTTCTGTTCTTTGCTCCTAGGGAGAGGACGACAAAGCAGCATACCCACAAAACCCAGCAAATTAAAAGTTTGCTAAACGCTCAGGATGTAGTCCACAGCAAGTTAATTTGGAAATTAAGGGGGAAACTACCACAGTATGCATGCCCAGAAACTCAAAATGGAAGCTGATAAAAAGAAGACGTGTCTCAGAAACAAATACTTCAGCCATATTGAACATCACAGTGGGATTGGAAAGAACAGTGATAGAAGGCATAGTTTCTGGAAGAGAAGGCAGAGGTCGACCAGTATGAAGATGGACACATGACACTGCAGAAACACCCTGGGCATGATGGGTCATGAGGCACAAGAAATGGCAAGAGATTAAGACACTTTTCATCGGTTGAGATGAGAATGACTTTCTGCAAAGGACATGATGATGATGATTTTTGGGGCGCTCGCTTGCTTTGAACTTAAGCATAGTCCATACACACTATTTATAGTAGTGATGGACTCAATTTTGCATGTGGATTAGCTTTCCCTATTAACAGTGTCCCTTGCCATCAGGCAAACCCACTCCGACTTCAGAGGCACATGTAATTTACATCCCCAAGTCAGGGATGGCAGGTCAATATTTTAGCTGTTCGGTGTAGGGGTTGAACCGCTAACCTCTACATCAGCACAACGGATGATTAAAAACATGTGTTCTTACCCATTCGACTATGCTGACCTGATATGATAATGATGATAATGATGACGCTGATACTGATGACGATGATTTGAGTTTGTGTACTGAATCAAAAATATACACTTTTTGCACTAGCAAATGCTCATGCAAATTAGTGTGAAAAATGACTCCGACCTACCCATTTCTTAAATTGTGTATGTTCACTTACTGTGAATATGATGCTCCCATTCCTCTGTGGCCTATGTCCAAGGACTTCTCTCCAATCTCCTTCCATTTCCAATGACTTTGATAGCTTGTGTCCATGCTGAATGTCAAGCCCGGAACTGGCTTCACAATCAAGTATTCAACTGAGAATTGAGAAAGTATTCCAAACATAGTTGCAACAGCTTCTGGTTGCACAAGGAATGTCTATACAATTGCAGTTTAAAATGCAGCACATACATGTAAAGGATGTCTGGAATCACTCGCAGCAAAATATAAACAAAGTCTTCTACTTCTGAAATGATTAACTTAAATGTTTACACACATCTAAATAAAGTTACCTTAGCCCAATAAGTCTAACATTATTTATACTTTTTTAAATGTAATCGTGTGAGTTCAATAAATTTAACATTATTTACACTTTTTTAAATGTAATATTGTATGTTACAAAGTCTAATATTATTTACATATTTTCTTTAATGTAATCGTATGAGTGCAACAAGTCTAACAGTGTTTACACTTTTTTTTAAGTAATCTTGTCACCCCATTAAATCTACTATTGTTTACACACTTTTTTCTATATGATTTTGTGAGTGCAATAAGTATAACATTGTTTACATACTTTTTTGTATGTAATCTTGTCAGCCCAATATTTATACCATTGTTTATAGTTTTTTTTTTTTAATGTAATCTTGACAATGCAACAATAAGTCTAACATTGTTTACACACTTTTTTTTAAAAGTAATTTTGTCATGCAATAAATCTATCAATATATACACACTTTTTTAAATGTAGTCTTGTCAGTGCAATACGTTTACCATTGTTACACACATTTTTTTGGTGTAATCTTGTCCTCCCAATATTTCTACCATTGTTTACACACGTTTTTTAATGTAATCTTGTCAGTGCAGTAAGTCTTACATTGCTTACAGTTTGTTTGTTTTTTTAAAGTAATTTTGTCACGCAATAAATTTAACATTATTTACACTTTTTTTTTTAAATGTAATCTTGTCAGTGCAATAATTTTACCATTGTTACATGCTTTTTTGTGTGTGTGTGTGTCATATCGAGTGAGATGGCAGAACATGACCGCCCACGCTTACCGGCATGGCACATGATGGATGGATGTGTATCATATTGTGAATATAAAAAATATAAAATTTATGGGAAACATAAGATTTTAATGTATATACATTATTTTATGTCAAGATTTGCCTATCAGTGCCTACAAAATAAAGACCATGGAAGTAGAAAAAGCCAATGATATATCTAACAAGAGCTTATATTATAGAAACAATATTTTGACGTTTGCCAAGGTAAAAAAACTGCTAGTTGTTATCTAACCTAGTAACTGATAAGAAATAAGGCAATGAGAACTAAGCAGACCACAAGTCTTCAGTGTCTGTGTCTGTTTATTTAACTGTTTATAAAAAAACATTATCACCACAAATTTTGCTTACCTAAAACTTTCTAGTAAATATTGTGTGTACTGATTTCTCTTTCAACTATTTTCATTTCAGCTCATTACATTCAACTTCAGACATCAAAATTCTAGCTTCCATCCACATTTATATACTGCTTTTAAACTCTGCTTTAAGAAATTAATTGCTGTGGGAAACTATTGGGTTTTCCCTGCTTTCAATTATTAATTTCATTTCAATCAATAGCTGGCTTCTGAAGTAACCTTGAAAATAGGATATAGAAAGAGAAAACAAAAGCAGGATTCTTCCAGGACTGTATCCTCACCATCTCCAACATGTGCACTGGTAGGGGAAGCAGGAGAGGCACAGTTGAAACACAACACAAACAATTTACCTATGTTAACTTGACCATTAGTTAAGTGTGCTGTTGTATCTCTTGTTAGTAGCTGTTCAAACTGATTGAGGAAGAGAGGAAAAGGGATACAAAAAAGTTATTCTGCATCTCCTCTCATCAAGCGTCTGCCTTGGTGGGCTCTGGGAATGCTGGAATTCACCTCATTCATGAGACTGCAAATGACAAAGTAAAAGAGTAGGGTTCTGATCAGACTCAGGCAAACTGTGAAACAGAAGAGTTCTTTCCACCTGCCAGTGCTTTTGTCCTTGACCTAGACCCCAATCTGCTGAACAGGAACAGCTTATTTAAGATATTTAACTCTTTCAGTCCCAGAAGGTTTCTGCAGCAGAAGCTCATGAGGAATATAATCACCATGAAACATCAGAAGTAACATCACTTTTAATGAGGCTAAATATATACTCTGCCTATAACATACACAGTTGGACGAGGGTTGAATGCCTGACCCTGTCGCCTGCTAAATCAGGAAAAGATTGGCCACCTATTCCATGCATCCAGACCCATGCATCTATGCATCCTAGAACCATAGCAGGAAACTGCTTCGGGACAATTTATTTTTTATTTTTATTATATAAGATACACAGAAGTGGCCACTGAAAGAGCTAGACTTCTTTGTATGCTGTGGCCAAACATGTATATTGCCTTTATTAAGTTAATATTTCTGTGAGATTCCAAAGAACCTTAGCAAACATTAAAAGATAAGACAACAAATATAATACTTATTTACGGGTTAAAACCAAATCACATTACATGGGACTGAAAGAGTTGAGAAAAAGAATGCAGGTTCTTATATTTTAATTCAAGATTCCTTTCCCCATGATCTTTTCATGTTGAAGAAACATCCCCACTTATTTGCTGACATTTACAACACTTTTATTACATTATGTAAGTTGAGAATGTTCACTTGACCTGACCACTTGCATTTCCTATTGCAACAACTGATCCAGTATTTCTTAACATTTTTAACCATTAAAATCATGATTTACTATTACGACACTTGCCTATCAGCCCGACTTGAATCCATATATTTTTTAACTGACTGGCCTCTCGGGTCAACCCAGCATAAATTGGGTACCAGGAATTGTCCAGGAAAGTAAAGAGAACTGACATGATACTGACCAGCTCACCCACCCATCGAGTGCCAACTGAATTCCATTTCTGGTGGTAGTTATTATTGTCTTCATAATCCAGTGTAGTGTGACAGGTCTTAGTCAGATATGACTGAGCTACCTTATAACAGTAGACGGTACTACCTGCTTTCTGTTAGCGCCGAACATTGTGTGGTGCTTACCAAACCCGACACCCCACATTGTGCCAACGGCTTCGGGCGGAAGAGCGCAATTGGGAGGGTACAAGCCTTACCCTGGTGCGAGGAAATGCAACCTAGAGACAATGTCATGGCAGGGCAGACCAGGCCCTAAGTCTTTGTTGGCGGCTGGTCTAGGATCGAAGCTCCAACAGGCAGACAGTTAGAGCATTGCTTTGCTGATCCGGCAGCTTCTTCAGCTTGTCTTGTTCCAGATGTAGAGGTGTTACCTTTCCTCTGGAGTGAACTAGGCAGGCCGAGAGAAGGATCATGCTGCATGGGCAACACATGATCTCTATATTTTAGCCCAGGCTTTGTGCTATGGAGAGGCAATAACTCCATCCCTTTGGTTAAAGTTATTATGCCTTTTTAAAGCACAAACTATCGTCTGTCAAAACGGCAAGATGCCAATGTATGTATGTGTATGTATAATCCAGTGTATGGTCAGCAAAAATTCTGAAGGTGACAAGAGACATCCACAACACACTTCTGTTCTTATTTCAAATGTTTTCCTTCAAGCAGTTTCCTGCATTATATTGTCTTTATTAAGTCAATGGTCTCTGTGTGCTTCATGAATTTCCACAGAGATTTCCTATCAATGCTATCAAAGACGTTAACATAGTTTGCAAAATCCAAAATAAAGTGGAGAACTTATTTTGATGCTTCTCTTTATTATTTCTACTTTGACTATCTGATCAGTTCAGGATCTTATTGGTCAGAAGCCAGTTTGTTCTCTCCATATTTGTTTGTCAATGGCATTTCTTAATCTTTTCAGAATTATTACTGCGCAATTGTTTCCAAGAACCGACAATAAATGTTCCTCTATAATTGTGTTACTCCTGCAAGACCTCTTTCTTTGGCAGCTTCATCAGATATCCTTCTCTCCAGTCTACTGGTACTTCTTCAGTCTCCCCTACTCTGCTAAATAAGAGTGTATCGTTTGGGACTGGTCTATCTAGATGTTCCTCAAAGTATTCAGCCCTTCTGTTCACTTGATCTTTAATGTTGGTAAGAACTTACAATTAATTTTTTTTAAATCAGTCTTCTTCTTCTTCTTTCATCCTTTATCCCCCATTGGGGCAAAGGTCCTCAAACAACTCACTCCATGCCTCATATCTTTAGCTATCCCATGCAGCTTCGCTCTTGTCCTCCCGATATTACTCAATCTTCACCACCACCACCACCTGAGTTTTCTTTCCTGATTCATACATAGTTCAACATTCCTAGCTGTGGAATACCTCCTGGCTGGTTGCCTCCATTCTTAGTTCTAACATTCCTAGCTGTGGAATACCTCCTGGCTGGTTGCCTCCATCTTCAGTATAATCTTGCTAGTGGACACTGGTCTTAATTGAGTTTAGATATGTAATATGCACACATCTACTTATGTATGGACATAATATCTAGAGCAGTATGGTTTTATGGCGCCAGAGGCTCGCATCGCTCCTCCTGTTAGTTAAAACAGTTTTGCCACATGAAGGCCAGGAGTTGAACTTTTGCTGTCAGAGGTTGAGAATGCACGTGCCATGGGGATATTTTGCTGTCAGAGGTTGAGAATGCACGTGCCATGGGGATATTTTGCTGTCAGAGGTTGAGAATGCACGTGCCATGGGGATATTTTGCTGTCAGAGGTTGAGAATACACGTGCCATGGGGATATTTTGCTGTCAGAGGTTGAGAATGCACGTGCCATGGGGATATTTTGCTGTCAGAGATTGAGAATGCATGTGCCATGGGGATATTTTGCAAGGTTGAGTGTCCATCCTCAACTCTGCACCCCTGGCAGTGACAGCAATTTGGAACCAGATATAACTTTAATTGATGGGGGGAAACTACAACTATAACTCATTTTCCTCATAACATGTGCAGAGACGTCTTCCAAGTTGTCAGCTCTATCCATTTTAAAGTATTCAAGTGTATTTACAAACTTAAGTGCTAGAAATTGGATAATTATTTTAGAAAGTAACCAAACATTTAGTTTATACACACTAATGGATTTATCACATCAAAGCACCGATTGGCATGTCAAGAGTAAGCGAACAACAAAACAATAAGTAAAGAAGCAATTTCCCACTCCATGAAGCCTATTAGGTATATGGTAAGTAGAGCCAAGGACCTTTATACACATCTTGAGGCATATTGAGTGTATGGTAAGCAAGTAAAGTAAATGACACTTTTACATACCTAGAAGTAATTGGACATATGGTGCTATTTCCATAAATTTTTTTTTAACCAATCAGCACTCAATATGTAATGTAGTTAGTATCACCCCAGCCACATTTACTTGTCATGACACTTCCTGGTATCCATTTTAGGCTGTGTCACTCTAGAAGTCCATGTCAATGTTAACAAGTTGTCTCAAACATATGACCATGGGGCCTGCAGATAAGCATGCTAGCCACCATGCTCCCACATGTCACAGGTCACAATGGTAATAATCACAACTGAACCAACTGAACTGAATAAATAACAGATACACAACAAGCATGCATGACCTTATGCCTGATTGTGGCTTTTATATGCTCATGAAACCAATGTAGAGTAACTAAACTTTAACACTGAATAAAAGATAATCATTAACTGTTACGATCTTAATTAAAGCATTATATGCAACAAGTAAACAGGCATAGTGCAGAATATGGCTTAGATATTAACATCCAAAACACAAAAAACTATGATAATTAGCAGTGGAAAGGAATGGTCATCAATGAACATCACAGTAAACGGGGAGAAAACAGAGGAAGTAACACGTTTCTCCTATCTTGGACATGTAACAACAGATTATGGCAGAGGTGAAATAGAAATCAAAAAGAGAAAAGGAATGGCCAAAAATGCTTTCAACAGCATTTAATCAGTAATAACATCTAAAGAGGTTAACAGCGGATTAAAAATGAGAATTGTCAAATGCTACGTCTCCGCAGAAGTCGGATGTGTCGGCCTAACGGCGCAAGAACGCAGCTCTGCTGTAAACAGGCACAACGCAGTCACATCCGGAAAAAGAATCCGGATGAACGCAGAAGAAGAAGAAGAAATGCTACGTCTGTTCAACACTAATATATGGTGCAGAAGCCTGGACATTGAACAAGCAACTAGAAAGTCGAATACAGGCCCTGGAGATGTGCATATACAGAAGAATATGTCAAATTTTGTGGAAACAAAAACAATCATATACAGAGATTCTAGAAAAACTGGAAATTAGAAGAGAGTTGGTGAAAGAAATAAAAAAGGGGCAAGTTAAATATTTTGGCCTTGTTAAAAAGACATAATGTTCTTATAAAAACCCTACTAGAGGGAGACAACAATACCAGTGGGAAGTTAAACATCAAGAGATGACGAACATCAATCTGACAGAATGTACAGTCAAGGCGAGAGACAGACAGTGTTGGAGATCCATTGCAGCCAACCTTCATTGTGGAGACGGCACCTTATTGATGATGATGCAACAACAAACAAACATACATATAAATAATTATACAGACTGGAAATAAGTAACTGAAAGGCTTTACAACAGACTCACCCATGACTTCCCCAATAGGTTTGTGGTTGATTCCAATGATGGGAATTTTCCTTGTGTTCTGAGACTCTTTCATTTTGAACGGCAAGAGATGGGCAGAACCAACAAATCTTGGTGCCCGGTTTGTTTCACAGACAAAAAAATCCAATTGGAAACCCTGATTAAACACAAAAAGAAAGTAAGCAGAATGAATCTATTCTTGGCTACTTCATGACAGCAGGATGTCAATTCCTTCTTCTGCCCATTATCCCTCATTGGAGCAAAGGCCAACTCACGCCAAGCCGTCCCATCTGTTGCTACCTCCTGCAGCCCCATCATGTTCTCCACACATTATCCATGTTTTCATTCTTATATGTAATGTATTGAAGCCAGTCTCCATGGCTAAGGGCTTACAGATGCGATTTGTAAACCCGCTTACCTGCGTTCTAAACATAGCTGCGACCGATTTGGCAGCAGACTGCGCTGCGCCAGGTATTAATGCGTTGGTATGAGAGCCGGTCATTCAGAAAGCAATGGCAAACTACTGAACGTAAACATACCAAAGACATCAACAACAGAAGTAAAATGTTATAAGACACAATTTTTTTCCCCCAATTAACTGCTCGTTTATTTCAATTATTGATAGTGAAAATAACCCAGTTCTCGAAAGGCTATGTATGTGTTCTGACACCCATAATTTCATAATAATATGCTTCTATGAAAGATTTCATTTAAAAAAAAAAAACAATAACATAATATACAGTGAACACCATTAATTGAGGTCAGTGAGTCATGTTAATACTTTGTTTTTATAACATGGTTAATTGGGCAAATGACAATTCAAATCTGTTTCTACACATCAGCTGTAATTGGGCATGGTATGATATAGAGAGATAAATATCTATATGGCATAATCAAGACAAAAAACACAGAGCTATTCACGATTCTGGTGTAAGATGGTGAAACATGACAGCTCACGCTTATCTGCATGACACATGATGATGATGATGATAATGGTGATATAGTACTTAAACATTGTTAGAATGGATAGTGATTCTTAAGTTCTCTTGTTCTTTTACTTAAAATCTCTATGTTGTGTTACTCAAGTTCTCTTCTGTCACTTATTCTCATGTTCTCTTGTTCTGTGCTCAAGTGTTCTGCTCAAATTCTAAAGTTATCTAGTTATGTACTCACATTCTCTTGTTTTGTACCATAGTTCTCAAGTTATCTTGTTCTGTGGGTGAATTTAAGAGCTCTATGTTCTGTTACTCAAGTTCTCATGTTTTGTTACTCAAATTATGTTCAGTTATTCAAGTTCTCTTGTTCTATACTCAAGTTCTCTTGTTCTATACTCAAGTTCCCTTGCTCTGTGTGTGATCTTACGTTCTCATGTTTTGTTACTCGAGTTATTATATTCAGCTATTCAAATTCTCTTACTCAATTTCTCTAATAAAGTTAATTTCTCTTTATCAAGCCACTGCTGTATTTCCTTGTGGGTTCTGGTCAAGAGAATACATTGCCCTTTTTTCTTGTCCTTCCCTGAGACAAATGAACAAGCATAAGTGACCAACCTGCTGCTGTGGATCTGGCATCTGAGAGCGAAATACAATATAATCATCCTTGTTGTACAACATCCCGGCAGGTCCCTGCAACTTAGGTCTGCAGTCATCATGACTCAAGTTCTGATATAAAATAAAACAAACTATAATAATAATTAAAATATAATTAATTCTTTTCATTCATACAGAATCTACAAAGTGTTGTCCTTTGGAGATAAAAATGTAACCCATTGTGCATCAAGTGTCATAGTTAGTGTCATGCATTGTCAGTGCATGTGTGTATGAGTTAATGTATTGTCAATGTGTGTGTGAGAGTTAATGTATTGTCAGTGTGTGTATAAAAGTTAATATATTGTCAGTTGTGTGTAAAAGTTAATATATTGTCAGTGTGTGTATAAAAGTTAATATATTGTCAGTGTGTGTAAAAGAGTTAATGTATTGGCAGTGTGTGTATAAGAGTTAATGTATTAAGAGTTAATGTTTTGTCAATGTGTGTGTATAAGAGTGTGTGTGGGTGGGTGTGCATGTGTGTGCATGCGTGCGCATGTTATGTAAAAAGAGTTAATGTACTGACAGTGTGTGTATAAGAGTTAACCTACTGTCAGTATGATTTAATAAACAAGTAAAATATAAGTCAGTGACCCTTTAGCACGCTTTAAGGCACATAGGCACATGTTGCTAGACCCATATTTGTATAGACCAATCGGCACCCGGTGGCTGATGGGGTCAGTATTACACAAGGGGTCTCTACTTTCCCAGACATTTCCTGCTACCCATTTTAGGCTGGGTTGACCTGGGAACCAAGATCAGTTTTTAAAACTTTGGATCCGCCCCAATTCAAATCGAACCTATGACTGACTACCTTGCCGGTAGACGAACAACTAGTCACTATGCTAACATGGCTTCCTACAAAATGAGTTAACTATATAATTCAATATTTATTGAACCTGAAAGGAGCAATGACCAACAGCGTAATTCTCACGGAGATCATGGTCATCCAGGAAAAAGGTCAGTGCTTCCACATGTTGGGCAAATTTCTCTGAGCACAAGATGTGTAGTGCTAAATTTCTGCAGTGAACAAAGGGTATTCTGTGCTAGACTTGTAAAGGAAAAGGACATGTGATAGATGTGTGTTTTGAAAAGTCATTCATATCTACAGCTGACTGAGGAAAGCAGGAAGAAAGAGCATTTGTATCATCACGATTTATAGTGATTTTTAACAAGGCTCTTTGACTGATCCCACTGCTGTGGCTAACTATCCAGACGTGACCTGCCTCCTATGTCTTATTTATATCATCACGAGCGGACCCGTCTCCCAAGAAAACTCATACCTACTGACAGACAGGAGAATAGAGTAAAACTGGCAGCTGTCAGAGGCACACATTGTCAACAGTGGGTGCTAGGAGCCAGATGCGGCTGGAAGAGATGTCACAGCCTTTGCCAAGCTGCTTGAGGCTTTACATGTGTGGTCCAGGCAGAGAGCATTGCGAGACACCTGGTATAGTAGGTCTCAGATGAAATAAGCAACATAATGTCACAGCCAATTTCTGTCCAGCATGTTGTTGTTATCACCTCTGTCTTGAACCTTGTCTGACAAGCAGTGAATATCAGTTACCCTAGACTATTAAAAAGAGGTCCATCACCAAAATCAATCTGTTGAACAATGGCTACCTGCAGATTACTTGACTCATTATATAGGTAAAAGTGGTCTCATGGCAGATACTGTCTTTGATGTGTGAAGTGATAGGCCTTTATGTATTCCACACCATGGCATAATGAGGTAGGGTGAGCAGTCCCCTTCCTCACCACCCTTCCCCTTCCTAGATAATTACCAGAAAGTTGAATACTTCTGTGATGAGGCTGCGTCGAACCCACAGCAGTGATGGTAGGTTCATTGTAGTTGAGTTCAGAACTTGCATCACAGCATCTGGAACATTCCCATACGTGCTCCGTCATCTTCAACAGCCAGCAAAGACTCTCAATACTTATGGTACCAATAACAGGCTGATTATTTGTCTATCTGGCCTTTCCTCAAAATCCTGAGTGTCTGCCAGATCCTCTAGTAACTCACTGCAGCACCATTTTCTCCAGGCCGGTATGAACCATCTGTTCTTCTGCACTATACACACGATCCCAAAAGGCGCTGCCATGTCGTGAAGTGTAACTCATGGCATAGGGAAAGAGTGTCACACGAAAGGCCGTGACACACGTGACTTTAGGTCATGAACTGGCACGCCGAGATTGCCACCGGAGTGAACCCACGTGATCGCAAAGGTGACAAGGGTATTCTAGCCATGGATGTCGTTGCGTGCGGACGCACCACGTAGAGAAGATGGCTGTGGCTTAACATAATGCTGCCATTTTAGTAATTGTTTAGCAGTGTTATATATTGTGTATTGTAGCATATATGACTGTGATGAATGTCTACGCTAGTGTGTTGATTATAGATGAAAACATACACTTGTGTCCGAGTCACATCTGTGTTTGTGCAGAGGTGTATTCCATCGTAAGCTGAGTTTACAATTAGCAAGATAAGGTGTTGAATAATTATCAGCAAAGCGAAGATGAAAACTCAAGTAACAGAGCCTGTCTCTTGGTATGGACGACGAAGCCGAGAGAGAAGTAACCATGGTGGCGACTGGGACAGAAGGCGAGAAGTTATAACTAATATCCCTAGGCATCTGTTAATTCGCCTAAGCTCAGCATTTCGCATCCTGGCAGGCGCCAACCATGTCTGTGATATGCACCAGTAACCCACAAGCAGCTCAGACCTAGCCAATCTGTCCACCTGCTTGTTTTCCACCACACCAGCATGTCCTGGGGAAAAAATCTAAGAGATTCTCTCTAACATATGAATACGTATAATTAATACGTTCAAACTAATTTATGTTTAAATTCCTCCAAGTATTCTGCCTATCGGTTCATTGGACTTTTAATGTTGCTGAGAATTTTCCACTACTATTGTCAATCATTCCACTTCTTTTTCTTCTGCAGCCTTTCATTTCCCAATGGAGCATAGGCCCTCACTCACTTTATGCCACACCTTTTGCAGACTTAATGAGTGGCTGCATTTCTCCAGGTTCAGAAGGTCAGTATCAAGTTAATCACCTCTTATAAAATGCATGGAAGGTTAGTGTTACCAGACTTTGCTTCCCTTATGGGCCCTGATAACAGAATTCACCCTAAGACCTTTGAAAACTGCAAGAGAAAAACATGCTTAACCTAATGTGGGAAACCCTTCACAGTGAAATCTGTGGCCAGAAAACTATTTACTTACACATACAAAGACATCGTCCACTGAACAAGGATGTGGCCCATCTCTGGAGTCATCATCAGATTCCTCATCAAATGGAGGGCCTCCCTGTTGAAATATTGTAAAATATATCTACTACTCTACATTAAAGGGTCAGTGGTAGCTCAATGGTGAGTGCTCTGTCTTGTCAATAAAGGTCACTGTAATGTTACATACTCACCAATTAAAAAAAAGCTATCAAATACAATGAGGAAAGGAATGTTAAAGTGTTATATAACTATACAGGTGTATGCATGCACAACATGGGCAATAAGGAGACAAGCTGAGAAACATCAGGTGGTAGTGGAAATTTGGTTTCTAGGGAAAATGCAAAAATATCATGGATGGACAGAAGACCAAATGAGGTAGTCCCTCAAGAGACAAATGGAAACTGTAAACTGAATAGAGAAATCAGACACAGACAGTCCAGATTTCTTGAACATGCATCAGGATAAATAAATTTTAAAACTCAGTGACAACTTGCAAACTTGATGAAAAAGACAGAGATAAACACCTAGATGCTTTAACCACAATGCAAATCAGTACATGAAAAAAAAGTTCCTTTCATAGCCTTTACTGGACGTCGCAGTCAACCCCAGAATTTTTGGGTGGTTTTGTGATTTCTTGGCAAGTTTACATTCAGTAGTTTGTCATTGTTTTCTGAATGACCAGCACTCATATCATTGTATAAAAACAAACGCAAGGCGGTCTGCTGCCAAATCACTCGCAGCTGTGTTTAAAATGCGGTATTATGAATTGCGTTCATAAGCCCTTTGCCACAGAGCTGGCCAGGACAAGAACACGGACCTTATCCAAGACTAATGATTGTTTTAGTTGACTTATCCGCATGGCACAAGAAGACGATGCAGTGGTAGCATTTTTCCCTGGCTAGTACAGCTGCAGGGTTACCCATGGTGGTACCCCGATACAATTATTACAGTGGTTTCTCTAGGAAAGTAGCCATGGCCTGATAGCAAGGGACACTGGTAATAGGGAAAGCTAATCCACATGTAAAAATCAGTCCGGTGAACTTGAAGTAAGTAGTAGCACATGTATGGGCTGAGTTCAAAGTGAGTGAAGATAATTTAACTGGTATCTGAAGTGAATGCTGGTCTCCCTGGCCGAGGGGTTAGCAGCTTTCTCCGTAACCCCGAATACTCTCATGGTTGACGTAAGCGCACAAGGATTGGAAACGGTTCGAGTCGCACTAGTGACTTATGAGAGTATGGAGCCGGTCGCTCAGAAAGCAATGGCAAACTACTGAGCGTAATCTTGCCAAGAAATCAACAATCAGCTGAAAGATGCTGATGTTGACAGCGATGTCCCGTAAAAGATATGCAAAACATTTATTTATTTATCATAAGTGAATGGCAGGTGTTCACTTATGATGCTGCTGCTTTGTTGTCTGTTACATACTCAGTCTAGTAAACCTATTTTTGTTAGTACCTTCAGTCCATGTCCACATTCACCTACTGCTATTTTCATCATAGATCAACCGGTTTGCCGTATGCCCCTGGGAAGCAAGCTATATGTTTTAATTTACAAATATGGATTTACATAGCTATCCTGTTCAACCTTTCACAGGTTACAACCAGGGAATAACAACGTTTATACACAGAAGCCACAAACAATACATTGTCCGATTTCTTGCCTGGCATATTTCACTGCATCTTGTCAGATGAGATGCATCAACAAACACCTGGCAAGGAACCAGGCAATATATTGTTTATGGTTTTTGTGTTTACATTAACTAAGGGAATACATTGTTTTAAACATTATAACAATGTTATTTATACATTAATTAATTAAGTTGCATGTCCTTCACAGGACGTAGCAGTCAACCCCAGCATTTTCGCTGTTCGTGATTCCTGGGCAAATTTTACGTTCAGTAGTTTACCATTGCTTTCTGAACGACCGGCTCCTATACCTTTTTCAAAAAAAAACCAGCACCGCTGTATTTCAAACCCGGGTATACGGGCTCACAAACCGCATTCGCAAGCCCTTAGCCACAGAGACCGGCTATTTGTACATACATAATGCACATTTTTGTAAAAGTAAATAAATGACTCCTTTCCACACCACGAGGTGTATTAGGTATATGGCGCTAGCTTGGATGATGTAGTCGATATCATGCCAGCTGCCTTTACTTTCCTGGACATTTACTGGTACTCATTGCCGGCTCTGTGGTGAAGGAGTTATGGATGCAGTGCAGGCGATTTGGCAGCAGATTGCCTTGAGTGCACGATAGGTTATAGTGCTACTATTAGCAGGGTCGATCGTGATTTTAAAATTGAGTATTTACAAATGCGACCACCACAGGTAGATAGGCCTTGAAAAACAAAATCTAAGTGTACCTCAATGATGCCTGTGTGTCAATTCTTAGTGAAGATATTCACAATTTTGTGAAGATGAAACAGATACGATTTTCACATGTTCCTCATACATTATTGGAACTCTTCAACGTGTCTTATTTTTTTTTCAGCTTCCGGCTGACCCGAGTTTGTATCAAACTGGTTATGACGGATACGCAATCCCACATCATCTATATGTTCCGTCATATTAAATGATAAATAAATAGTACAAGTATACAAATAAATTATTAATAATCTTTAAACATGTATTCTCTTTAACTTTAGTAATTCAAATTGCAGGATGTTAGCCGATTCCGATCGATATTCAAGTCGGCCGCCATCTTTGCTTTTAATAAACAAAGACAAAACTCGTGAGCAGAAATAATGTTTTTCTACCGCCATAATTGACCACAATCAATTAAACTTTCCACATAAATGAATAAAATGGGTGCAGAATTCGAATATACATCTAAAAATATTGTACAATTAAGTACACAAGCTTTAAAAAATAAAATTACTTACTTTACGGAAAATAATTAAAAAGCTATGATCATTTCAACCAATCACTGTGCACAAAATATTAGACGGACCTTTTTGGGGAAACCCCAGACGACATCTGTTATTGTCACATGATATTTGATTGAATGAATGACGTGGGAAACATGAATGTTCTTTACAGAAGCCATTTTTGACAACGCAATGGAAAAGTCCGGGGTGATGCCGCACATAATTTCCGGTTCAATTTCGGGTCACGGCACGATCGAAAACCCTACTACTATTCTTTGTTTTCCTTAACACATACTGGCTCTGTGGCGAAGGGATTACGGACGCAATTTGAAACACATCTGTGGGAGATTTGGAAGCAGACCGCCTTGCATTAGTTTTCATAAAATGGAATTAGCACTGGTCGTTCAGAAAGCAATGGCAAACTACTGAACACAAATTTGCCAAGAGATCACAAACAGCCAACAAATGCTGGGGTAGACAGCGACGTCCTGTAAAGAATATGCAAAATAACAAAACATTTTAGGCTCAATCAACCTGGGAGCCCAAGTCAATTTAAAAAATCCATATCAATGAGATCTAACCACATGACCACCGGGTCAGCAGGCAAGTATGTTAGCTAATGGCATATGTAGCTCCCTAACATTGCATATAAAAAGACATATGTTCACATATGCATGTATGAAACCAGACAGCAAGTGAACCACTGCATAAAATTAGTTAAGCGCGGTTCCAACTTCACGGCAAAGGGACACCCCATTATGCTCCATTCCTGTGCCTATGAATATCACTCAACATGCTCCTCACTGCCCCATGTGAAAAGTGAAACAGACAGGAGTAACCAACAGCCCGCATAGGTATACTATGCTTAATGCCGCTGCCAGAATGCCAACTCAAAAGTCCGCCATGAAAAATACAGTTCATCATAGATGGAGGCGGCAGTAACTAGAAAACCAGCAGCCACACATTACTGCATAAGGCCAACCCACTGCATAAAATATAATCCACTACTTAATCCCAAGAAATGCAGTACACTTGTTGGCAACTATATTCCCTAAACATGCCTTAATTAATGGCATGTAACATAAGTCGCTACAGAAATTATTTAACAAAACAAAACAATATGTTAAGTTGAGCTAAGAACCAACATAACTGCACTCAGGACACTCCCATACATGCTCCGTCCCCTCGTTCAACAGCCAGCGAAGACTCATACTATTAATCGTTCCCACCACCATCTAATTGAAAGTTCTTCTTGTCTTCCCTCTCAGATTTGAGCTTCTACCAGAACCCCTGCCAATTCCCCACAATATAATTCTTTCCACATATGGGTTCTCAATTTGTTCCCCCACCTTCTCCACCTGGTCCCACAGGCACTCGACCACCTCGTCCTTGTCCACGGATAATTTACCACCAAGAGATGCATTCCCTGCCAGCCTATCAGACTGTTCATTACCCAGCACTCCCAAATGGCCAGGGCAAAATATCCATACAATAGAATATACAATGTGAAAACAAATGTCCAGAAGACCAAATATAATGGCAATGGCCAGTAAAAGTGTCATCTACTTATACTCACAGTAAATAACAAACTGTAAAGTTAGGAAGCACAAGCAATGATCCCCACCTGGCCCGTGTAGTCCATTGCTATACACTTGATGCTGTAGGTCTGCTCTCTGTGTTTGACCTTCCACATGTAAATGGGATTGTTGTGTAGACGAACTTGAACTTCATACTGGTTAATCAGCCAGCCCTTTCCAACATTACAGGAGTTTTCTGCAAATCAAGTTAAGGTTAAAGGTTAAAAGCAAGAGGAGCAGCTTCACTGCACTGAGTTTCACTGTTGTCTGTCTGTCTGTCTCTCTCTCTCTACCTCCCTCCCCCCCCCCCCCTCTCTCTTTCTCTCCCTCATTCCCTCATAGCAGAAAGGCAAGCCACCTTCACTGAACTGAATTTCACTGCCATCTGGTTATGTCACTCTTTGCAGAAAGGCAAACCGCCTGCCGAGAGCATAGCACAAAGTTGCCACCGAAAAACACTATTTTTTCCTCCCCCAAAAAAACACACTCATGGTCTTAACTACAGTCCAAAAAATTACCCATGACCTTCTCAGCTGCATGCAGGCAGCTGCAACATTCAGCCCTGGAGATACCCCCCCCCCCCCTCCACCAAAGTGTCTAACTTGCATTGCAAAATTGTAAAACAGAATGCTACAATTCAAGTACTATAATTTTATCTGCAGCCATTATAGTTTAATGGAATAAAGTTAGTTGCATATCCTTTACAGGATGTCGCAGTCAACCCCAGCTTTTTGTGTGTGTTTTTTTTTTGGCTGTTTGTAATTTCTTGGCAAGTTTACGTTCAGTAGTCTGCCATTACTTTCTTAACAACCAGCACTCATACCAGTGTATGAAAACAAATGTAGGGTGGTCTGCTGCCAAAACGCCTACAGCTGTGTATCAAACATGGTATGAGGGATTACGAATGTAACAGAAATTGCACTAATTATGTCCCTTTCAAGGGGCCAGAACTTGTTTGGCCATGGACTGGGCCAAAGGTAGAGCAGAATGAAAGAACAATCACCATCTTTTCAACTACTGCATAACAATATCAGGTTCCTGGGTACATGAAGAAAACACAGAACCAACACCAATTAGAAGAGGAATGTGTCAGGAATGTTTACTATCCTTGGGACTTTTTAATGCTTACACTGAAATCATGATGACAAAACTGACTGAAGGCTGCAAACCCATAATTAAAAATAATGTAGAATGAATTAGTACAATAAAATTGGAAATGAACTAGCTATAATAGAAGAAATCATTAAATCCAGAAATTATTCAACAAAATAAATAAAACATCAAGATTATAAGATATGAAAATAAATTCCCACAAGACAAAAACAATGGCAATAGTAGGGCCCCACTAATAATACCACAGCTAAAAATAGAAGAAGAAATAAACAAATACTTTTAATTTTGGTAGAACAAACTAAGGGAAGATGTGTGAGAAAGGGTGTGACAATGGGAGACCAATAGAATTATAACTGCAATGGCAAAGGGGGCATTTAAAGAAAAACAAAACATCCTAACATCAAAGAATTGAGAGTTGTCAGCATGTTTACAGGGTTATATTTTAGTAAGTAAGTAAGTTAGTTTTGGTTCTAACTTCACGGCAAAGGGTCGCCCCATAATGCTCCATTCCTATGCCAGTGAATAAATGCTCCCCACTGCCCCATGTGAAAAGTGGGACAGGAGTCTCGACAAACCAACAGCCCGCACAGGTATACTTTGCATAATGCCGCTGCCAGAATGCCAACACAAAAGTCCGCTACAAAAATACAGTTCATCATTGATGGAAGCGGCAGTCACTAGAAAACCAGCAACCACACATTACTGCATAAGGCAAACCCAGATGGTTCAGCAACCCGCTGGCCGTCATTTTTCTGAACATGCAGTTCATGATACAAACAACCACAGACAGATGTAAAAGCACTCCACATGAACTCCGCAGCTCATAGTGTTGTTCCACGCACTCAACTCAGTAGCAGAGCATTGGAACCATGCACTACCAGTCCAACATGAAGAAAATGCGTAAGAAAACAGTAGCCACATGCATAAACACTCCAGAGGCCTTAACAGCTCAACCACCTATCCTCATGTTGGACTGGAAGTTATATCTACGTATTTTCCTCATCACTACCACCATATAACAAATTAGGAAGACCTTGGAAGCAACAGAGATGTGTTTCCTAAGATGAATGTTATGAATTCCTTGGACTGCCAGAGTAACTAATGACAATTACCTGAAAGAGGCTAATGAAACTAAAACATTATATACAACAATAAGAAAGAGACAAACAGCTTTCTTTGGTCATGTGATGATAAGAGAGGCGTAGGAGAGCAATCGTGACGACTGGAAAGATCGAGGGGAAGAAAGGTAGAGGCCAACCAAGAGAAATGATGTTGGATGAATTGAGACATTGGCATGGAGGAATATCAGAGTTGATCCAGAACACCAAAGACCAAGATATGTGGAGAGACATGAACACCTATGCCAGCTGGCATGGCATTTGATGATGATGACCACCATATTCCCACAGTGCGCCAAACAAAAAAGATCCTTTACCTTTTTATTTCACTCATAGTCATAGAGAGTTTAAGGAGTATGTTTGCCTTACATTTCTGGGACCAATGGTGCTGCTTTTATAAGTTCATCTGCCTTTTCATTTCCATGGAATGAACTGGTGTTCACAGACAGACTAGTTCTATTCTGGACAGCAAACTTATTGTCATTCAGTTCCTGGATGAGCCGAGCCTGTTCTGACTGAGGCATGAGATGGCTTGGAGAACAGATTTCCAATCAGTGAAATCAGGTGTTTTGAGACTATCCCTTTCGACTATAAGTATCTGCTTAGCTGAAAAATTAGCTGCTGATTCAGGCCAGAATTTAGTGTTAAGTTTCTCTTGTTGGAGGAGTGTCTTTGTGTTGGCATCAGGATGTGGTATCGCCCGATTGATTTACCTTAATTTGCCACTTTCTTCTAACACAGGGTGTAGAAAATGAATTTATTTCTGCAACTATACCACTAAAATTTGGCTTCTAGATGTAGGGGTCAGAGACAGATAAATGTCTTACACCACCACAAAATAAAATATAAAAGTATGTTTACATTTTTCATATGCTAAAGTAACTTTACTTAAATATAAACTGCCTTCACTATTAGCTCAGCTATTCCCAAAATTTTTCTCTAACTATAACAATACAGAAAGTTAAACAAGAAAAGTTAATCTTACCGTATTTCCCAAAAGATGCTTCTGGTAGAACCATCGTCGGACCACAGTCTAAATGAAAAATTACAACTGATGAAAGAATGAAAGAATATCCACATGTTATTTACTGGTTTGTCTATGTAATATTCTTTGAAATTTTGACATTCAATTCTTTGAATAGAAGATGGGTGCAGGTTGTGGCGGATGATCTCCAGATGGGTGTATCAGATACGGGACATCTTGCTTATGATCGAGAGGTTTTCCAGAACGTTGTTATGGGAGCGAGGTTCCGCAAAGGACATGCTACTGAATGAACGAATTCTTTGAATTAGGTAGTCAAATTCATTCACCATTTGCCATGCCGATAAGCATGGGCATTCATGTTTTGCCATCTCACTTGATCACCAGAGTCTGGATCAGCTCTGTGTTCTTGTCTCAACCATACCACGTGGCCAAGCCATCCAGGTATTTACTTCTCTGCCTTCCCCTTGTTCTCGATCTTGCCAGTTGTCACCAAGTTCTCCAATTTATTTCTTCTCATAACGTGACCAAAAAATTTTGACATTGTCAAATACAATCTTTGTAAATATTACTAGGTTACACTCATTAGAGGAAAGAAGTAGAGATTAGAGGACATTACTAGTAAATATAAAAACTGAAAGCTATAGTTACCCCATCAGGAACTGAACCAGCCCCTTCCAAATGACAACAATGCCTCATGACCTATGCCGGATTAACATAAACTTCTGAATTCTATAGTGTTAATTCAAAGGCTAAATATGAAATTTTTTCATATTCCATTGCAGGCTGAGGTGAATGATAAAGCTGATTAATGATGGCACCTTTTTTAGGAGTGTCAAGTTGGCATTGCGTTAAAGTACAATTGTTTCTATAAGAAGGTGCTGTTATGTGGAGATTACAAGGACCTGGGAGGTGTTGGTCTCAGGCACAGAAGGTAATGGGTTTTGGTCTCAGGTGCACAGTTTTACCAGAACCATGTTAAAAATCCCATGGCAGTTTGGAATCACCAAGACTAGGCAATGAGACAGTTGCCCTGACAAAATTTTAGACAAGATAATCCACCTACAGATAGATACAGCCTGTAATATTGGATGGAATCTGTCTTGAGGAAGCAAACCTGACACTAATGCTGGGTTCCAAATGTTGCTGTATGTAGCCGAGGCGCGGTGTTGGGGTGAGCGCCCAACATTGCTCAAATACCTCAATGGCTCGTGAATACATAACCTATGCAGCATAAGTCCAACTCCTGGCCTTCACGTGGCGGGCCTGTTTAAACTAACAGGAGAAGGGGCGATGGCGAGTCTCTGGCGCCGGAAAATAACCAGTATGCTCTAGATGTGTATGCACGTACATGCATGCGCAGACAGGTGTGTGCGCGCGTACACATCTACACTCGAGTGAGACCACAGTCTGCTCTAGCAAAGAAAGGTGCTGAAGACGGAGGCAACCAGCCAAGAGGCGCACCACAGAAATCAGGATGCCACGCAATCACGCAAAATGGAATATGTCGACTACTGCTAATCGTTATGGTGCTCGCCCTGCTTTGGACCCCCAGGCAGGTGCAGTGCCGGGCCCTATGTCTCGAAAGGGTCCAACCCCAACTACTGGAGGTCCTTCTCAGATGTCCTGTGGAGCCAGGGGACATGAGAATAGGACGACTGGCCATACTAAACGAAGACTTAAAATAATGCACTGGAATGCGGAGGGAGTCAGCAACAAAAAAATAGAATTAGAAAAAATCTTGGACCAAGAAAAAGTAAGCATATGTTGCTTGCAAGAAACTCACCTCAATGAAAATATAGCCTTCAAAATCAGAGGCTACCAGTGTTACCGATCTGACCGAAAGAACAGACGAAAAGGTGGGATACTGACCCTTGTAAGAAATAACATCATGGCTTCCCAAATCAAAGTCTACATGGAAGGGGCTGAGTATCAGACACTTAAACTTAAGACAGGTAATACAGATCTACATCTGATCAATTACTACTGTCCAAGTGACCGCCCACAGGCACTGGACACTCTACCACTAAAAGAAAAAATGATTGTGTGTGGCGATTTCAACAGCCACTCGCAGAGCTGGGGCTATGATCACATGGACCAGAGAGGAGAGAGACTGGAAGACTGGCAAGATGAGAATAGATTCATGTTGATTAACAAGCTGTCCGACCCACATACTTTCTACTCGAGATCATGGCACTCTACAACTACACCTGACCTGGCTTTTCATTCACCAGACCTGGAGTGGAACATTACACGAACTGTTGGGAAACAACTTGGTGGCAGTGACCATCGGCCAGTCTTTCTAACCGTAGAAAATGAGCTTGTAAGTGAAAGCAGCACCCTCTCGAGGTGGAACTACAAGAAAGCAGACTGGGCAATGTACAAGCATCGCACCAGCATACTGGTTAGAAACCTGAACACTGAGAAAGACATAAATAAAGCAGTTGAAGAGTTTGGGAAATGCATACTACAGGCAGCGCGAGAAACAGTACCAAGAGGAGCCCGTAAACAATATAAACCCTACTGGAGTAGTGAACTGGAACAGTTGCATAATGATGTTGAAGTGTGTAGAAAGCAAGCAGAGGCCACACCCAGCCAAGAGCACCACAATAAATTCCAGCATGCAAAAGCCAAATTTCAAAGGGCCAAGCTGCAGGCTAGACGGAAAAGCTGGCAGGAGAAAACGGAGTCTCTGAACTTTGAAAGAGACACAAGGAAATTGTGGAAGCTAATAAAACAGCTTAATGACGAGGGCACAGGGAGAAACTCAAAAATTGCACTACATAAAGAGGGAAAAATCTTAACAAGAAAGCAAGCAGCTGACCATTTTGCGGACTCGTTCGCACAAGATAGCAATATCAAAATTAGTCCAGAGAAACAACAAGAGATTCGAGAGAAACGACAACATACAGGACAGAAGGAAATAGTACATGAGGTTCTGGAGGCACCCATCACAATCAGCGAACTGGAGCTAGCCATATCAAAACTGAAAATGAGAAAGTCACCAGGAGCTGATGGTATCTCCAATGAAATGATCAGGAACCTAGGAACAGAGGCCAAAACAAAGCTGTTGCAGATCTTCAATAACAGCTGGACCTTAGGCAGTGTTCCACAAGCCTGGAGAGAAGCAATCATGATACCCCTCCTAAAATCAGGGAAAGATGGTTCCATTGCCTCTAGCTACAGACCAATTAGCCTCACCAGCTGTCTCTGCAAAACACTGGAGCGCATCATCAATCACAGACTGCAGTGGTACATTGAAAGTAAAAACATCCTTGTGCCACAGCAGGCTGGCTTTAGGCAGTGCTACTCTACGGAAGATCAGACAACCTACCTCTCTCAAGAAATTGAGGATGCATTCCAAGAGAAGAAGCTGGTGCTTGCGGCATGGATAGATCTGAAGAAAGCCTTTGACAAAGTCTGGAAAGAAGGTCTGATGAAGAAACTGAGAAACTGCAAAGTCAATGGAAGAATGTACAAATGGGTGAAAGCATACTTGCACAACAGAAGAGCCCGAGTACAGATAGACGGACTCAAGAGCAAGAAAGTACTACTGCGTCACGGTGTCCCCCAGGGCGGAGTCTTGTCCCCACACTTTTTCTAATCTTCATCAATGATCTTGTTGCTCACCTACCGCATGGAATTAAAGCGGCAATGTACGCCGATGACCTGGTTCTATGGAGCACAAATGAATATGCATCAGTGGCCACCAGATTGCTACAAAGAGCTGTAGATACATTTGCTGCATGGGCAAATAGATGGTGTGTCAGCATAAACACTGACAAGTGCAGCACCACCCTATTTACCCTCTCTCCAAAACAAAAGGCAGGGATCATCCAGATAAATGGAACACCCCTAAGAGAAGATAAAGAACCAACATACCTTGGAGTAACATTTGATGGCAAGCTGACATGGAGAAAGCACATCAACAAAGCAGTAGCAAAAGCCAGAAGGAAAATAGCCATCCTGAGAAAGCTAAGTGGAACCACATGGGGAGCCAGTACGAAAATACTTAGCAAAGTTTACCAACAGAGCATACGACCACACCTGGAATATGGGTCAACTGCGTGGTGTTCAGCATCAAATACCACACTACAAGAGCTGGACAAGGTGCAAAATCAAGCACTTAGAGTCACCACAGGAGGGATGAGATCAACCCCTATAGTGGAAATGGAGAAGATGGGGAGGACACAGGCACTGAGTGAGCGCAGAGATACGAAAACGCTAATACAAGCAGAAAAGTTCCTCAGCTTGCCAGGCCACCCTATGAAGAACAGATTTGAAAACCTAGCTATGGGGCGGTTGAAAAGAAGTAGTTTTATCCACCAGGCCAAACGACTCTGCAGAGAAACCACTGATCTGCCCACAGTTGGTATCCCCCTAACAACTATTCCAGAGCGAACTCCATGGAAAGATGAGCATAGACTATCGTTACAAATCCAGACAAAAGTGAGAGGAATATTTGACAAGGAAGAACAGAACAGTGTGCAGCGCAGAACAGCCACTCTCAGCTTCCTTGATGAAGAATACCCACAGGACCTCTGGATCCGAGTCTACACAGATGGGTCAGCACAAAATGCTGTTCGAAATGGAGGAGCGGGAGTGTACATAGAATACCCAAATAATACTAGGGACACAGCCAGAGTACCGACAGGAAAGTACTGCCATAACTATGATGCCGAAATTGAGGCAATCAAGATAGCAACAGAGAAATTACTAAATAACAGCAATGGTACACAACCTGTGGTGCTACTAACAGATGCAAAATCAGTACTCGAGGCGCTCCTCTCTGGGAAATTGCCAGTACTAAGGACACTACTTTCTGAACTTAGCAGTCAGCATAAAGTCACCATACAGTGGATACCATCCCACTGTGGAGTACCCGGAAACGACAGAGCTGATCAATTGGCTAAGGAAGGAGCCAAAGAGGAACAGCCTGATGTGCCCGTTACATACCACCAAAAGAAAAGAATGATCAAATCAGTCAGAAAGCCACCAAAACCTGCTCAAGATGACTACCACATTATGGACAGACCAGAACAAGTCATTATTCTGCGCCTCAGAACAGGACACAATAGATTACGCAACCACATGTATACAAAATTCAAGATTGGTGAAACAGCCATGTGCACATGTGGATTGGCGTCGCAGACAGCAGAGCACATACTCCCAAGACTGCCCAAAATATAACATATCTAGGCAAACCTTCTGGCCTAGAGAGACGACAGTGAAAGATAAACTCTATGGACCACTGTGTGAACTGAAAAAAACAGTTCAATTCATGCAAGAGACGACATTGCAGATATAGACATATTTCAAGCGAACGAAAGAAGAAGAAGACACTAATGCTGAAAAACTGAAAATAAATACAAGAAAGCCAAGAAATTTCCTAGAATAAAACTAAAATAGTCAGATAAGATTGAGGAGATTAGAGAGAACTTTGAAAATAATCACATTAATGTACATAGTCTCTCGCTCTCTCTATCTGTTTGCATGGCGTGTGTATGTGTGGTGTGTGTATGTGCACTTGAGCATGCATGTGTGCGTGAAGAGCTACAGAAACAAACTTGATATTTTCTAAATCTACATTCAATTCTACAAACACCCAGATATAACATCAATACAGTATGCTATTAAACATGAAATAAATTATGATTAAACTGCAAAATATATATATGAAAACCAAGGGAGAGAAAATATCTGCAGAAAATATGGGAAAGTCCATACAACCTGAAACAACAGATAAATCTCTAGTATTCAAACAAAGAAGTCAAAAACAATAGACTGTGCAATTTGTTGCCTGGCATAATTTGCTGCTTCCCATCATTACCCTTCTGCAGAGTTATATTATATATCATATAAAGCAAATAGGTGAATCCTAGTTTGGCTGAAATACATAACATGCAGTCACAGATACTGTTCACATGTGCAGCATTTGTTATCCTCACAGGGGGGTTCAATCAATCAATCAATCAATCAGGTGCCGCCTCCACAATGAAGGTTGCCTGCAATGGATCTCCAACACTGTTTGTCTCTCGCCTTGATTGTACATTCTATCAGATTGATGATCGTCCATCCCTTGATGTTATCTTCCCACTTGTATCATTGTCTGCCTTTTGCTAGATTGCCTTCAACCTTGCCCTCTAGTATGGTTGTTATAAGAGTGTTATGTCTTTTAACGTGGCTAAAATATTTCACTTGCCGCTTTTATATTTCTTTCATCAACTTTCTTTTCATTCCCAGTTTTTCTACAACCTCTGTATTTCATTGTTTTTGTTTCCATTACATACGACATATTCTTCTGTATATCCACATCTCCAAGGCCTCTATTCGACTTTTTAGTTGCTTGTTCAATGTCCAGGCTTCCGTGCCATACAGTAGCGTTGAATATATGTAGCATTTGGCAATTCTCTTTTTTCATGTGTTGTTAGTCTCTCTAAATGTTAATATTGAGTTCATGCTGTTGAAAACATTTTTCAACATGTTTTTCAACATTTTGTGTTGGCGACGATGAACTGTATTTTGTGGACTGTGTGGGTGAACATCTAGGAAACATCCAGATGGGAAAATGACTGCCGATTCCATCAGAGATAAATTGGGTGTTTCGTGGGGGACTATTGTGTTGACATTCTGGCGGCAGCATTATGCACAGTGTATCTGTGCGGGCTGTTGTTTGTCGAGACTCCTGTCTTTTCCACTTTTTGCAGTGGGGAGCGTTTTGTGTGATATTCACTGGCACAGGAACGGAGCATAATGGGGACGACCCGTTGCTGTGAAGTTGGAACTGTGACTAACTAACTAACTAACTAACATTTTTTGGCCATTCCTATTCTCTTTTTGATTTCCAAATCGGAAAATGCAAACACCCCCCCCCCCCCCCCCCCATGAGGACAACAACTGTTCCACATGTGAACAGAATCCATAATAACAATGTTTTATATTCATTCATTCATCCTGTGCCATGTTGATAAGCATGGGCGGTCATGTTTCGCAATCTCACGCGATCACCAGAGTCGTGGATCAGCTCAGTGTTCTTGTCTTGACCACACCACGTGGTCAAGCCACCCAGGTTACATTTCTGCCTCCCCCTTGCTCTCTTCCCCTCGATCTTGCCAGTTGTCACCAAGTTCTCTAATTTATTTCTTCTCATAATGTGACAAAAAAATTGTGACTGTCAACATCAAATTTCTCTAATCAGTGTTTGATTTTCATTTGTTTCTTGTAGTACTTGCTCATTGGTTTTTCTGTCTTCCATGGTATTCTTTGCATTTTCCTCAGACACCACATTTCCACAGCCATCAGATGTTTTTCAGCTTATCTGCTCATTGTCCACGCTTTACATCCATACAAAAGTGTGTTATATATTTCAACCAAAATATGATTCATCTCTTCACTTCATATGATAAACTCTGCAGTAGACACTTGACGAGACGATGCGATATATGCTAGGCAATAAATTGTGCAGCCTATTGTTTATTTCTTTTCTTTTTAAATTCAAATACATTGTTTTACATCTCTAACCACATTATTTTGCTGTTTTAACTGAACAGCTGTATGGAGCTGAATTTTATAAAAATAGAATTCTTATTCTCTTTCATACACCAAGTATCAGCCTGAATATATTTATAGAAAGGTGCAATCAACTTGAGGCTGCTGACATCCAAATAGACTTTGTTAATTTGTGACATTATCAAGAAAGTTATGTTGCACAGTTTTTGTTAACTTTGCGCTCAGTACATTCAACATCTACAAGCATTTTTGGAGTTGCCTTCCTGGACATTTCACTGTGCCCAGTCTACCTACAATGCAACAGGTTTGTGTATCTCTTCATCTAGTACAGTGGTTCTCAATCGGTGGAGAATTCCCCCCCCCCCACACCCCCAGGGGGAATTTTAGGGTTTCCAGGGGAGAATGAAGACCATTTCAAGATCGCGTTAATACAAGAACCGATTACTTGATATTGTTTTTCCCTTCATACTTTACAGTTATGTACGTCTCATCCTTCTAAAATTCATTTTATAAAGTAAGTAGACCCACAAATCATGTTTTATGTGGATGTCTAGACTTGTTTTAGTATATGCTATTAAATGTACCTTCCATTTTTACATATACTGTGTAGGGGTGGGGGGATTTTTAGATAGGAAATATGAAGGGGGGGGGGGGGGATGACGTTCTGAAAATACGGTGAAGGGGGGCACGGGCCAAATTTTTGATAGGAAGGGGGGAATGACGTTCTGAAAATGTGGTGAAGGGGGGCACAGGCCAAAAAAGGTTGAGAACCACTGATCTAGTATCTATCCCTTGGACCTGTCCAACATGGCTGACCTAGCACTAGCTGCACTACCATCAGCATAGCTCATGAGGTCATTGGAACGTGCAAACTCTTCTACAACAGTGTGTGGAAAAATGCAACTTAACCTAAATCATTGTTCTCATAGGCCAGTATATAACGCTTGATGCCAAATCTCCAATAGAAATAACACTATTTTCATCATGTTTATACAGCAATACTCACTCTCTGTTGACAAATATCTTGGTTTAATATTTGTTTCCCACTTGTATATTGTCACAGGAATACCATTTTCGTGGTGATTTGAAAGATTTGTGGGAGGGATGGTATTGGCATCTGTGCCAGCTTGTTTGTGATTGGTCTGTCGCTGTTTGCAGATGAAGAAACGATACAGGTATGTGGCATTCTTGTCTAAAGTCACACTGCAAGTCCATTGTTTCCTGTGTAAGAAATGATATTTGTATTATTTTCCTTTACTTTTGAAGACATATATCAGTGGCTGCAAAAATGAGTTGTTGACAAGACATTATTTTCATAGATAGAGAGAAACGTTGAAACTCGCCTGTTGCAAAATACTTTCAAGGACTGATTTTCAACAAGGCATATTATGTATATGGCTCTGGTTCCATATTTTTAGACCTATCGGCACTTGACAGTTGATGTGGTCAATACCACATCAGTGTCCTTCACTTGCCAGAAAATGTCTTGGTACCCATTTTCAGCCACGTAGAACTGGCAGTCCAGGTCAATAAACAAAATGCCCACCTCAAGGGAAATTTTCCACTTGACCACTGGGCTGGCACCAATGTGGTCCCCTTACAAACTACTGAGAAGTGAAAAATAACTTTTTTGTTTTCTGTTTGTTTGTTTTTTGCACTCACTCACTTTGAACTCAAGCGTAGTCCTAAACACACTACTTCTAGTAGTGCTGGACTGAATTTTGCATGTGGATTACCTTTTCCTATTAACAGTATCCCTCATCATCAGGCGAACCCACTCCTATTTCAGAGGTACTTGTAATTTATGTCCCAAAGTCAAGGACGAGAGGTCCAACTGTCCGGTGTAGGAGTTGAACCCTTAACCTCAGTATCAGCACACCGGATGTTTAAAACATGAGTTTTTATCCATAGCCATGCTGCCCTCCAATAAAACTTTTCAAAGCAATGAAGAATAATACAGTTCCAGTGAAATAACCTTGTTTGCCTATCATTAAGTCCACTACCATATACTGAACTTGGGAAATCTGCGCTAGTAGCTCAGTGCACTAATCACTACGCAACTATAATGCTTATGGAGAATAAACACAAACACAAACCATGTATGCACACACACACACACTTTTCAAGAAAATTGCTACTACACATGTTATATAAAATATGGCTTGGTTTGGTTTGTTAAGGATCACATTCAATACATATGGATATCTCCATAAATGCTCTAGTCTCCTCCCACAGATCACATAAGCAGAACTGTGAAGCACTGCGAGGATCCAAATGTGTATAGCAGAATCTCATACGCATTACATTTTTGTGTTTAGCTTTCTGATGTAAACATTTTTCATGAGCAGCAACCGATTCGGCCTGACTTTTTCAATTCCTAACTGCCAAGGGATTTATAATGTATACAGCATGCACACAGACCACTCAGTTTTTCACCCTAGTCTGTAAAGGTTAAATATCTGATCCCCTATCCCCAGGATCAGTGGAAGTAAACCATCTTTCTCTTATTTATGTAAAAACCCAAACAGTCAATACCATGAGACAAACGTGGTCTACTTGAGCCAGAGGCGGGCCCCTAACCTCTCATCTACTCGGCTCTTTATGAAAATGGAATTTTGGGAGACAACTGCCAAAGACCGACATACATAGCCTACATCATTATGCAAGGGTGTCGTCACTTGTGAAGCAAACAGGACTGCAAGAACTGCGAAAAAAGGCTGGACAAAAATAAAACTGCAGGAGGATCCTCCTCCTGGAACGTCAAGCATTCTTTGCCCACATTGTCAAAGAACATGTTGAGTCAAAATAGGCCTTACCAGCCATCTTTGAACTCACGGCTCCAGACTGTCAACCCCATGGGGTGAAATGAATGGTCATCATCATTCTTGATGGACAAACACCATATGAAATATGAATTCATAAAGATAGAACATCACTGCACTCGGGATATTCCCACACATGCTTCTTCAGTTGCCAATGAAGAGTTCCCAAGCTGATGGTACCAGTATCAGCCTGACTGAATATCTGCCTGCATTGTCCTCTGTGTGTTGAGTGTCATCAGACTCTTGGTTCACTCTCAACTGAATCAACCTTCTCTGGATGCAGGTCCTTTGTTTTGCTGCACTTTCCACTTAAAAGTACCCCCTTTAAAAAGATGGGTTAACTCAAAGCAGTAAGTAACCAAGATATCCATTCTAAAGTAGGGATTCAAGCCAGACTTACTTTGTCGGCAAGCCAGTGCACTATCCATTATGCTACAATAGGACAGTTTCATATTGAAGCAAAAACAGTTAGTTGCATATCCTTTACTGGACATTGCAGCCAACCCCAGTATTTTTTTTACTGTTTGTGATTTCCTGGCACGTTTTAAGTTCAGTAGTTTGCCATTGTGTCTGAAAGACCGGCACTCATACCATTGTACGAAAACCAATGCAAGGCGGCCTGCTGCCAAATCACCCACTTTTAGAACACTATGTGAGGAATTATTGTTGCTGAACTAACTGGGTTACCTTATACAGCAATGTTTTGCTTCTGGTTTTCTAGTGACTGCCGCTTCCATCAACGAATCGTATTTTTTATGGCGGACTTCTGTGTTGGCATTCTGGCAACTGCATTATGCTTAGGATACCAGTGTAGGCTGTTGGTTTGTCAGCTGTTGGTTTGTCGAGACTCCTGTCTGTTCCACTTTTCACATGGGGCTGTGACGAGCATTTTGTGTGATATTCACTGGCATAGGAACAGAGCATAATGGGGGTGACCCTTTGCCATGAAGTTGGAATCGTGACTAACTAATCATGTGGCAGGACCTTTGCAGGACATCGCTCTCACTATGGCTCGCTAACAAGTTTCTCAATTACTTGCAATTCCTCCTGCCTTATGCACTCACATACCCAAGGTGTCTGCAATATCCTTGTAAATCTTCATGCTAATCAACATCTATTTCTTCTTACAGGAACCATGCCTTCATCCGTGCTCTTTGCAAGTCACTGTGACGTGTAAGATCTTGTATGAGGGGGCTTCAAATGAAAACCTTAAACCTCCCAATGACTCTGAGTTGCCCAAACAGGTGGAAATCACTTGGGGCTAGGTCTGGTGAGTATGGTAGTGATGTACACACTGAAAGTGGAGGTCTTCGGTGGCTTTAACCATTGCATGGCCAGTATGGGGGGTCAAGCTTTGTCATGTTGCAAAAAGACACCTTTACACAGAAGTCCATGTCGTTTGGATTTGATTGCAGGTCGAAACGTCCTACTCCACTCATATACTTGCTGGACTAACAACATGCATCACCATACTAGACCTTTGTTCTGTAGGTTTCGCCCCTTCACTGATAAAAAATTGACAACAGAACGCTGCTCCTCTTTAGTGGGGCGGCCATCTTTACTGTCCTTATGAAGTCAGTGTTCATCTGCACCATGATGTCACATGCTGAACATTCTTGACATCCTTAACAGCAATATTGACAGGTTAAAGACAATGGAATGGTTATTGTAATTTATATCACCCTTTTATGGTTTTCATTTGAAGCGCTGTCGTATGGATGTTCATATATTATAGAATGTCATATCTTTCTTCTTCTTTGTCCACAACATTCTAAGAATTGTTCTGTCTTATTCATTCTACAACATGCACAAGCAATAAATATTCACCAATCACTTACCAGTTCTGCCCTGTGTATTCCCTCTGCATCTCCACTGCTCTCAGTGGGTCCCAGGACCCCAACCGGAAATCATCCCCAACTAGGCATATGCACTGGCCCTTAGCTGTGTCCACATTAACAATAAATTTAACTTCGACACTCATTGTCCTTTATTTTCTGGAGTCTATTCAGTTTCAAATTACAACTCAGAAAAATGAATTGTAGAAGAATTACAGAACTGCACTGTTGACCATTTCCTGTAAATTCACTAATGAAATGTCCACAACCTGCAGTTAAAGGAATAAACATATAAACAATTTTACATAAACTGAACAACAAAATGAGGTAATACTCATCACAGGCAGGTATCACAACCTGGGATTCTGAGAAAAGTAGCAAAAACTGTTTTTCAAATGTTCATTTTCTATTCAGTGGTTTAATTTTTTCATCTCTTCATTCTTCTCATCCCCTTCTTAATGTGGTCACTGGAGGCTCTCCTCTGTGATTTTTGTGTGTGTTTTGTGTATGCATTTGTTTGCTGATGAAAGCTAGTCACCTCAACGGCCTATATTTTTCATAATTCGGTTCTATAAAGCTGCATTACTTTGTGTTATTGTATATTGATCACAGGCAGGAATACATTACGAAAAAGTTTACTGTCTTAATACGCAGACAAATGATACTCTTTAGACCAGTTTTTAACAATTAAAAGAAAACCAAGGTGGTTGGTTCATTGAGTGATGAATCCTTTCAAAAACTGAGCTGTAACTGTTAAAGCCAATGCATGTGTATTCAGGTCATCTGAGCCTTGAAAAGGGTTTGCGTCTTTCAGAGTGAGTTTAGTGTACAGACTTTTCTCCCAACCCAGTGTTTCTTCACGAGGACCCAGTGTCTCTTCACGAGGACTGTATTATAGAGCTCTCCATCCCCTCCTCAAGCTCAGAAACCAGCAGGGTAAGCAAGATAGTGACAGGAAGTTCATATATGCAGAGAGGTATATGAAGATGTAAACAGGTCATACACTTTAACAGAGGAGATCCAGACTGGCTGGAATCAAGCTTACGTTTGTAATGCTTCTTTCAGGGGCTTAGGTATTTTATTATTGACCATTTCACAATCATACACACACAAAACAAAAAAAGACAATTGGGTGCTTCTGAGCTTAAGCGTTACAGAAAAGTTCTTAGAATAACATGGACCAAGAAGAATGAAAAAATAGCATTATGAACACTAAAGAAAATTGGCTCTTAAATAGTATCATGTCTCAGAAACTGGAATATTTTTGCCAAATTAAACATCACAGTAACTTAAACAGAATAGCAATGGAAGGCATGGTTCCTGGAAAATGAGGCTGGGGTCGGCCAGTATGAAGATAGACATAGGACATTACAGATAACTTGTGCATTAGGGTGCATGAGGCAGGGATCAGCCAGCATACAGATGAACACAGCATTGCATTACAGATAATTTGGTCATTAGGTGCCTGAGGCAAGGATCAGCCAACACACAGCATTACATTACAGATAATTTGGTCATTAGGTGCCTGAGGCAAGGATCAGCCAACGTACAGCATTACATTACAGATAATTTGGTCATTAGGGTGCATGAGGCAGGGATCAGCCAGCACACAGATAAACACAGCATTGCATTACAGATAATTTGGTCATTAGGTGCCTGAGGCAAGGATCAGCCAACACAAAGCATTACATTACAGATAATTTGGTCATTAAGTGCCTGAGGCAAGGATCAGCCAACATACAGCATTACATTACAGATAATTTGGTCATTAGGTGCCTGAGGCAAGGATCAGCCAACATACAGCATTACATTACAGATAATTTGGTCATTAGGGTGCATGAGGCAGGGATCAGCCAGCACACAGATAAACACAGCATTGCATTACAGATAATTTGGTCATTAGGTGCCTGAGGCAAGGATCAGCCAACACACAGCATTACATTACAGATAATTTGGTCATTAGGTGCCTGAGGCAAGGATCAGCCAACATACAGCATTACATTACAGATAATTTGGTCATTAGGTGCCTGAGGCAAGGATCAGCCAACATACAGCATTACATTACAGATAATTTGGTCATTAGGGTGCATGAGGCAGGGATCAGCCAGCACACAGATAAACACAGCATTACATTACAGATAATTTGGTCATTAGGGTGCATGAGGCAGGAGACATGACAAGAAACCAAGTGACTTTTTGGTGGGCAGTGAAAAGAACCTTCTAGATGATTATTATGCGAACCTTGATAACAGCAGATGGAAGATATTTTAAAGCAGTGTAATGTGTAACAGCTTCAGCAAGAGCAACATTCTATATGCTACAAAGTTATAGGTGGCCGTAGATAAGTACAATAAAATGAAATGCTAGTATCACAAATCTGTATTGCAGGTCGTCATTGTCTTCCACTTATACTGTTAGGTGATACAGGGAGGGGTTATTAAAGCTCCAGCGCCTGTGACCAGCACCTTTCCTCCATGATTCATGAGCAGTATTTTTCTAGGCTCAAGTAAATTCCCTACTGATTTGCTAGACCTGTCATACGTTCCTTACCTACTTAACCCTTTTATATTCGATACTACCACTATGAAACACTCACAGACAGACTGCTCATTACAAATTAGAAGCATTTAGAGACATGTACCCGCTGCATATTGCTAGTTTATTATTGCTAGCTGAAACTAATTAAGATAGGTTATCTTATTTTAACTCCCAGATGATCCCTTTATTGTCTGTAGTACCAGTTTCATCCACACAATCTCCTCAAGGAAACATTGCGGGTGAGTGGTGATATTGACCCTGCATCATGTACATTTATAGACATATAACATCTCAAGGAAATGCAATAAAAGCATTGCTGTCTTAGAATATGAGCTAGATTTGTGAAAAGAGGAGAAGTGACACCCCAAGGGACAATATATATTTTCATGGAAAAACTGACAAGAGATCATCATCATGTGCCCTGCTCCCTGGCACAGGCATTCATGCATTTTCACAGACCTCAGTGTCCTGGATTAAGTTTGCTTATATTCCTCCTTGCCATCACCTTAGTCCTTCCAGTATAATTTATCTCAGCCTCCTCCTGCTTCATCTACTGTTAATATTTCTAGGTGTTATTAAGTCATATAGGTATTCATGTTGGTTAAGAAATTATTAGATAAATAGCAAACCAGTTATTCAAAGTAGATGGTGCTAATCAACTTGCATGATTATAAAGATATTATATATTACATTTTATCTTATACACAAGACTACAAGACAAGTGTTGGAGAAATGAGACTCTTTAGTAAGATTAATCATCTTGAAATGTCAGAAAAACCACATGAGTGAATAGAAAACTTCTTACAAGAGGAATATTCAACTGTGAAAGTTATAAATAAACAATCAGGATTATAATAAACAAAAAGGATAAATATGAAGAACAAAGTGGTATCCCAGAGGATCGGTACTAATTCACTTTAAGCAACATTTGTTTCTGTGATGACTGATGATCTAAAGGGCGTTGACAGATATTGAAACAAAAAAAATTATAATACTCTGATGATGATGGAGTATAGAGGACAAGAGAAAATTCCAAAATTATGTAAGTGATTACAGATACAGAAAGTATCAATGTTGATTAGGCTTCACTTAAATGAAACAAAAGGGACGCAGAGGTGTTTCCAAGGCACCAGGGCTGGGTTCTATACTGGCCAAGACCTATTGACACATCCTCGCCAAGTGTCCTGGGCAACAGGTTCGTTCCTTTGGGGTCCTGGCTAAAGACAGTAAGATCGTTGATTCCTCCGAAGCCGGAGAGTGTCTGCCTGTGTAACAAGCTATGTGGAGGGTCCCAAATAACTATGTCTCAATTTTCTCATGTATATTTCATAGCCCTGGCTTTAAATAGGTCTTTCCCTGCCAACCCTCCTCCGTTTCCCCCGGACTCACTGTCACTCTCTATTCGACCTAAGGACCTATTTCCTGCAGGGTCGTTCTGGCTGACTCGCATACCACATGACGTTCTTCAACATATTTGTAATTGTAAATTTAATAACTCAATACATAACAGCACAGAAAAAAAAAATATCTGACAATTAACTCATAAACATCTACACACAATCTAGAGAGAAAACTAGTCCATACAATATCAACACAAATATAAATCTCCTAGATCATCGTTTTCCATATTGTCCCATGAATTCACAACCACCTCATGGCAAGTTCTCTGGTCTTTATTTCCCGCGTAGGTTGTTCGAACAACAGGGTTCCATAAATCCAGGATTCCAAGTTTCCGTGGCCTACACGAATGTAGTGTGTCCAATGGTTAGGGAAAGTGCCCTGGGATCACGTGGCACAATTTTGGTTGGGAAATACTCAAGGAGAATAAATAGGATATATGTACGGGTGTGTCAGTGACTTAGGCGGGATCTAGCCCAAAATGCAAACATACTCGATCACAGCTCAACGAAACGCCTGCCGAGGTGTCTGAAAGTATTCGTTCGGGCCCGCCGTGGTTCTATCTGGTATAGCCCAACAGCAGCAGGGACTTCATAGTAAACATAATGTTCTATGTCGATGCTCTGTCGAAACTTCCGGCTATATTCGCCGTCAAAAGAAGGATCCTGTAAAGTTAAAACAATTTTGAGAGCCTCTGGTGTAAACTTCAGATACAGCCGGCATGGAGATTCCAATGGTCTCAGCATGTCGGTTGCCATACATAAAATCCATACAATTACCTAGTATTCAATTGTCTTCATACCACACTCCTCTCCACACTCATACCATGCCTTTATTAATATTGGGCACATACCTTCTCAGGCTTCCCTCTCACTTGCAAACCTTGCCTTTCTCACGACAAAGCTATTGTGGAGTAGTGTGCGTAATTATGTATGTTTCCTACTCTTAACTAATACTAATATCATAATAGTGGGTCTGTATGGACCGCAGTGCATCTCCCTCCCCCATCCCTAGCAAGAACAGGAAAGAGGAAACTACCCTGTCCGGCCGCCGCTCTTGTCTGAGCTGTCACCGCAATGTATCGGCCGTGTCTCACATAACCCATATATTCAGATGAGTTCAGGTTCTCTCAGGGAGACAGGGAAGTCCATTTATACTCCCAACATCCTCCTATCGACCAGGAACCACCCGGTCCACCTGCCCCCCCCCCCAATCAGCCGAAAGACGAAAGAGATAGCACAGTGGATCGCCTCTTCTGGCTCAAGAAGATATAACTCAGATGGGTGGAACCGGTCCCCACGGAGCCCTTCCCTCCCCTCGACATGCCATAGCTATAGAATGTTTATATTCAAATGAAATAAAACACTAAACAGAGGTAAAGCCATAGGAAGAAGGATAGCCCCGATTTGTTCCCCCGCCATACCCAGATCTAGACGCTTAGCCAAATTGGCAAGACTGCCGTTTCACCAATTCGTCTCATTATTTGAGACGACCAAGCTTAATATGCCCATGTCTGGCAGGACCAATTAATCTAAATTACCTTTCATTCCCCAGCAGTAGGATGCGGCACTTTATCTGTAAAATTCTTAAAAACTTTAATACATTGTGCCGACCACAACCGACAAGGTTGACAACGGACTTTTCACGCCCAAACCATTACCCTAGGTCTTATTTGGTGCAAGGCGCGCCATTGGGTTTTCCCGAAGAACAGATAGATTTCAAAGTATTCGTGTCAAATGCTCGGGTTATGAAAGTAACCCAGAGAATCCCACTCCGGAGGAATTGAGCGGATAGGTATGAGGACATGGGCCACTGGGGTTTCGCTACAGCCTGCACGGCGAGGAATCACCAGTCTGCACACCAATAAGCCAGAGATGGGACAACGGATACTCACGCAAACCTCAGGTCCTGTATGACAACACACTGATGTTGGACAACAGGATGTCTTCATCCGACATACAGGACTTCATGCTGGAGTTCACACCCAGCAAACACAAGCAAGCAAGCATGAAACAAAATTTGTGGTATTCTGTTTCCAAACAAAATGGAAAAACTAAGCAATATGTAACAAGAAGAAACATTTATATAATATAATTATAATAATATTAATAGTATAATAGTATTAATAGTATAATACCAAGAAGACGGTGGAGAGATAATTAATACATGTACAGACCTACAAGCACTTGGAATCAACGACTGGCAAGAGAAGGTCCACCAGAGAGACGAAAGGAGACGGATTGTATTTGCAGCAAAGAACCTCAATGGCTCGGAAAGCTGAAGAAGAAGAAGAAGAAAATAATAATAGTTAATAAGTTTTGTGTATTGATAACTATATAACTTTATTATAACTAACCTTTTTTACTTGTGAAGCCAAGGCTGATTAATTATTACTGATAATTGATAAGTTTCTCTCCATAGTCCATTTACCATAATTATTATTTCCGATAATTAGATTATTTGTTTATTACAGACGTATAGTATACTGACTGATAGTTATTTTGTGTCCTCCACTTTAACTTTTCATGTGTCGTTTTTGATTAACTATTTCTGTTCATGCTATTTCAGTCAGTATATTTTTATTTTAGTTTTTCAATAGTCAATAGCTTTAAAATTTATTATACTATAATATTAATAAATATAATTATTGTAATTTATAGTAGTGATCCATCCATCCATCCATCATGTGCCATGCCGGTAAGCGTGGGCGGTCATGTTCTGCCATCTCACTCGATCAACAGAGTCGTGGATCAGTTCCGTGTTTTTGTCTCGACCATGCCACAAGGCCAAGCCATCCAGATACTTGTTTCTAGGTCTTCCCCTTGGTCTGTTCCCCTCGATCTTACCAGTTGTCACCAAGTTCTCCAAATCATTTCTTCTCATAACATGCCCAAAAAATTGTGACTGTCTACGTCTAATGTCTCTGATCAGTTTACGATCTTCATTTGTTTCTTGAAGGACTTGTTCATTGGTCTTTCTGGCTGTCCATGGTATTCTTTGCATTTTCCTCAGAAACCACATTTCTACAGCCATCAGATGTTTTTCAGCCTGGCTGCTCATTGTCCAAGCTTCACATCCATATAAAAGTACAGGTTCTATGTAGCATCTCAACACTCTTTTTCTCGTTTCAATTGACATCTTTTTATTGGTCAGTATGTTTTTCATCTTGCTAAAGGCTACTTTTGCCATGGCGATTCTTGTTCTAATCTCTTCAAGGCATCTCCCATCAGATGTTATTACTGTTCCGAGGTAATTGTACCTATTCACTTGTTGAAGAATATTCCCATTTACTTGTATATTACACTGTGGTATTTCGTTCTTCTTAGTGACGACCATAATCTGTGTCTTTTTACAATTTAATTCTAACCCTTGTTGTTCACTGTGTGTAACAACCGCATCTACTAAATGTTGCAGGTCCTGTTCATTGTCTGCAATCAAGACTGTATCATCTGCATATCTAATGTTATTGATGCATCGTCCCCCAATGTTGATTCCTTCCATATTTTCAATATTTCTGAAAATATTTTCACTGTACAGGGAAAACAGATCTGGAGACATTACACATCCCTGTCTCACACCTCTCTTAATAGGCTGATATTGGCTTACTTCATTATCAACTCTTATGGCAGCTTGTTGTTTCCAATATATGTTTTTTACAAGTCTAAGGTCTTTCCCATCAATTTGTAGTTCTTCAAGCATCCTTATCATGTTGACATGTCTCACTTTATCAAAAGCCTTTGTGTAGTCAATGAAGCAAAGGTGTAGATCTTTGTTTACTTCTATAGAACGTTCGATTACGGTTCTCAGTATATACACAGCATTTACTGTACCCTTGCCTACTACAAACCCACATTGTTCTTCTCCTATTTCAGGTTGTATTTTCCTCCTAACTCTTTGCATGATAATTCTTAGCAAAATCTTCGTGATGTGACTCATTATACTAATTGTTCGATGTTGATCACATTCCAAGGCTCCTGATTTCTTTGGGATTGCAATAAATACAGAATTACATAACTCATGAGGTATGTTTCCAGTATCATATATTGTATTAAGCAGACTGGTAACTTTATCTATTCCATATTCTTCTAAAGCATTAATCATTTCTGTTGTGACGCTGTCTGGACCGGGGGTTTTGCCAGATTTCATATGATTAAGAGCATTCTGAACCTCCATTTTCAAAATTGCTGGCCCTTCATTGTTATTTTGAACAATATATTGTTCGTCTCTGCTATCGTCATACAGGTTTTTCACGTAATCTGACCATTCATGTAAGATTGATCTTTTTCTATTATGACTCTTCCATCTTTTGTCTTTAAGCAGCCTGCTGATGTACGTGTTCTTTGATTAGTAAGCTCCTGAATTCTTTTGTGCATTAGTTTTGCATTTTTACTGTTGTGTTGTTTTTCAATTTCTCTGCAATTTTTCTCAAGCCATGTTTCTTTTGCCTCCTTACATAAGGTTCTGACTTTTCTGTGAATTTCTTCATATTTGGCAGGATTATTTTTGTTCTGTCTTCTTGTTTCCATTAGTTGTAAAATTTCTTCAGTCATCCATGTCTTACGGCCAACTTTCTTTACTTTTGGAATAGTTTTTTCTGCTGCACAACTGATTGAATTCTTCAGCATTTCCCATTGATCATCTACATCTTGAAATAGGATCTCTAGATCAGACAATAAATCAAATTTGTTCTTTACTTCTATGTTAAAATTATCTTGTATTTCTTTGTCAGTTTTCAATTTGCACAAGTCATATTTAGGGTTTCCTGCTGTATACTTGACTTTCTTTAACTTTACCCTCAATGTGCCTGTAATTAATCTGTGATCACTGTAACAGTCTGCATTTGGAACTGTTTTTACAACTGTTAATGCATTTCGAAACCTTTTGCTTATCAGGATGTAATCTATCTGGTTTTTAATCCTGCTGTCTGGACTCCTCCATGTCCATAATCTTCTAGGATGTTGTTTAAACCAGGTGTTTCCTACAACCAATTCTTGTTCTTTTGCCCATTCTACAAGTCTGTAACCTCTTTCATTTCTCTCTCCCAAACCATGGTTGCCTACACTGTATCCATCGCTTTGCTTTCCTATTTTTGCGTTGAAATCACCCATTATGATATTTATTTCTGATTTTTTACAGTTCTTCAAAGCAGACTCCATGTCATTATAAAATTCCTCTATACGTTCTTCACTGCTTTCACTTGTTGGGGCATATACTTGAATTACAATTATTTTAAAAGGTCTCCAAAAAGTGATCCATATTAATATATAATTATAATATAATAAATAAAATACTAAATAAAAATACTAAATAATAGTAAACTCATTATTTAATTCATTACTTACTTACTCTATTCTATTCTAATTTCTATTCAAACTAAAAGTAAAAGATAAGGGTTATTAAAAGTATTAATTATGCCGACATAAACTAAACAAATACATCACCAAATTACATCACTCGGAATAAAAAAGCTGCTCAAAAATAATAATACAGTTCTAAGCGATCAACAACACGATTCTGTATTTACATGTCATAAAACCAGGAGCAAGTGTCCCTGGCGTTACGTCGACCAACGGTCGCCCTTTTATCAGATGTATCCGCAGACGACTGCGCCCCTGTTACAGAACCGGTTGGAACTCGATTGTGTCACACTGACGGCCAGGTTCACCGCAAGCCTCTCTGGCTTTTGTTGACAGGGCACGCCTAACCTAATCTTACTTATCTCGGAGTTCAGACACACGTAGACTTAACAAATTATACACATCACGACCACACACACACACACTACTAGAAAGTGTTTCGGATAAAACAAATTTTTAAAGGGAGAATTACCACAACATGTTAATACAATTCAATACAGTGTCTAAACTATGCGTGCGTGTCTATATGTATACAGTGTCTAGTTCACTGACACGCAAACTCATTTAGTGTTTTGGATTACTTTTGTTGATATTTCTCCTTGCCACTGCCTCAGTCTCCCCGTGCCTCTTCTGCTGTTAATGTTAATCATCATCGTTGTCCAGTGACCTTAGTGGATAGAATGCCGGATTCTCCTTCGGGAGACCCGGGCTCGAATCGTTCGGTAGGTGTGGATTTATTTATTTTTCTGTAGGGGGCAAACAAGAAGAAAAAACATCATGCATAGTTCGCGGCGACTGAACTAGCCAGGCGGCCTTAATTCCCACCTCCGCCATACACCGCAAGGTACTACATTGGCAGTAAATGACAATGACAGATCACGTAATCATGTGTTCAAATCCCCTTCAGGACAGGGATTTGTTTTTCACACTGACCTGGTCGATCAGGCCTATAAATATAATGGATACCAGGAAATATCCCGTGAAGTAAGGGCCAACGGTGTGATATCAACCACAACAGCCATCGAGTGCGGAAAGGTCTAACTATTTTTGGGAAAGCACCATATTCCCAATATCTTCATGGTGTAAAAAGATGTCCTTTAGTTAACCTTGCTCGTCAGTTCGTTTCGGAGAAAACAATTTAATATGATTGTTGGCATGCAGGTCCCTGCCTCCTTCATAAAAGAAAATAATAACACGACATATCAATTATCATATCTAAACATAGATAACATGAGCAGTTAAGCCTAACTGCCAAAGCCAGTTTTAAATATCTGCTTCGATGCGAATTCGAACTGACGATAATAAGGCAAGCATACTAACCGTTACACCAACGTGGATTCTCAAACTATAAATATTGTAACCTACTATAAATTATTATAACCAGATTTCCAGATTTAGCAAAATTAAATTCACAGTACTCGTTTAATTTTATACATTTATACTTCAAAAGATATCGATTTCTACATTTAAAAACATATGAATAAAAACCTCCGCAATAACGAATTTACCGTTTTAGCATACCCGCAACTATATTTGTTGTGTTAATAACATGGCTAGTCAAGAGTCAAACTGCCAGCTGGTGTATCTATTTGTTTTTGTAAAGTTTGCTATTTGGGTTGAGCTTACTTTTCTGCTGCCGATACAATATCATGGATTCGCCATTAAGATTAATTTAATCAAATTCTCTTGGTTTAAGAGTGCGAATAATAATTCTGTCTTTTGCATATTAACAACATTTATGAGAAATTATATGATTTCTAGACCCCGTTGTAAGCTTGGTAAACGGTAAAACCACTATTGTTTATTATAGCAGAGGATGTCATTGGAGGCAAACATTGACCTGCATAATTCAGGCTATCCAATCAGCTACGGGGGGAATATAGGCTAACCAATAACAAACTAGGTCACTATTTTTGGAGGGACCTTTCCGAACTGAATACAGAGACTGTTAAAGGTTAAAGCAGGTGTCGAGCTGGCAAGCAATCGTGGGTGGAAATGTTGATGTCAACATTCTTCGGGACTTGATTCGCTGCCAGATCAAATGGAAATGTTTTTGTCATTAGTGGATGAAATTAAAGACATCAAAAAGTTGTTATTTAGAAGATAACGCAATCCATAAAAATTAATAATAACAATGTGAAGAATGGCTATGTTTGCTTTAAGTCCTAATGGTTGGTGGTATTAATTGAAAGGGGGGGGGGGGGCGTAACTTCAAGCGAGCTGGTACTGAAGCCAAATGTAAAATGTCTCTGGAGGGTGTACTAAACAAGAGAGTAGGTAATTAAGCACAGAACACTTTGACACGCCTTTAGACGGTGTTTTTAGAGGCACAGGATGCTAGCGTCGTGTGTTATATTCCAATCGGCATTCGGTGGGTGCCGGTCTCTCTGGCCGAGGGGTTACAACACTTTCTCCGTAATCCCGTTTATCAAGCAGTCTCGTGGCAAGGCGAGAGCTGAGAGCGGTTCGACCCCCGCTGGTGACTTGCGGGATAACTGAGCCGGCCGCTCAAAAATCAATGGCAAACTACCGAGCGTAATCTTGCCAAGAAATCAACATACAGCTGAAAGATGCTGATGTTGACAGCGATGTCCTGTAAAAGGATATGCAAAACATTCGGTGGGTAACATGGTCAATATCACGCAGGCCGTCTTTACTTCCGAAGAGATTTCCTGGTACCAAGTTCAGGCTGGGTCGACCATTTTCTAACCGCCTTGTTGCGGACTCGAATCCACGATCATCGGGCCGTTAGGCGTGAGTGCTAACCAACACTCTAGGCTGCTTCTCATGCAAAAGAAACACCAAAATAACACCACTATATTTGAATATATCACCATGCAATGAACCAATGAGAACGGAAATGAGAACGGAAAGAATATTACAGGTAGAGTCATTTCTTGGTATAATGTATATAATATGTCAGTGCTCTGTCTGACAATAAATGAAAGTGACTTTTTGCATAAGACGTTTTTCATTTTCTGAAATGCAACTTTTTCCTCACAAATTCGACTCTTAATCTCGGTCACAATTCTACCAACTGAAAATCGCGAAACAGTTCAATTTAACTAAATCTTTTATTTGACCGGAGAGAGAGAGAGAGAGAGAGAGAGAGAGAGAGAGAGAGAGAGAGAGAGAGAGAGAGAGAGAGAGAGAGAGAGAGAGTGACCATGATAGAGCGCATCAAAAGCATTTTTCGGGACATATACATATGTACATAAAAGGGTATTAGGTACGTCCATGTACGAAGACATATAAAGTAGAGCAGTACGATATTATAGTACACATTCATTCAGTAGCATGTCTTTTGCAGAACCTCGCTCCCTTAACAACCTTCCGAAAAATGCCTCGGTCATAAGTAAGATATCTCGCGTCCGATACATCCATCTGGAGATCATCTGACATCCTGCACCCATCTTCCCTTTAGCCGTCCTATGCCTCTCTTCCCGGGCATATACCCCTCCATAATTGTTCTCTCCAAACTTTCAAAACGTTTCAAGTGACCAAAATATTTCAGTTTTCTTCGTTCTATCGTCTTTAATAGCCAACTTTTTTTCAATATTCAAATCTTGTTGTATGGATGCATTTGTTCTTTTCTATCCAAGATATTATGTGGTTAAAACAAAAAGTCCGCCCCGGAGCAAGCAAAACAGGAGGTTTCTGATCATCAGAAGCTACGCCTTCCAGAATGTTTCGAATCCTTTATTTTCCTGACAAGCTCAGATGGTGGGAATGCCCAGGTCATTACAGGAGGGCCCCGCTATACGTCGCTTCGGTTTAGTCGTTTCGTTATAACGCATAACTTCACTTTACGTCGCTTATAACGTCGTAACCTGTGTTACTATGCTGCGTCGCCATATTACATTCTGTGCAGTGCATTTTTCTAGGATTTTATCGTGCAATCACGCATAATTATAAGTTCAAAGCGAACTATAAGTGCTGATGATAGAATGTCTGGTTGTAAGAGAACCAGGAAAGGTGTTACTCTTGAGGTGAACTTAAGTGTGTTATTACGTCGTTTTGAAGCTGGCAATCGAGCTAGCGATATTGGTAAAGTCTACGGTTTACCTCCAACCACGGTAAGGACAATTCATGCAGGTGCTGACACAATCAAAGAGGGTGCTAAAAACGTAACCCATTTTAGTGCTTCCAAGATCATTCGTACTAGAAGTACTCTTATGGAGAACACGGAAACATCATTGGTCGTCTGGATTGAATACCAGAACCAACGGAATATGCCTGTGAGCAAGATGACTATCCAAGAGAAAGCAAAGTCTCTCTATGAAGATCTAGCTAAGAAACCGGGTGAGAGCCGTACTAATACTATAGTGCTGATGATAGTTTTGGAGCGGGTCATGGTTTTTATGCCTATACGTCCCAATAATTCTACCACTCGTCCTCCAATCCACCTATGTTCAGCCAATAAATATCAACAACCATCAAAATAAACATTACATAATATAATGTAGTGTTTCGCTATACGTCGTTTTACTTAAAGTCGCATTTTCCAAGAACGTAACCCCGACGTAAACCGGGGCCTTCCTGTACTTGGAGACTTTTCTCCTGTCGGGCGTTCACAACCTTCTAGACGTGTGTATAGCGCACTTATTTCTCCAACATTAACAACGCTTGGTGAGGTCAGCATGGTCGAATGGATAAGAATGCTCTTTCTTAAAACTCCAGTGTGCTGATGCCGAGGTGAGGGGTTCAACCCATGTACCAGTCAGTTAGACTAAAATGTTGATTTCTCATCCTTGACTTTTGACTTTTGACATCCTTGACTAACGTAAATTGCAAGTACCTCTGAAGTCGGGGTGGGTTCGCCTGATGGCGAGAACACTGGTAATAGGAAAAGCTGATCCACACGCAAAAATCAGTTCAGAGCACTAGAAGTAGTAACACGCGTATGAACTATGAGTTGGAAGCAAGCAAACAAAACAAACAAACAATAACGAAAACATCGCTTAGTGTGTCTGCCCAGAAGTCACCCAGCATGTTGGGGGTGGAGGACATAAGGGCACTCGGTGCATTTGCCAGCGTTATTATTGCACCGTCACTGCTCGCAGGAAAGTCAGCTTCTTTTCGGCAGTTTTCATCCCTCTTCACCCCCGCGGCTAGCAATGATCCACCAATTTGCCTTCTTCGTGCCCAGTTCACAGCTTAAGGAACCGCCTTCCTGCACGCTCCCAGCGGACGCCAGTTATGCCTCTGGGCTAATTCGATTATGGGCTTGGACCCCTCCTGGCTTCGCCTCATCTGCGGGGTTATGGTTGTTGTGGTCTTATTGAGATGTCTCTTTCTTTGAGAAACGTTGGATTACACTGTAGGCATAGTCGTGAACCATTTACTGCATATCCTTGCCCCAATCATCGTTGGGTTTGCTCCATATCATCAACACAAGGTCTTCTTCTCCGCCTCGTCCAGTCATTTGAGTGCCTGAGTTCTCGCTTGTTTTTACGCCTAGCTTTTTAAGTTTAAGCATGGCGTACGCGGAGTTCAAACAAACACTCTTCGAGTGAGACTGGCTCGAGTGAGATTAGCTAACTCAACTCAAGAAATGTTTAGCTGTAAAATCCAAATCCAACCAGCATGAACACGCCTGCAAAAGAGCTTACGTTGAGTTAGTTGAGGGCTAATGCTCGATTTGGGAAGATGAAGAAGAAGAAGAAGAAGAAGAAGAAGAAGAAGAAGAAGAAGAAGAAGAAGAAGAAGAAGAAGAATAAGAAGGAGGAGGAGGAGGAGGAGGAGGAGGAGGAGGAGAAGAAGAAGAAGAAGAAGAAGAAGAAGAAGAAGAAGAAGAAGAAGAAGAAGAAGAAGAAGAAGAATCTACTTCGCTTGCTCCCCCACTAAAAGGAATAGTGCCAAAAGTTAATGAGGAACCACAGAAAACAACTTATGACTTTCGTCAGACGTAGACTAGACGACAATGGCCAGCGTTTTTGAAGGTTGATGAAGGCTTGTTGCTGCAACGTTCTTGTACAGCTCAGCCACCCCGCTTCTTTATTGTTCTAATACCTGGTAAATTCGCGAGCCGATTCTCCATAAAAGCTTTGAAGCCTAATTTTTTTTTAATTTCTATAATAACTGACTTTAGTGGCGTAGCCATTTTTTCCGATGCTCCATCATCATTGAATAGCTTCTCCTGTGTAAATCTCTGGCCCATAGCAGTCTTTCTAATTTTCTTTCTACCATAAGTCCCATGTCCCGCCTTTGTTGATGTAATGTGTAAATTATCTATCGCATCTTGAATCCGTCTACTATACTGTTCTTCCACCTGTCCGCTTCTCTCCATTGTTACCTTTTCCAGATATCCATGTATGTTTACATACCAATTACATTTCATTTTCCACAGCTGTATTTGTTTTAATACACATTTTAATACAAAATGTCTTAATACACAATTTATCTAAAGTCAGGTCTTAGTCAGATATGATATGACAAAGCTACCGTATGACAGTAGACGTACCTGCTTTCTGTTAGCACCGGATGTTGGTCGGCGCATACCAAACCCAACACCCCACATTGTGCCAATGGCTTCGGGCGGAGGAGTACAATTGGGAAGGTACAAGCCTTATCCTAGTGAGAGGAAATGCAACTTAAAGACTATCAAATGTCACTGCAGGGCAGACCAGGCCCTAATCCTTGACCGGCATCAGGTCTAGATTGGAAGATCCGACAGGCGAGCATTTAGAGCATTACTTTGTTGGCCGGACACCTTCTGCAGCTTGTCTTGTTACAGACGTATCCATGTTACCTTTCCTCTGGAGTAAACCAGGCAGGCCGAGAGAGGGTTCATGCTGCATGGGCATCACATGGTCTCTAAATTCAGCCCGTGGGTCAGCATAGCGGAATGGATAAGAGCGCTTGTTCTTAAATATCCGGTGTGCTAATGCCGAGGTAAGGCGTTCAACCCTTACACTGGACAGTTGCACTAAAATGTTGACCTATCGTCTTTGACTTGGGGACGAAAATTACAAGTACCTCTAAAGACGGATTGTGTTCGCCTTATGGCGAGGGACACTGTTAATAGGGAAAGCTAATCCACAAGCAAAATTCAGTCCAGCACTACTAGAAATAGTATGTATGGACTACGAGTGAGTTTAAAGCGAGAGAGCGCAAAAATCAAACAATAAAACAAAGACAATACCCGTTTGTACCCATAGGAAATACGCTTAGTATACTGACTACTGTCCATTTGTCTGCTTCAACCCATATTGATTTTAATACTTATTAATAGCATAGATTTTGCTAGAGTAAAGGGCAGCCAATAAGAAATTAAATGAAGATAACCTAGAAAGTATCGAGGCAGCGTGTCAAGGTTTCTAAACCAACTTTTGACTGACCTTCGCCTTGACACGAAATAATTATAACCTGGTAATTTGAAGGAAGTTCTAGAAAGATCTCAAACTTTGTCTATCAACATATTCGGAAGGTTATGGTGACATTAGTCTCTCTCTCTCTCTCTCTGTCTCTCTCTCTCTGTCTCTCTCTCTCTCTGTCTGTCTCTCTCTCTCTCTCTCTCTCTCTCTCTCTCTCTCTCTCTCTCTCTCATACACGCGCGCGTGTGTGTCTGTGCAGTGCTTGCTTGCTTGCTTGTGTTCGTTGGCTTGAGCTCCAACGTGAAGTCCTGTATGTCGGATGAAGGCATCCTGTTGTCCAACATCAGTGTGATGTCATACAGGACCTGAGGTTTGCGTGAGTATCCGTTGTGCCATGTCTGGCTTATGGTGTGCAGACCGGTAGTTCCTCGCCGTACAGGCAGACACTCTCCGACTTCGGAGGAACGTGCAGTCTTTGAAAATATTGCAGGTCCAAGTTTTGTATCCACCCGCTGTAAAGATCATCAACAGTAGTAGCGTAGTGGGTCATGGTTTCGAAACCGCATCGAAGTGAATTTGTGAAACTGACCCGAGCACTGAGGCGGACCCAGTCTAAAATGGTGCCAGAAAATATCTTGGGAAGTGAAGACGGCCGGCATGACACAAACCATGCCACCCAGCGTGCCAAGAAATATGGGTCAACCGCCATAATTCCAAGGCACCGAATGTAGTGAATAAGGGTTTTCTACTTTCTAATATGCCGGCTTCCTGACCTAGAGGTTAACGACTTTTCTCCGTAATCTCGTAAGTAACGTGACGACGGTGAGAATCAGCAGTGGTTCAAATCGCGTCGGTAACTTAGGGGTATGTGAGCCGGCCGCTCAGAAAGCAATGGCAAACTACTGAGCGTAATCTTGCCAAGAAATCAACAATCAGCTGAAAGATGCTGATGTTGACAGCAATGTCTTGTAAAGGATATGAAAAAAAAAAAAAAAAACAACTTACTAATATAGGGTGTATTTGTAATGAATGTGCAGTGTTTGAAAATATTGCCGGTCTAAGTTTTGTATTCACCCACTATGAAGTTCATGCAACATAATAAGTAAATACAAAACTTGGAACGGCAATATTTTCAAACACTGCGCAGTCATTAAAAATACACACTCTATATGTGCGTGTGTATGAGAGAGAGAGAGAGAGAGAGAGAGAGAGAGAGAGAGAGAGAGAGAGAGAGAGAGCGAGAGAGAGAGAGATTATAGAGAGATCACTATAACAGGAGTGATCAGTGCCAAGTCCTAGCGTGGAGAGTGGGACTACCCCCCCCCCCCACTCTTCCCTCGACCAGTGGTGTTGACAAACTGCGCCAATCAATCAATCAATCGCCATGCCGGACAGCATGGGCGGTCATGACTCGCCATTTCACTCGATCACCAGAGTTGTGGATCAGCTCAGTGTTCCTGTCTCGACCTTGCCATGTGGCCAAGCCATCCAAGTATTTACTTCTCGGTCTTCCCCTTGGTCTGTTTCCTTCGATCTTGCCAGTTGTCACCAAGTTCTCCAATTTATGTCTTCTCACAACATGTCCAAACAATTTTGACTACGTCCAATTTCTCTAATAAATCTACGATCTTCACCTGTCTCCCGCAGTATTTGAACTATTTGGTCATTGGTTTTTCTGTCCGTCCATGGCATTCTTTGCACCTTCCCCAGAAACCACATCTCTGCAGCCATCAGATGCCTTTCAGCCCGACCGTTCACTGTCCAAGTTTCACATCCATACAAAAGAACAGGCTTTACGTAGCACCTCAACACTCCCCCCTCTCGTCTCAACCGACATCCCTCCACTGGTCTTTAAGCGTATCATAATGAGTTAGGCACTTTGACGTAAATACTAGTAGTAAATACTCTAAGCTACAGGATGTTGTGTCATTGTTGTTAACGTGATGTACATTGTTATTACTGCTACACATAACTAGTTATAGGATTTACAGATTTAAACACGGGAAGATCGACTTCATTGCACCAAGTTTTATCCCATAAGGCTCAAGTCTCTTTCCGCAGGGTGGCTTGCTGAAAACTTCACAGAGAGCACGAACTCGGCAGCTACAGCAATGACCCCCAGGGTTCTCAGAGAAATCAGCGCTTGTGGACCGAAGGGTGGAGTCAGCAATCGAGCCCACAACCCTTGGCAGGGCGAGGCAGCAGACTTAAATACTTCACCACAAGAACCCCCATATCACTGGCTACTCACACTCAACGTATCACACCGTCTAATTGATGCCTCGGCTGTTTATACATCTCCAGGAAGATGAACGTTAAGATAACATCACTGAATCACTACTTTATTTTTCAGGGCGCACCCTTCTCCTTTTGTCCTGTATTGACCATAGGGATATAGACCCTCAGCCAAACTCCACGCCAAGATGTTCTATCTTTCGTTGTCTCCTAGCTCCCTTCAAGCTTCCCAATATAATTTACCTCATCTCATCATGTTCCTCTTGTACCTTGCGGTGTCGAGGTGAAGTATAAACATCGTGAGAGTGCCCGATTATGGGCTTCATGTATCAATATTCCCATGGACTCTGCTTTTCCCTCCGTCCAACGTTTACGTTGTCGGCTTCTTCCTCTGTTTTCATCTGGTCTGTACATCATTGCTTGTTGTGGTATGCTGTTGAATGGTAACGTACTTACATGGTCAAACCATTTGACTTGCTGCTTCCTAATAAAATCTAGTGCTGCTATAACCCCCACTTTAGTCCTGATTTCTTCATTTCTGATCCTATCTCTTCTTGATACATTGAGTATTCTCAGGAATCTGATTTCAGTTGTTGTGATTTTTCTTTTCTCTTTTTCTGTCATTGTCCAGGTTTGGCATTGGTAGCATAGAGTTGGTAGGAAGATTGTGTTGTAAAGTGCTTTCTAAGTAGTTATTGATACATGTTTGTTCTTTAGTATTGGTGCCATTTGTCCAATGAGTTAGTTTGCCTTATTGCATTTATTTTCAATCTTGTCTTCTGATGTGCCATTAGATGATATTATACTTCCTAGGTACTTAAAACTTTATTTGTTTCAAAGGATGTTCGTTTAGGTGAATTGTTGTTGTTTTTTCTTCTTTAGTTATATTCATTACCTCTGTTTTGCTTGTGCTAATTTTCATGTTATGTTCCCTACACATTTAGTTTAGACTATTCATGTGGTCTTGTAATTCAGCTTCTGATTTTGCTATTAGTGCTTGGTCGTCCGCAAACAGGGGTTCTCTAATGGTTAGATTTGCAGATGGTTCTTCTTCTGTGTTCTCGTCATGCGGTATTCTTGCGGTCTCTGTTTGGCTGGTTTCTTTACATATGTCTATATATGTTATGAACAAGAGAGGGGACAGGACACAACCTTGTCGTACTCCAGATCTTATGGTGAAGGGTTCTGAGTGTCCTCCAGTTGCTCTCACTATGCATTCACTGTTGTTGTATAAGCTTCTACATAGGTTTGTTAGATGTGTACTCACTCCATTTTGTTTAAGAATTTCCCACAGCTTGTTTCTATCTCTCATCTCATCATGTTCCTCTTGTACCTTGCGGTGTCGAGGTGAAGTATAAACATTGTGAGAGTGCCCGATTATGGGCTTAATATATCGAGATTCCCATGGACTCTGATATTCCCTCAGTCCAACGTTTACGTGGTCGGCCAGTTATAGTTATCTCGGCACAGTCATAACATCTGATGGGAGATGCCTTGAAGAGATTAGAACAAGAGATTAGAACTGCGAGAGCAGCAAATTAAAAGAGGGGTGGCCAAACAAGAACACTACGCAGGAAGCCAAAGAAGATTGATAAACCAACACAGAACTGGCGTCGTTAGCCGCTACACGCTGCGGGATTTGCTGAGGGGATCCGAGCACTTATGGACTGAATGGTTCGATGTGCAATGAGGATGATCTGTCGACTAACTAACTAACTAGAACAAGAATTGCCATTGCAAGATGAAAAACATACTAACCAATAAAAAGATATCAATTGAAACGAGAAAAAGTGTTGCAGTGCTACATAGAACCTATACTTTTGTATGGTTGTGAAGAGCGGACAATAAGCAGTCAAGCTGAAAAACAGCTGATGGCTGTGGAAATGTGGTTTCTGAGGAAAATGCAAAGAATACCATGGACAGACAGAAAAACCAATGAACAAGTCTTTCAAGAAACAAATGAAGATCGTAAACTGATTAGACATATTAGATGTAGACAGTCAAAATGTTTTGGGCATGTTATGAGAAGACATGAATTGCAGAATTTGGTGACGACTGGCAAGATCGAAGGGAAGAGACCAAGGGGAGGACCGAGAAGTAAATACCTGGATGGCTTGGCCACATGGCATGTCGAGACATGAACACAGAGCTGATCCACGACTCTGAAAAACAGCTGATGGCTGTGGAAATGTGGTTTCTGAGGAAAATGCAAAGAATACCATGGACAGACAGAAAAACCAATGAACAAGTCTTTCAAGAAACAAATGAAGATCGTAAACTGATTAGACATATTAGACGTAGAAAAACCAATGAACAAGTCTTTCAAGAAACAAATGAAGATCGTAAACTGATTAGACATATTAGACGTAGACAGTCAACATTTTTTGGGCATGTTATGAGAAGAAATAAATTGCAGAACTTGGTGACGACTGGCAGGATCGAAGGGAAGAGACCAAGGGGAGGACCGAGAAGTAAATACCTGGATGGCTTGGCCACATGGCATGGTCAAGACAGGAACATGGAGCTGATCCACGACTCTGGTGATCGAGTGAGATGGCAGAACATGACCGCCCATGCTTATCGGCATGGCACATGATGTGTGTACCATTGCTGGTATTTAGTAATTTCTCTGTTGCTATCTTGATTGCCTCAATTTCAGCATCATAGTTATGGCAGTACTTTCCTGCCGGTACCCTGGCTGTGTCCCTAGTATTACTTGGGAGTGTCTAGTTACATTGTCCTCAGGTTTTCCCAGTGTGTGTCCTCTCCACTGCCAATGTCTTTTCCTCTTGGTTCACTGGTATTTGTTTAGTTCTCTTCAAGAGCTCTACATTGGTGATTATGTTATAAAGTTTAATGCCTACTATTCTATGCACACACACAATTAGTGTATGTTTGTAGTTTATTCGTAATTCTTTTATATGTTCTCCGTGAATTTGACCCATGCAGTATTACTGATATAACCATCATCATCATGTGCCATACTGATAAGCGGAGGCGGTCATGTTTTGCCATCTCACGTGATCACTAGTCACGGTTCAGCTCAGTGTTCTTGTCTCGACCATACCATGTGGCCAAGCCATCCAGGTATTTACTTCTCTGCCTTCCCCTTGGTCTCTTCCCCTCAATCTTGCCAGTTGTCACTGAGTTCTCCAATTTATTTCTTCTCATAACGTGTCCAAAATACTGTGACTGCCTACATCTGATTTCTCTTATCAGTTTACGGTTTTCATTTGTTTCTTGTAAGACTTGGTCATTGATTTTTCTGTGTCCACGGTATTCTTTGCATTTTCCTCAGAAACCACATTTCCATAGCCATCATTTGTTTGTCAGCTTGTCTGCTCATTGTCCATGCTTCACAGCCATACAAAAGTACAGGTTCTATGTAGCTGATATAACTCTGGAGTTTAAAATTCAAAGTTTTGTCTAAGTTTTTCCACCTCTCTCTCTCTCCACCTTACACAAGCAAGCACCAGGTGCCTGTGAACTGATCAGTCTGACCTCTGCATTACAGAGATTCAACACAATACACACAAAATTGTGGGGCAAGAATCCAGAATTTAAAAAATTCCTCGTGGAGAATAATTTCAAGTGTCTTGTGCATTCAAGAAACCCATCTATAAAATGCTAAGAGGTTATTCGCATCTTCTCACCAAACCTGAAAATCAATATACTAATACAAATGTGGAATACTAACACTGGTCCACATCGATGAAAAGATGATGATGATGATGATGAAGAAATGTAATAAACAAATAAAAATCAACACAAATATTTTCAACAAAAACTCCTGGCAGTGCTTTATTCAGAATAGTATACATAACATAAATTTGAGAACTGTTGCTTTAATTACTTCTGCCATCTTCAATGTCGTGACGTTAATATGTTGCTGAACTCTACACTGAGTATTCATATCAAAACACAATCTATTATAATGGTATTCAATACAGCGTTTTTGTCGATACATCTCCCAGATATACCTTATCTGTAACTATGTAACACTCCCAGATATACTTTTGTATCCGTAACTATGTAACCCTCCCAGATATACTTTATCTGTAACACTCCCAGATATACTTTATCATAACTATGTAACATCCCCAGATAAAATTTATCTGTAACTATGTAACAATCCCAGATATACTTTATCTGTAACTATGTAACACTCCCAGATATACTTTATCTGTAACTATATAACACTCCCAGATATACTTTATCTGTACCTATGTAACACTCCTAGATATACTTTATCTGCACCTATGTAACACTCCCAGATATACTTTATCTGTAACTATGTAACCCTCCCAGATATATTTTATCTGTAACTGTAACCCTCCCAGATATACTTTATCTGTAATTGTGTAACCCTCCCAGATATACTTTATCTGTAATTATGTAACACTCCCACATATACTTTATCTGTAACTATGTAACCCTCCCAGATATACTTTATCTGTAACCCTCCCAGATATACTTTATCTGTAATTATGTAACCCTCCCAGATATACTTTATCTGTAATTATGTAACCCTCCCAGATATACTTTATCCATAACTATGTAACACTCCCAGATATACTTTATCTGTAACAATGTTTTATGTGAGAAAGTTATGGTTGAAAATGTGAACTGCTGGTTATCTTTAAACAAGTAAACAAGTACAAGTAAATGGATTCATATGGCACTTTTGTTACCTTGTTTACTGAAGCACTCATTTGGCATAAAGAAGGTTTTTCAGGAATCAACAAAATATAGAGTGGTTCAAGGGAGAAGAGATCTAGAGATACAGATGAGTAATATGGAAGACATATGGAAGGAATTAAGATATACCAAAGGATAGGAGGGCTTTGATGTGTTCGCTGATTATGTCCGTAACCCCTTCGTTCGCCACAGAGCCGGCATTTAAAAACTAAACAAACCAAAAATTAAACAAGAAAAAAGAGATTAATGATTAAAATCTTGAAAAATGTTCAGTCTGAGATATGTTTATTGTAAGAAGGTAACATTTGATCAATGTCAGGGTGTTTGATCTTGGCCATCGGTGAAGTGGTTGAGATCTGACAACCCATGGCAACAATGACAACAGATTTTAACATAAAAGAAGCACTACCTGTGCAAAAAGCCTAATGGGTGACAAAAAGCAGCAGAAGAAGATGAAGGGGAGAAGGTGGTGGTCATCCAATGATACTAATTCCAAGTAAACAATTTACCCATACATAAACAACTCTGAACGCACCACCTTAGATCACACTGTCGACTTATCAGAAGCCGGACACACTGTCGACTTATCGGAAGCCGGACACGTGATAGAAAATGGCACATGGAAAGAAAAACTCCACAAGACACCTGACATTCAAAATGAGCAGCGTAGAAGCCACCAAGACTATAAAGCAGATGCTTGCCAAACCGCAGTGAAATGCCAGAACCTGAAGCAACATTAAAGGAGGTTATCACTCCTACACCAGATGAAGCTGCTACTGTCGCTGTTTCGATGCCGGAGTGAGGTGGAGGTATGCAGATACTGCTCTGCCCATCCATACAGTCAGTGCCAGCATGCAAAGATCGACACAGCCTTCAGGAAGCCTAACACTAACAGAAAATGCGCCAACTGCCTCGGCAACCACGGCGCCAGGTACCTCGGCTGCCCCTGCCACCAAGACAGCAAGGAAGCCATGAAGATCGCCATCAAATCCAACCTACCATATAAAGAGGCTAGGAGGCAGTACGAGGCAACCAATCAACTCACAAAAAGCGACAAATCACAACTGGAAGGCCAACTGAAGGACCTGCGATCAAAGTTCAACAGCATGGAGGAAGAAAAAGACAAGACACAAGAGACACAGATAACAGCCGCTCAGCACATCCTGGACAAAACGAAGGAAGTTCAGCAGGATGTCGCTCAAATGGCTGCTATACAGGCTGAGACAGAAGAAAGGTTATCAAGCATGGAGGAAGAAAAAGACAAGACACAAGAAACACAGATAACGGCTGTTCAGTGCATCCTGGACGAACTGAAGCAAGTTCAGCAGAAGATTAGGCAGGATGTCACTCGAATGGCTGCTATAAAGGCTGAGACTGAAGAACAGCTATCAAAAATAAAAGAAGTGAAAGAAAAGACAGAAGAAACTCTACAAGAGATATTAGAACTGCTCAAGACCAAGACAGGCACACCCGAACCAGAAGATGCAAGAACACAGACAGAAGAAGCACCAGAAGAAGGAATACAACTGGATGAAGAAGGCTACTCACACCAAGAACGATATCGCTCCCCATCAAGATCGAACTGGCGAACACCGAGAAGATTCGAAGACAAGCCAAGACGGGGAAATAGGAGGAACACCAGAAGAGACAACAACTGGTAAAGCTCCCTGAAGGAAATAGCACCATATGACGGGGTGGGCACACAACTCCAAGTCTCAACAAGTAAATGATTCTGTCCAGACACGAAAATCCTCATCAAGAAAGTAACGAACGCAATCAACCCACCAGAAGCCGGGAAGCTGACAACAAGTAGCCCAAAGTAAGAAAGACAAACTACAAGCTACACCATAAATACCCCAATTATAGCCAAGTTGAAAACTCGAAGGCTGAAAGGGGGTATTCGTATCAAAAACTGGATTGGATTGGACCATCTTAGAATTCTTGCACCTGCAGGAATATGTGCAGAAGGCTCAAGAATCACTTATCTACAACATATCCATGAACTCAAGTTTGCACACAATGCAACTGCAAATATACCCCCGATAATCGTGGATGGTAAGCACTCACGTCTTGCTCACTCCACAAGTAGAGGTCGTGAGTATTGCTTGCCTACCCTGATGATCACTATGGTCTCAAGTTTCATGACTCTAGGCATAACATTGACCTCAGGCACCACATTTCTGCTGTCTCTATGATTATCCAAGGTATTCACAACATTCACCTCAGGCACCACATTTCTGCTGTCTCTAAACTCTTCCTAATGTGTTCATTCATGTTCCAAGATTCTTCTTCTATGTTGGTCCGGAATGTTTGTTTTGGACGTATTTAAGGTTGTGTCAGTTTACAGCAGAGCTGCGATATTTGAGCCTTTCGCAGACACATGCTTCTTCAGGTTTTTGTTGCCCAGTTTCACCTTCTTGGGATCCCAAGATTCACTACCACACAACAGAAGAGGTTCTATATAACATTTCAGTACTCACCACTACCCACTTCCTTCAATTCATAAAGATATGATTGGGTTCTCAACTAATCTACCACTAAGATTTCATAAAAAAAGCTATTTGTTTTGGGTAAATGGGAGATTTCATCATCAGAAACCTACAACATCATCATGAGAACATTGAAAACCATCAAAACTAGATCAAAGTCACCTGGCACAGTAAACAAAACAGTAACGATGATAATATCCTGACAATGTACTAACATTGCCATAATAATAAAAAATAAAAACTATTTATAAGAACATGAAAGTGCAGGATTCCTAAAGGCATGAAATGACTGTGGCATTCCTTGCCACATATTCAAATGATAATTAAATTCTATGTGCCACTAAGTGTAAATCAATATGTGCATACTAACATGAACATGTTAGACAAACACAACTTCTGTAAAGTCGATTATCCCCAGTGAATCATGCTGTTTGACTTTGTAACTTTCATGCCAAATTATTTTTTGGGGCATTAGCTCACTCGCTTTGAATTCAAGCGTAGCCCATAAATGTGCTACTATTTTTAGTGCACTGGACAGATTTTTGCGTGTGGATTAGCTTTCACTATTACCATCCACTCCGACTTCTGAGGCACTTGTTGTAATTTACCCCCCCCCCCCCCCCCCCCCCCCCAGACAAGGACAAGACATCAACATTTAAACCCAACTGACTGGTGTAGGGATTGAAACCACTACCTTGACATCAGCACACTGGAAGTTTAGGAGCAAATGCTCTTATCCATAGAGCATGCTGACCTCCACCAAATACATAAAACAAGGCATCAGAATCTTTCAACAAAAAAAACTAACCAAATACATAAAACAAGGCATCAGAATCTTTCAACAAAAACTAACCAAATGCATAAAACAAGGCATCAGAATCTTTCAAGAAAAACTAACCAAATACATAAAACAAGACATCAGAATCCTTCAACAAAAACTCACAGACCTCTGCCTAGGTCTATATCTACTAGTTAACAATATCAACAAGATATACAAGTGCTGGCAGCATTTCCTTGGGGCAATAAACTAAACACTGTTTGCCCTGACAGTCATCATACAGTCAACAGGCCAGGTTTCTACAATCCCCCCTAGGATAAATTACCTTTGCCTGAGAGGGGAATCTAAAACTGGCTGCCTCATCCCATAGAAAACTGTAGCTGCAAACATGCAACCAATCATGAACAAAGAACTTGGCTTGAATTGGCTGAGGATCCATGTTCCATTGTGAGGTGAAAGGTTCCACTGGTAGGTGAAAGGTTCCACTGGGAGGTGAAAGGTTCCACCGGGAGGTGAAAGGTTCCATTGGGAGGTGAAAGGCAGCAGAAGAAGAGAAGGGACAAGTAGCTAGGTTGTGGTGCTAGTGTAGTTATCTACCAACATCGTGGACCAGGGTGTTAGTCAACAGATCATTCTCATTGCACATCGAACCATTCAGTCCATAAGTGCTTAGATTCCCTCCTCAGTAAATCCTGCAGCATGTAGCTGCTACCAACACCAGTTCTGTGTAGTTTATTAATCCTCATTGGCTTTCCGCATAGTGTTCTTGTTTGGCCACATCTCTTTTAACTTGCTGTTCTTACAGTCTGACCATGGTTGAAGATTCAGTCATTACTTGGTTTTCGCAAACGACTTACTTTTCATAGAGCATTCAGTATATCAGCCTGATCCATGGCTCGTCCACCATCCACAGTAGCCTTACCTGCAAGCCTGTCAGCCTGCTCATTTCCTTGTACACCAGCATGCCCTGACAAAAAAATGCAACTAATCTTTGCCAGCCATGACTGCCTCAGAGACAACCACCACTGTCTTCGGACCCACCCCCATCTCCCTGAGCATGCTCACTGAGTTACAAAGGACCAGGGTGAGATGATCAGCAGTGGCAGGGATGAATTTCTTCTGACCAGTACAGTTCTGCGGGTGACCAAAGGGTAGCACAGCTCTGGGATGTAACAGATGGTCTGTGTTATACTGATCATACTACCCATATTTTGTCATTTGACCATGGGAACATTTTGGTTTGACATAGATCCTGGATGAGTTTTGGCTAATGGACTTTACAATTGTTATTTCTTACTGGGAATTAGCATGAGAAATAAATGCATCGGTAATGATCAGCACTCATGGTGAGGAATGGAAAGAGTTTAGTTCAGTTTAGTCGACGGATCAACATCACAGCACACGGGTGTATCCCATAAGTGCTACGTCCTACTCCTAACTCAAGCCTGAGTCTGGAGAATCTCAGCTCAATGCACTAACTCCATAGCTCTGGCAAGGATCCTGAAATACTTTGGGTAGATTTTAAACTCAAAATTTTGTCCGGCAGCGCCGTTAGGCTGCTCTTTTTCGATTTCCAACTGCCAAGGGATTTTTTACATGCGCAACAATACACACGGGCATGCAATCTCACTACCCAGAGGCCAGGGGAAAGTTTGTTACTAGAAATACACGTGAAAATACCCCGGCCCTCACCGGGGCTTGAACCTGGGACCTCCAGCACTCGAGGCGGACACCATACCCCGAGACCAGGAAGGACCACTAGGAATGGAAAGAAGTAGATATTAGAAGATACACTAGACAGTGTGTGTTGAAGTAGACATGTCCCTTCAGCGAGGCAATGTTTTAATTTCGAGGTGACAGGTTCAAACCCCAGTGAGCTTATGGCTTTCAATGTTTCTATTGTCTAGTGTGTCTTTTAACAGATTGAGTGCTAAACAACAAGTAGGTTTACATTAAAACAAACATGAAAGGGGGGAAATGGGAAGTAGGGGTGTGTCACAGTTATGACTTCACAGTTGTTAATATGGTAGCTGGCGTATTGTATTCTATATCACATTAAAGGGGCTCCAAAGGTAAAACTACTGTATTGATATTTAACTATTTTGATTTATAAGTTTGAATAAGACGATTTATCATCCCACGGCACTTAATCAGTTAATCTCTACTTCTTTGTTTTTTTTTCACACCACGAGTGCTTATCAATATATATGAATGTATTTCTCAAGCTATTTCAATGATCTCTTGGTTCCCCAGCAAAAAAAAAAATGTATAGCTGGGAATTAGAACTGAAAACGATTGGGGGGGGGGGGGGGGGGGAGGGGGAGTGAGACAGAAAGAGGAGGAGGTTGTTGAGAACAACAGAACTAGAGGGCATCAAATGATACAAATGACCAGACAGCATCAAGGGGTACGAATGCAGATTAGCAGGTTAGAATGTAGCAAGAGGTTAGAATGTAGCTATGGTTAGAATGCAGCCTAGAGGTTAGAATGAAGCCTAGAGGTTAGAATGTAGCTAGTGGTTAGAATGTAGCTAGTGGTTAGAATGTAGCATAGAGGTTAGAATGTAGCCTAGAGGTTAAATGTAGCCTAGAGGTTAGAATGTAGCTTACAAGTTAGAATGCAGCCTAGCACAATGTATAGTCAAGGTTCTGGACAAACAGCTCTTACCGCAGAAATGGCACTAGATGATGATGAGAACAACATAAGTCTCCAGATGGGTTAGGGTGGTATCCTAAATGCTTGGGGATCCACTGCTACTCCTAATTAGCTTAATTATTAAATATTTATATATTAGTTTGTGTGTGCGTGTGTCTATATATATATATATATCCCCCATCCACAATGAACAGAAACAGACATTATTCCAATAACACAATGTCTTCTTCTACAGTTTCTTGAGAAGCTGATGTCACTGCATCAGAAGAAGCCGCTGTCATCGCATCAGAAATGGCATCCAATTCCTTTTGACGTTGCTCTTCTGCTTTTTTCAATTCTTCCGCCCGAAGCTGCTGATACCACTCGTCGTCTGAATAGTTGCCTTTGTCAAGAAATTCATCATCCTCATCAATTCTGATTTCATCATTGTCCTCTTCGCCATCAGAGATGGCTTTCTTTGCTAACATAAAGGCAAGCACAGCATCTTTCCACCACTGAGGCAGCACTTTGACAACTTCCTTGGGTGGTTGTGCCGGTGGGGCATCCTCGAGAGTCTGATTCCGAATGCGCTGGGATCTTTTACGAAGGACCAGGTCGTATTTATTATTCCTGCTGCCTTTTGGTCGACCTCCTCTTCGTCTGCGCTTTGGTTCTAAATATAGTTAAAAGAAAATGTTAATGAGACAAATAAACTCAAACGCTTGGAAATAAAAGACGTTAATGAGACATAAGAAGTATAGTTAAAGTTAGCTGCATATCCTTTACAGGATGTCGCAGTCAATCCCAGCATTTTTGGCTGTTTGTGATATCTTGGCAAGTTTATGTTCAGTAGTTTATCATTTCTTTCTGAACAACTGGCACTCATACCACTGTATGAAAACCAGCGCAAGGCAGTCTGATGCCAAATCACCAGCATCTGTGTTTCAAATGCGGTATGCAGGATTACAAATTGTGTCCATAATCCCTTTGTCACAGAGCTGGTGTAAGAACTAAACAAAACAAAAACTAAACAAGAAACAAGAGATTAATTACTAAAATCTTGACAAGTGTTCCGCGTGAAATATGTTTACTGTAACAAGGTAACATTTGAACAATGTCATGGTGCCCTATCTTGTCCACCGGTGAAGTGGTTGAGAACTGTACACTCATGGCAACAATGAGAACAGGATTTGAACAAAAGAGAGGAACTACCTGTGCAAAAAGCTTAATTTAACAAGAAAAAAACGGCCTAAAACATGAAGATATTTTGGAAACAAGCTGGTGCAATAGCAGTGTTAAACCTCGTCAAAAGATAGCAAGTTAAATGGTTTGGCCACACATAACTGCACGGATGGCACAGACAGAAGATATAATCTTGCAGGTTAGCTAAATGAATGATTAATAAACAAGAAACATTCACTATTCTGTGCCTGTGCAGAATAGTGGGACTAAAATGGTATGACATAACCACAAACGTAGAGCTCATGGAGAAAACTAAACACATTCACTTAAAGGTGAAGAAAATACTCGGGCGCCGGATAGGACACACACTGAGAAAACATTAGGAAAATATAATAAGACACTCTCTTGTCTGAAACCTACAAGGCAAACAAAATAGCGGGAGGCCTTCAAACACAAAGAAGAGAAATACAGGTAGAGATGAATAATATTAGGTGGACATGGAGGGAGCTGCAGGGGATAGCAACAGATAGGATAGCTTGGCATGATTTAGGTGACGACACATGTCCCAAAGGAGGATAAAGGGCAGAAGAAGGAGAAGATTAACTTAGTTCAGCAGACACGCAGGGACCAGGAATGGACTGACAGTGGCAGACAAGAACAGCTTCCACCAGATCATCATCAAACTGGACAGAGAGTGTAGAGCATGGTATCATGGGCTCGTGAAATTGTAGGGCCAAGAGCTGATGGTTGAAAATCCTGGAAGAGATACTGCAATAATGTTTACAGATGGCTCTGTGCGTAATGGACAGAAATGTGCCCAGAGATTCTCAGCTACAGTCAGGGGGATGAGCATATGGAGCCTACAGACTTTCAACCTTCGTATGAAGATAAAGATGACTGCGATCACTGCAGCTTTGAGGTAGCTGGTAGGTACTAGAGTCACCAAAGGAATCATAATGTATGATTCTCAGCCCCAACTCCATACAGTTTAAAATGGGCACACGTGACTTGAGTGGGTACAAGAGCACAGACACTTCTCTCTTAAAAAGACAGATGGATAAGCTGTCAGGGTCACGCTGGAATGCGAGCAGGTCTATTGTATAACCAATGGCTGGAACGCTCACAATGGACAAGACACATTCTGACGGCTACCTATAAATAACTGGACATTCTGACGGCTACCTATAAATAACTGGACATTCTGAAGGCTATCTATGAATGACTAGACATTCTGAAGGCTATCTATGAACGACTGTACATTCTGAAGGCTATCTATGAATGACTGGACATTCTGAAGGCTATCTATGAATGACTGTACATTCTGAAGGCTATCTATGAATGACTGGACATTCTGAAGGCTATCTATGAGCGACAGCTATCTGCAGTTACAAAAATAGATGAAAAAACATATGTAAGGATGCAAGACTCTAGATTTAGGTGTGATTCCAGCGAGAACTCTCAGATGGGTTCTTATCCAAATGGAAGAATGTGATTTTAGCCTTCCCCCTCATTCCTGGGTAGTACATCAAAGGTCAAGGCATCTGGGATAAGTGGGAAGCAATATAAAGGTTCTGTATTAAGACACTACAAACTCCTTGACAGTTTGCAATGACCAAGATTTGGCTGAACAGGGTGAACATTTCAACAACTGCAAAAACCTACTCACAATAGAATATTTCTAGCTTACTCTGAGAGGAGATGGGCGCCACTAAGTAGATATCTGACACCGTGAAATAATGTAGGTTAGCCTACAATGAATGTTGATGCTTCTACCATGAGAAACATCTCACAGGATCAAATCCTGCACCACTCACAGGAAACAACATTGTAATGTCAACCAAAGCTGGCAACAATCTGCTAACTTCTGCCAGGTTTAGCTTACCTTTAACATTCTCATTGCAAGAATCAGATTTGTCATTGTTGGTACTTGGACTCTCTCCACGTTTAGCTTACCTTTAACATTCTCATTGCCAGGATCAGATTTGTCATTGTTGGTACTTGGACTCTCTCCACGTTTAGCTTACCTTTAACATTCTCATTGCAAGAATCAGATTTGTCATTGCTGGCACTTGGACTCTCTCCAAGTTTAGCTTACCTTTAACATTCTCATTGCAAGAATCAGATTTGTCATTGCTGGCACTTGGACTCTCTCCAAGTTTAGCTTACCTTTAACATTCTCATTGCAAGAATCAGATTTGTCATTGCTGGCACTTGGACTCTCTCCAAGTTTAGCTTACCTTTAACATTCTCATTGCAAGAATCAGATTTGTCATTGCTGGCACTTGGACTCTCTCCACGTTTAGCTTACCTTTAACATTCTCATTGCCAGGATCAGATTTGTCATTGTTGGTACTTGGACTCTCTCCAAGTTTAGCTTACCTTTAACATTCTCATTGCAAGAATCAGATTTGTCATTGCTGGCACTTGGACTCTCTCCACGTTTAGCTTACCTTTAACATTCTCATTGCAAGAATCAGATTTGTCATTGCTGGCACTTGGACTCTCTCCAAGTTTAGCTTACCTTTAACATTCTCATTGCCAGGATCAGATTTGTCATTGCTGGCACTTGGACTCTCTCCACGTTTAGCTTACCTTTAACATTCTCATTGCCAGGATCAGATTTGTCATTGTTGGCACTTGGATTCTCTCCATCTGCCACTGAAGCCATGTTGTTAATGTCACCTTGTACACTGTTCTCTGCCTGTAAGGTTGATGTCTCCTGCTGTTCAGATCCAACTCCTGTATCTGGTGCTGGCACTGCAGCTTGGTGTTCTGTACTCACTCCAGCGTCTACTTCCATGTTTTCTTCTCCGCTGACAGGTTCATCAGGCTTAGCTTTAGACACTTTCTTTCCCCTTGCTTCCACGGAGGATGCGTTTATTGCTTTCAGGTGTTCCCTTTTTGCTACAGACATCCTGCTCCTAGTCCTGTGGATGAAAAATATAAGGTCTCAGCAAATATGTAACACACGAGAAATTCCCCCCTCCCCCACCCCAAAGCATATCATGAAAACGAATCCCTACATGGAAAGTAAATGGAAATAATGATTTAAGTTTCATAATAAAAGTCACAGTACACAATTAAGTTATATAAACTAAAGTTTTAAAAAAAACATAAATTACGCAAGTAAAAGAAAAACACACACAAAATCACCATGTGACATTAAAAACAGACATCTTCAAGATAATAGCAACAGATGCCAAAGACAACAACACTGGAAAACGTCACATAGTAATTAAAGTCAATGATAAATGAATATGTGGCATTAAGTTTGCAGACGGCCAAGTTATCATAGAAAAGGGGTCACAACCAAATTTACCAATGTCTTTCAACAGATTTTAAAGGTTTTCTCAAGGTAATTTTGAATTGATCAAGGTTGTAATGCACGCATTTGCAACATTTGGTAAAAATGTGAAACACATATCTGTATGTATACAGACACATAGAAAAGACACAAATACATTCAATTTTAAACACAAAAATAAAAATAATGTTAAAAATTTTCCACACATATAAAAAAAAAAAAAAAAAACCTTTTATGTCTTGAGGAGTATTAGACATATGGTAAAAGTAAAGGACCCTGTAGGAACTTGAAGGCACACTGGGCAAATAGTGCTAGATCCATATTTTTATAGATCAATCGGCACTCACCAATGTGGCACTGAAATAACTTGTCATAACTTCACTTACGAAGGCGAGTAGTGTTTTAATCCCTGCTGAGCTAAGGAAGTTCAGGATGGATGGCTGTAGCAAGAATGAGAGCCACTTGTGAAGGTCTTAAAGCTTCAGATGGATGGCTGTAGCAAGAATGAGAGTCACTTGTGAAGGTCTTTAACCTTCAGATGGATGGCTGTAGCAAGAATGAGAGCCACTTGTGAAGGTCTTTAACCTTCAGATGGATGGCTGTAGCAAGAATGAGAGCCACTTGTGAAGGTCTTTAACCTTCAGATGGATGGCTATAGCAAGAATGAGAGCCACTTGTGAAGGTCTTTAACCTTCAGATGGATGGCTGTAGCAAGAATGAGAGCCACTTGTGAAGGTCTTTAATCTTCAGATGGATGGCTGTAGCAAGAATGAGAGGCACTTGTGAAGGTCTTTAACCTTCAGATGGATGGCTGTAGCAAGAATGAGAGCCACTTGTGAAGGTCTTTAACCTTCAGATGGATGGCTGTAGCAAGAATGAGAGCCACTTGTGAAGGTCTTTAACCTTCAGAACCTTCTGGACATGGAGGCATGAGCAGCAATGAGGGCTTCAAAAACACCCATCACGGAGATGTTAAAGGTGGACAGAAGATATACTAATGTGGGCAATAAATGACAGCCTGGTGCATGGTGACACAGTTCTGGAATCTTCAAGTACGACTGTTGGAGTGGGGAAACCAGTAGGGTTGCAATGAACACAGATTAGGATGGTTCTGACTTGTAGCTAACCAGTTACCAGAAGGAACACTCAGCATCCACACCACTGTACCTTTTCTGGGAGAGACTGATTGCTTATGGGCTTGTCCTGAGTGCAATGATACAGATTCTTCCTCTTAATAACAAACAGAACAGGGGGATTTGTGGGGAGAGATTATGGTGTCCACTTCGGAAGGCACGAGGTTTGATCTCAACACAGGCCTGAGAATATTACCAAAAGTCAATGGTATCTAATTATATACATCCCCTTGAGCCATAGGGTAGTAAAAGGATACCTAACATTCTCGGATACAGGTGAAATACAGAAGGTCCTATAGGCAAGCTGTGCATGTTAAAAATCCCACAGCAGTTAGAAATCATAAAGAGGTTGCTGCCGTAACAAAACTGTTAGGAAAGAAGACCTACCAATTGGTAGACAGAGAACGTTATCATGGATGGAATCTGTCTAGAGAAAGCAAAAGCATACACAAATGCATGATGAAGTTGACATGCTAACCTTTAAGGTGCAAAATAAGGTTTTAACACACTCCCTTGAAAGAGGGAAGAAGATGAGAAAGAAGAAGGAGAGAAGAAGGCAAGCAACAACAACAACACTACTTTAAGTTTTAGAAATATATCAAACCTCCTTTTAATCCTCTTCCTGGTCTTGTCTGGTTTCTGTTCACTAACATGGTTGGCATGTCTCAACCGGGTTGGCAGTGAGCCATCATTCAGGGGACTGGGTTTTACCGTTGACATGAAAACTGGCCACATAAACATGGCACGGAACCTGGCACACAGAAATTAAAATATACTTACAAACAGCATAATACAATAACCACACAATAATTATATATAAAGCAGAAATTTGATCTCCCAGAGTGGACACCATTAAGTGAAGTACTCCTTTGTCTTGTGTTTTTACAAATATTTTTGTTTTGCTTTTGTTGTTCCATGGATACAGACTTTGGTTGAAACATTCACCATGGCATGTTTTTGCATCCATCAAGCTTCTCAGTTGCATTTTGTGTTTTGAGAACTGATAAAACGATGGGATAAGTGCATGAATGTTGGTAGAGATTATGTTGAGAAATAAAGGGACAATTGATGTATAAAAATAAACTGGTTTCAAGTTGTTATCATGTGTAGTTATTTTTCTACAGCCATTTGTGACTTACTTATTAACTTACCCTCGTATGACTGCATGCTTTAGCAGACATTAATCAACACAATAAAGGATAAATAGTACAGGCTATATATGGCCGCATGCTTTAGCAGACATTAATCAACACAATAAAGGATAAATAGTACAGACTATATATGACTGCATGCTGTAGCAGACATTAATCAACACAATAAAAGGACAGATAGTACAGGCTATATATGACTGCATGCTGTAGCAGACATTAATCAACACAATAAAGGACAGATAGTACAGGCTATATATGACCACATGATCTAGCAGACATTAATCAACACAATAAAGGACAGATAGACTATTAATGTCTGCTAGATCATGCAGCCATAAATAGCCTGTACTATCTATTCTCTGTTGTCTTGATTAATGTCTGTAACAGCATGCAGCCATTTATAGCATATATTATCTATCCTTTCTTGTCTTGATTAATGTCTACTACAGCATGCAGCCATAGTGTGTTGTTTTGATCGCCATAAATATGCACATGTAATTTCACAAATACCTTGCTAACAGCAGCTTATATTCATCAGTCTTCCTGAGTGCTCTCATACATTCTGGAATGCTCTGAACCTTCCTCTGCCTTGATTCAAATGCCTGCACACCTCTGTGGCGTCCAACACTATCTTCTACTATTGCAGTTGGTTTTGCCTATCACAAATGAAATAAAAATACATTGAAAACTAAAACAATTTATCAAGTTCTGGCTGGCATCATATGTCTTTAAAAAAATAAAGGGTTGGGGTGGGGTTAAAAGTAAGAGAACTGACTTCAATGTGCTGGGTTTTATCCCATTAGGCATGGTGTCTTTTCACAGAGCAGCCTGCTGATATCTTCAAGAAAACTGCACTCATGAACCCAATGAAAGAGTCTGAAATCAAACCCAAAACTCTCACAATACAAGGCAGGAGATTTGACCACTGTACCATAATGATCCTCATAACGTGCCTTCAGGTCTCAAATCACAAGCAAATATACACAGAACTTCATCTTATTGAATAATCTCAGGTGCTGCATGACGTAACCTGTGTAGTTATTGTGACCAGTTACAGAACCCATGTAACACAACAAATTGTCAAACAGAAAACTAATTTTCCTCAGAATTACAGAAGATATAAAGCGGTGAGATAATGAAAGTGGATATCTGACTCCTGAAAGAAACCAAACTTCCATCAGACTTTTTTCTTTCCCAAAAGCACGAAGAAGAAGAAAGCTCAAAGGACACCATCTTGACAGTGATAAAGAAGCCACATTGGCAAGCTGAATGGTGGTCCAAAGGGGAGGAGGCAAAGGGGATGAAACATTTGGTAATGGGAGGTGGGGGGGGGGGGGCACCTTATTCTGTTGATCAGAGGCCCCCTATCATGCTTGCTCTGTGAAGGAATTATCCTAGATCGTTTATGACATCTGCAATAGTTTGAAAAGTAGGATGTTCTACTCCCAAGGGTTATTCTGTGTCAAGCAAAGACAGCATAAGTGTCAATTTAGTTGGTGGCCATATTGAAAAGGAATAAACACTGTACACAATTTTAGTTCTCCATGAAATGTCCTTCATAGTCACGGTTGTGTCTTATAATGTGGCTGAAATATTTAACTTGCCTCTTTTTTTATTTCTTTCACGGGGAGTGCGTGGTCTCGAGGTATGTGGGTCGCCTCGAGTGCTGGAGGTCCCAGGTTCAAGCCCCGGTGATGCCGGGTTTTTTTCTCGTGGACCTCTAGTAATAAATTTCCCCTGGCCTCTGGGTAGTGAGATCGGACGCCTGTGTGTATTGTTGCGCACGTAAAAAATACCTTGGCAGTTGGAAATCGAAAAAGAGTAGCCTAACGGCGCTGCCCGGGCAAAATTTCGAGCTAAAAATCTACCCAAAGTATTTCAGGATCCTCGCCGGTGCTATGGAATTCGTGCACTGAGCTGAGTTTCTCCAGACTCAGGTTTGAGTTAGGAGGAGAACGGAGCACTTATGGGTTGCACCTGTGTGCCGTGATGTTGATTCATCGACTAAACTAAACTAATTTTTTTCAACTCTCTTTTCATTCCCAGTTTTTCAAGAACCTCTGTATTTGACTTTTGTTTCCATGAAATATGATATATTCTTCTGTATATCCACATCTCCAGGGCCTCTATTTGACGTTATAATAGCTTGTTCATTGTGTAATGGTTATATGTTCAATTAAAGTCAATGGTATTAATTTGGGGAAAGTACAGAAATTCAAATATAGAGGAGAAAGTATAACATCAGATGAAAGATGGATGACATAGGTAAAGAACAGAACAGGACAAGCAAAAACTGAATTTTATAACATGAAGAACATCTGATGGAATAAATCCCTGTCATTGGAGGTTTAGAAAAAGAATTCTTGCATGTTACATAGAACTAGTTTTAACATATAGTTGTATATCCTTAACATTAACGCACGTACAAAAAATCCCTTGAAGTTTCATCAATGTAATTTTAGACAATTCCTTGTACATCAAAAACAAATCATCTAAATGTTTAGAAAGAGGCTAAGACATCTTAACACAAACAGAAAGCAACCATCATTTCAGGCTACATTATGGGGAGAGGAAAATTGAACATGAGCAAATGGAAAGATGTCAGGCAAGAGCGATAGAGGAAGACAATGAGAGAAGATTCCTGGCAGCCTTTTATCATGAGACAGAAAAGTGTCAACAAACAAACTGATACATGGCTGTTGAAGGTTGCAAGATGTGAAGAAGCACTGTCCATGCCAGTGGGCAGACACTTGATGTTGATGACAATCAATCTGACCCAAATCATATGTGAGATGAAAACAAACGAACATACGAGTAACAGGAACTGAGGAGCTCCATCAAGACAATACACACCATCATTCTTCACATCTGATTCAGAAGTTCCTGGTCAAGCACAAACAATCCACTGTTGTGCCAGGTTCTCTACTCTCGGGACAGGGCCCCTTGTGATTTGTGGCTGTTGCCCTACTGAAAATGGCACTGAATGGGACCAATTTTGAGTATTGAGAAGACAATATGAGGAATGTGATGGCCATGCTGTACTCCATTCCCACAGAGGCCTTCCTGAGATGCTTCCAACAATGGTGGGAACTGCTGAGAGAAGTATGTATAGCCGCATGGAGTGTTTTACTGTATTTCCCCCAGCCAAAGATCCGATATTTTTTGTTTAGCAGACCTTGTACAGTGTCTCCTAAAATGTGATTGCATGTGAACAATTTCTATACAATCTTTATAACAGAAAAGGTTAAAGATAAAGCAACTTTAAACCAAGCTATTGAAACACAAATTTCAAGGGCACAGTCAAATATACATATTATATACAAACAAATAAAGAGGTCTTAGAGAAATTGCAAATGAAAAAAAAAGATGATGGCAGAAATAAGTAAAGGAGATAAATCAAATAGTTTGACCATATCAACAGATATAACACTCATAAAAACATCCATCCATCATGTGCCATGCTGATAAGCGTGGGTGGTCATGTTCTGCGATCTCACTCGATCACCAGAGTTGTGGATCAGCTCCGTGTTCCTGTCTCGACCATGCCACCTGGCCAACCCATCCAGGTATTCACTTCTCAGTCTTCCCCTTGGTCTCTTCCCTTTGATCTTGCCAGTTGTCATCAAGTTCTCCAAGTCATTTCTTCTCATAACATGACCAGAAATTTTTGACTGTCTACGTCTAATGTCTCTAATCAGTTTACAATCTTCATTTGGTTCTTGAAGGACTTGTTCATTGGTTTTTCTGTCTGTCCATGGTATTCTTTGCATTTCCCTCAGAAACCACACTTCCACAGCCATCAGATGTTTTCCAGGTTCATATTATTACATACATATGCCGGTCTCCCTGGCCGAGGGGTTAGCAGCTTTCTCTGTAACCCCAAATACTCTTGTGGTTGACATGTGCGCACGAGAACTGGAAGCAGTTCGAGTCATGCCAGTGACTTATGATAGTATGGAGCCGGTCGCTCAGAAAGTCGTGGCGTGCTGATGAGTGTAATCTAGCCTAGGAATCAACATACAGCTAAAAGATGCTAATGTTGACCACAATATCCTGAAACAGGATGGAAAAGCGGGAAACAAAAAAAAATTATTACATATATATATTATAGTAGTAGGCCTTTTTCAGTCCTGTAGGACTACAGAGTTATGCCGCTGGGGAGGCACCTGGCAGCAAGGCTGCTGACTGTATACAGTCACATATATTATATTATTATATAAATTATGTTTCACGGTCTCATAAATACATTCTGGAAAGAAAAGTCCTAGGCAGAAAAGCAAGAGGCAGAAAAGAAATGACACAGGTCATTGCTGGCAATGATTAGTTTCATTTTTGTGCCAGGGCATTTGGGTTTACAAAGGCTGATATACTGAATGTTCTACAAGAAGTAAGTCGTTAGCGAGAACCAAGTGATGACTGTGAATCTACAACAATGGTCAAACTGTGAGAACAACAAGTTAAAAGAGGAATGGTCAAACAAGAACACTATAGAAAGGAACCCAAAGAAGAGTAATAAACCAACACAGAACTGGTTTCGTTTGCTGCTACACGCTGCGGGATTTACTGAGGAGGGGATCTGAGCACTTATGGACTGAATGGTTCAATATGCAATGAGGATGTCGATTAAACCAAAAGAAAACAATTCTAATGACTAAATCTCAATCGTCCCAATAGAAGAAACAACAAAAAATATCTATTAATTTGAATAGCTACTCCTTAGCAATTTTAAATTATTTAAAATACATTGTTTTAAAATTGTCTTAAAAACTCAGACATGAAGAATCTAAACAAAAGAGAGGAAACAATCAACTATCCTTACCTCAAATGCCAGAAACTTGTCATCCTCAGATTTGAAGTGAACAATTGTCTTAGACTCTTCATCAACTCCAACTAACACTATTCTGGACTTGTTGTTTTTCAGCCTTCTGTTATTCAGGATGCTGTTGACGCAAGTATCTGGCAACTCCAGGTAACTCAATTCACTGGCCTCAGGTATTTCAGGTTCCGGTGCGATTGTCATAAACTGGGAGGGCCTGTCATTTTCAGTAAAAATAACACTTTCCTCGTCTTTGCTTTCAACGACTTCTGTTTTCACGTTGTCGATCAGACTACTGCATATGTTAATAACAGTTGGGGTCAAATTAGAATCATCATCCTCTAAATGAATGACAGCTACAACATCGTCTTCGTCCTCCACAGCAGCAATGTTATTTTTGCTCAGATCCAAAGCATGCATGGAATACCCATCATCCGGCCTGGTGATGCTACTGTTTTGCACGGGCACACCCCAATTGGAGACAGCAGATGTGAGCCCGCCATTATTACCCGGATCCTCACTACAAATGTTATAACTGACAGTTGTGGCCGCAGGATCAGGTTTGACCATTGTGACTGGAATCAGCGAGAAGTTATTCTGCGTCAATGGTGGGCTCATGCTACGAGCCTTACATTTACTGGATGTCGGTTTCTTCAGATTCTTCCCAGAAACACATTCACTGGTAGGGCAACCAGTGAAACCCACAACAACTTCATAGTGACTAGATGCCTTGGCTTTACTTCTTTTAGTTTGGGATTTTCTAGGTTTGCAAACTACTGGCTTGGCATCATCACAACAATCAAGTACACTTTTGTTGGTGAAGTTTGGCAGATGGCCTCCCCGTTCCTCCAGGGGAAACATCATGGCTCCAGCTTCAAAGGCAGCAGGATCATTATTCTCTGTGTTTGAATGTAACATGTTTTCACCGACAGTCTGAAAATGATGCTTGGATTTCTTCTGCATCTGCCCAAGACGGCCATAAGGTTTGAAACTACTGGCTTGTTCACGAAGCTGTTCAAGAGTTGTGTATAAAAACCAAGAAGCTGTGTCCTGAGGATGCGATTCATCTTCGCCACCTGTTGCTGGTGGGTCTTCATTGTTATAAATTTCATTACTCACAGTCATGTCAGGCGGGTCAGTAGTACTGTCGTCCTCAAGTCTATGAAGCCGCTGTGTTTTGTCCTTAAGTTGGTCTTTCATCAAAAACAAAGCTCTCAGGCCTAAAAGAGTACTCGAGTTGGGAGGCAAAAATGGCAGATTGGTGGGCATTTCCTTTTTTGAACTTGACAACTGTTGCCTCTCAAACATGATTTCCTCTTTTGAAAGAATCTTAAACACTTTCTTTGCAGGCTCATCAGCAAATTTACCTGACAATAATCTTGAACTCTGTCTTTTCCTTTGTTTTATTGGAGGCACAAGAGGAACTGCAAAATTATGGTCTGATTTTGAAGCTGCTGCCGTGCTTTCTCCAGCTGCAACTTGGTGTGGTAAATGATTCGGTGTCAAAGAAGTGTTAGATAAGGTAATCTGAATGTTAGAAGTAGGGTTTGTGCTGGCAGAATTTGAAGCCTGAGTTTTTGAGCGGGCCTCCGTTACTTCTGCATCAAACACAGTTTCTGAAATACCAGTAGGGTTACAGATCATAATCGATACATTTTTATTGATCTCCTCCTCCTTTTTGTCAATTAGTGTTTTGAAATACTCAAGATCATCATCAAATGCACCGATTTTATTTTCTACGACTTTACCAAACAGATAGATCTTTTCTTGATGAATTTTTCTTAAAGATTTCAGCTTTTTTCTGAGAATTCTCAGCTGACTGACTGATTCAGTGGCATCAATTTTTGCTTCAAGATCCTGAATTGCCTTCTGGGTCTCAGCTTCTTCCTTTTGAAAGTCTGGGTCGTCTTCATACGATGGTTGGTTGGCCAGCTCTTCTTGGTAATTGAGACACTGATGTCGACCAGAATTGCTTAGACTTTTAGCATCTGTGCCCAAGTACTGGAAAATTGGATAAAAAAACACAGGCTAAGTAAATTTAACAAAACAGTGATAATGATAAGAAAATGTCATATTTGCATGTGAATTCTCTATCAAGGTTCTGAAAATGCACATAAAAAACACACAGGGCAGGTTAATGCAGTATAACTTGTGAATTCTGTTTCAAAGTTCTAAAGTAAATTTACATACAAATAAAAAGAGTAAGTTTAATGATTGATTGATTGATTGATTTAGGAATCGACATCACAGCATTTGGGGCATTCCCATAAGCGCTCCGTCCCCATCCTCAGCAGCCAGTGAAGAGTTCCAACACTAATAGTACCAGTAGCAATCTGATTATATGTCTGTCTCGCCTTTCCTCTGAGCGTTGAGCGTCAGCCAGATCCCCTCGTCACTCCTCGCTGTCTCATTCTTGCCAGACCATGGCAATCCATTTGCTCCTCCGAGGTGTGCATGTGCTCCCACAAGGCCGCAACCATGTCTGCCTTGTCATGTAACAATAATCCACCAAGTTCTGCAGAGCCAGCCAATCTGTCCGCCATTTCCCAGCACACCGGCATGCCCCGGAGAAAAGATCTAGGCGATGCTTGTCGATCGTGACCTCCAAAGCAAAGCAAGCCACTCCACACGAAGCCTGCCCGTCCTCACCCTCGTCAGCATGCTTTCTGAGTCAGTTACAATCACGATGTGTGTGTGTGTGTCATATTATCCATCCAGCGGAGAGCTGCAGTGACCGCCTCCACCTCCATTCTTAAGCAGAGTAAATTTAATAAGGTGAACTTTCATAAAAATGAAAGTGTTTGCATGTGAATTCTGTATATAGGTTCCAATAAATCACAAACACCCTGAATAAATTAATGCAGTACAACTTCCACAAATTTGTCAGCACTTAATGTTAACAGGTGAATTCTGTATCAAGGTTCTGAAACTTCAAATGCAAATACAAAGTGCAGGTTAACGCAGTTGTGACGGGACAGCCGCAGCAGCATCCGAATGACCCAAGTTAAAAAGGAATTAAAGAGCCCACATTATTTTTCTATCATTCTCTAAAAGCATAAACGTCCACCAGAAAATGATAGAAATGCAATAAACTTGAAAACAAGAGGAAAATACATTTTGACCACGGCACCAGTCGGGGCGGGCGCTATCAAAGGTTGAAAACTCATTGTTTTCAGTACAAGGGACGAGAAAGACAAAGTGTGAAATCTAGGCTGGGGCCGACGGCGTTGATACATCGCGGAGCCAGTCAGTTGAGATTGACGTGTTAGTTTACAAGCCTGCGGTTGGTATAGGGACTAACACCTTACGTTCAACAGGACCTAACGTGTGAACCAGCCACGGCAGAATGGGAGATAAGAGGGTCAGCCAGACCCGTCTGAAATAATACATGGCAGTGCTACTCAGGGGAAAACCCCGTGTGATCCAAAGACGGCAATTTAATGCAGGCCTAACACCTATCTAAAAGTCCAGACTTTGTGGAGCCGGGACGTCTGTAATTGCCACCACAAAGGAGCAATTAGGACCAGATGCTTAACACCTCTCCGCAATACTACGGGGCAAAGTAGAAACACATGGCTGACACATTCCTGCCAGCAACCGGGAAGGCTGGTGTTACCAGCCTATTGGAATGTAATGACGCAACTACATTGCCGCCAAAGCAGGTTTCATTGTTTCAGGCGTGGGGGGCATCGGTCAATTTGATTGACAGATGAAACTACCCTTCACAGGAAAGGAGGAGGGGTGAAAAGAATTTGGCACTTAATCCATCTAGGGAAATCATCTTACATGGAAAAATAGGCGGAGTTAATGAAAAGGGGAATATTAATTAGCCAACCTGGAAACTAGCCAGGAATTGAATAGAATAAAACTACGAGCAGTGGCCAGCAAGACTTCAGACGCATTCACAATAGTGTACCAGGGAAGCCGGAATTTTAATTTCTGGTGAGAGATTACCCTCTCGTTTTGTTACTTCGATACAATGTCGTATGACAGGATTTCCTAGCTATAACCCAGGTAATACCATTACTCTGATTAGTTTGTCTGCTAGTCTGAAGGCTTGTGTAGTTTCTTGTTCTGCATATTCTCCAAACTTTACACTGGTGGATTTTCTTTGTACTTAATGTTCCAGTTCTAGCTTTACGATTTCACTGAGAACTATTTTCTTCTTTCATTCACCACTTGGTTGTCTGATTTGTTGTATGTGATAATTTGGAGAAATCCATTATCCAAGCTACATGAGCGTGTGGCTTATGCATGTACAGGAGATACATTTAGATTCATCCTGTATGATGTTAAACATTGGGGAGACTGACTACTTAGGAGAAATTCCTGAGAGCTACCAGTCTCTTGATAGCGTCCAATTAACAGTGATTATTTGGACCAACACTTTGAGTGCCTACCAAGATTGGGGTGAAACCACTTGGTTTGAGGAATGGCACCAGTTCACCTTGTCTGCATGATGTCTGCATGAGGACAGACATGACTTAGGACATTCAATATCCCAGACAGATTCAGGGAAGGCATTTAATGTTCGACAGGACTGTGCGACCAGCCCTTCCGACAAGACAGTATGAATGAATCAGAAAGGGAAAGAGTAAGTGAGGTGAACTTATATGGGAAACACTCCATTACACAAATGTATATGAATATGTATGTTTTGAGCTATAGATGTTCTAAATAGTTTTATTAATATATACATATATATTTATTTATTTAGAACTGATATATGTTTATGTAACATGCCATCATATATATCATCATACCATCATATATTATGACTTGAATGTATGTTTATATGAATGTATAGACATATGTGTTTGAGATGTGTAGACGTAGATACTACCCATCTCCGTTCGTTTCATTCCAGATCTCTTAGGAGCAATGGACAGTCAACAACCCATATCAGGAAGTGACTTAGCCGTGTGAGGGACCAATTTGGACTCCTTCAATCTGACAGTGAACTGCGTCTCACTGGGGGAAGCATGACCTATGTGCTTCTGAGCTTTTCAGCCAGATGAGTTACGTATACCATAATATAATCATCATCATCATATGATCATCAATAGCAATAATAAACACAGTTGTTGTATTTTAAAACTCAATTTGTCCGTATAATTCTAAATGTTTATAAATGTTTGTGTAGCTTAATCAAGTACACACATTATATCATTTAGTGGAGGTTCGCACATATTGTCCAGAAGTGGGAATCTATGTCCGGGAGGTATCTTGCCTATGCAGTCATAAGTAACCAGATTACGTTGCATGTCTTAACTCCTCCTTTCTCACTTCTGGTGATACCAAGTACAGCCAAAACTATATAGATATATTCTATCTTCAACGGGCCACTTCTTGGCTGTTTTCTTGAGTATCAGGGACAGTGTCTTAATCAGCATAAAAGACACTAGTTCCATGTTTTCTCTCTGGGACCTGGGTGGTAATAAGTCCCTTCTGACAGAATTAGGGGATCTTAAACTGCATCCAGAACTAAAACACCAGTAGAAGAAAATGATTTTGGCTGAGTGGTTGCCCATCTGGGATCTAACCCCAGCCAGTTGGTGACAGCAGTACAACTGGCACAAACATGACTAAATCTAATGTTAACTTGTTAACTCTGTATCTGTATCATAGTTCTGAAAATTCACATACACTCGGAGTAGGTAATGCAGTCATTGGCACCTTTCTGTCTTGACAGACGATAGTTTGGTACATTGTGCTTTAAAAAAAAGGCTTAATAACTACGATCCATGGCAGTGGCGAGTGTGGCTGGTAAGGCCAATTCTTGCTGCAAATGTTTGCCCACAGTAGGTGCATGTGAAGACATGGTCATTTCCACCATTTTGCACCATCTTACGTCTCTCACGCTCTGTTTGTGCTTTATCTGCAATCATTTTCTCCTTTGTCTTTATTTCATTTCTGATAGTTGCCCTCCATGCAACATGTTCAGCGGCGACGTGCTCCCAATGTGCATTATAAATGCCTGTATCAATCATGTCCCGCTTACATACATCTTTGTATCGTAGTAGAGGCCGACCCTGAGATCTCTTACCCATCTGTAATTCACCAAAAAAGATGTCCTTTGGTATTCTACCATCATCCATCCTCCTAACGTGTCATATCCATCTAAGTCTACGAAGACTGAGCATGGAATACAACGTCACACAACCTGATCTTTCCAATACTTCAGTATTTGTGATTTAATATTTTGATACTTATTATAGGTAATGCAGTACAACTTTAAAAAATATGACTGCACATAATGTTAATGAATTCTACAACAAGGCTGTGAAAATTCACTAGCAACCAACACAGAGCAGGCTAATACAGTAAAACGGCCATGGCTGTGTTAAATCACTTCTAATGTTAATATTACTATTATGTTAGTCCTATATTACATATACTGACGACAGCTTAGAATACGTATAACGAAGACACAAACAATAGATTGCACGATTTATTGCCTGGCATATTTTGCTGCACCTCGCCAGATACATACTGCAGAATTCACACAATATAAAGTAAAATGACTAGATAAATCTTTCAAGTTGAAATATACACATGTTCGCACAGTAATGTCAATTGTCTACCACAGTAATTTTAAACTGACTAACATGTCTTTCTGTTTGCACAAAACTGGCTTATGTAGATTAATCATTATGGCTTCTGCAAACTTTAACAAGCGAGTATTTTGTGTGTTAAATAACACACGAAAGGCACCGTCTCTATCAATCACATGGCTGCTTTCCAGCACATGCCTATCATTTGATGAAGCGGGAAGCTTCCGGTGTGTCGGCCCCACTAGGCTCTCCATCGCCTGTGTGCTTAGAATAAGACAGAGTTGAGAGTCAAATGTCCTAAGAAACCCCCAGGAAGGTTAACCTGGTCAACAAATGCCCGCAGAAGTCGGATGTGTCAGCCTAACGGCGCAAGAACGCAGCTCTGCTGTAAACAGGCACAACGCAATCACATCCGGAAAAAAACTCCAGATGAACGCAGAAGAAGAAGACACAGACTTAACAGTCTAGATTATATCGACTGACAATTCAGAATAATACAGACAGAGGTAAAAGAGTCCAAGGATGCAGATGTGTGTTGTAGTTAACAACTCAAAGACAGACTAGGTGTTGGGTGAACACAACTCCTGCGAGGTACCCGTCTGCATGAGCGATAGAAAGGCGGGAAATGGAGAGAAAGTGTGAGAGACTAGTCAGTGTGTGTTGGAGACTAGACGGATAATGAGATGAAATACAGGACGTTCAACTGGAAGAGACAGGGAGAGTTAGAATGTGATGCACGATAGGGAGATAATTGTGTGAACGTGTGAAAGTTAGTCCAAGTTAGTTCATTCATTCATTCAGTAGCATGTCCTTTACAGAACCTCGCTCCCATAACAACCTTCCGGAAAACTTCTCGATCACAAGCAAGATGTCCCGCGTCTGATACACCCATCTGGAGATCATCCGCCACATCCTGCACCCATCTTCTCTTTGGCCTTCCTCTTCCTCTCTTCCCAGGCATATACCCTTCCATTATTGTTCTCTCCAAACTGTCGTGATGTTTCAAGTGACCAAAATACTTCAATTTCCTTTGTTTTATCATCTTTAATAGCCATCCCTCCTCAATATTCAACTCTTGAAGTATGGATGCATTTGTTCTTTTCTTTACCCAAGATATTCTTAGAACTCGTCTATAACATTTATATTCAAAGGCATGTATGCGCTGTTCAGCTTGTTTAGTAAGTGTCCATGTCTCACAGGCGTATGTTGCAATGGGAAAGATGCATGCTCTTAAAAATCTAATTTTTGTAGTTCTGTCTGTCCCACACCATAATTTATTCATCTGTTTTAGTCTTTGAAGAGCAATGGATAGTCGCCGTTTTATTTCTTTCATTGTGTCACCATTATTCGTAATCAATGACCCAAGATATTCAAAATTTTCCACCACCTCCAATTTTCTCCCATTAATGTATATTTCTTTCTCCATAGTAGTTTTATCTGTATGCATTATCTTAGTTTTTGCTATGTTAAGATATAAGTTGTGATTTTCACTATTCAATTGTGTTGAGGCTATTAGGTTTTCTATGCCATTCTGTGTTGTGGATAGTAATACTGTATCATCAGCATATCAAATCTCCGGTATGTCATGACCGCCGATATTTAGGGCATCAAGTTAGTTACCGATTATAAATACGGTCAATGATAGGATATGAAATTGTGTTCAGGTTAGGGACACCATGAATTTTAGTTGATAAACCGTGCTTTTGTATGATTGCAGTATAAGGGCGGATCGACTGTAAGGAAAGTATGCAAGTGTATTAATAACCCCAGTTACATGATAAAAATGGTTTGTTGTGAGATAATATTTTAATGTAAATAAAATAACAGAGATGTGGTTTTTAAGACGAATGTTGCAAATTCCTTGGACTGCCAGAGTAACTAACGATTGCCTGAAAGACGCTAATGAAACTAGAACACTATATACAGCAATAAGAAAGAGACAAACAGCTTTCTTTGGTCATGTGATGAGAAGAGAGGCATTGGAGAACATCGTGACAACTGGAAAGATCGAGGGGAAGAGAGGCAGAGGCAGACCAAGAGAAATTATGCTGGCGGATTGAGACAGTGGCATGGAGGAATATCATCAGCAGAGTTGATCCAGAACACCAAAGACCGAGATCTGTGGAGAGCCATGAACGCCCACGCCAGCCGGCACGGCACTTGATGATGATACTATCTTCGGATGTTGGAGTGGAGTGTGTTCGTAAGATTGATTATTGATCTGTCTTTGGCTTGTTTGTACCCGTGATTCATTTGAGTGGAATAATTAGAAGGTCCCTAACACTACTGACTCTGTGCCAGTGTTATGAAAATGTGGGTATACAACTAAAGAAAGTTGCAAAACAAAGATGAAAATGATGAAATGTACAAGTGAATAAGAAATATCTCTGATATTACAACGAGAGTATGATAAGATGTTTTAAATCGGCTAATTGATGTTTGTCAGAGATCGTTTTTTTTTTTGCGCTAGCTCGCTTTGAACTCAAGCATAGTCCAAACATGTGCTACTAATTTTAGTACACTGGACTGATTTTTGTGTGTGGATTAGTTTTCCCTACCACCAGTGTCCCTCATCATCAGGGGATTCCACTCTGACTTCAGAGGTATTTGTAATTTATGTCCCCAAGTCAAGACGACAGGTCAAAATTTAGTCCAACTGACCAGTGTAGGGGTTGAATCCGCTACCTTGGCATCAGCACACCGGATGTTTATGAATGAGTGGTCTTATCCATTCAACGAAACTGATCTCCTGAGATGTTTTAAATAATTGGACTGATGTTTATCTGAGATGATAGTAAGGTTGATGGTTCAAACAATTCACATAAACCAATATACATAACTCAGATGAAAAGAAAACTTGAGACAGGTTTCAATTTGATATTCTGGCTGCTCTCAAGTCAAAACGGGGTCGTACTGTGCTCATTCAAGAAGTAGAAATAGCCATGAGATATCTCTCTCTATGGACTCATTTTGAATCATACAGAACCGAAATGATCACCTCTCGCCATTTTGGCTTCTCACACGGCTTCCTGGGGTTGAGTTGACGTTTCTAAGACAATCGTAGGTCTAGAGTCTATTAGCTCCGCTCTGATTTATTATGACATCTTTGCCTTTGCTATCAATTACTTTTTGACCATCTCTCAACTTTTATCAGTTTTTTCATACAAACCATGTGTTTTCTCAATCATCCATCCTTATCTTAACTTCATAGTAATCATACAAGCTGTTACCTGGTAAGGTTAACCCAGACAACAAACACCTGCAGAAGTCGGATGTATCGGCCTAATGGCGCAAGAAAGCAGCTCTGCTGTAAACAGGCACAAAACAACTGCACTTCGCCACGACGGGGATGAAGGGGGACTGCGTGGTCTCGAGGTATGGTGTCCGCCTCGAGAGCTGGAGGTCCCGGGTTCAAGCCCCGGTGAGGGCCGGGATGTTTTCACGTGGACTTCTAGTAATAAAATTTCCCCTGGTCTCTGGGTAGTGAGATTGGATGCCCATGTGTATTGTTGCGCACGTAAAAAATCCCTTAGCAGTTGGAAATCAAAAAAGAGTAGCCTAACGGCGCTGTTCGGGCAAAATTTTCAAGTTAAAAATCTACTAAAGTATTTAAGGATCATCGCCGATGCTACAGAGTTCGTGCACTGAGCTGAGTTTCTCCTGACTCAGGTTTGAGTTAGTTACACCAGTGTGCCGTGATGTTGATACATCGACTAAACTAAACTAAACACAACTGCGTCCCAGTGAGGGTCAAATGTTATTCAAAACACCCAGGAAGGTTGACCCGGTCAACAAACACCCACAGAAGTAGGATGTGCCTGCCTAATGGCACAAATATGCAGCTCTGCTGGTAAACAGACACAAAGCTATCACGTCTGAAAAAACTCTCAAGATGAACGCAGAAGAAGAAGATACAAGCTGATCATTTGAAAGACATGTCCAACCCACAACAAAGATACTGATAAGTAACTTTTATACCATGTTATATTACACTCTTGACATGTTGGAGGATCAAGGCAAAATTTATATATTAATAGCAACACACACAAAAAAGAACCACTGTCTTGAGCTTATGGTAAGTAAAAAGTAAAGAACCATTTTTTTGGAGCTTATGGTAAGTAAAAAGTAAAGAACAATTTTTTTTTGAGTTTATGGTAAGTAAAAAGTAAAGAACCACTGTCTTGAGCTTATGGTAAGTAAAAAGTAAAGAACCATTGTCTTGAGCTTATGGTAAGTAAAGAGTAAATGACCACTGCCTCCAGCTTATGGTAAGTAAAGAGTAAAGAACCGTTGTCTTCAGCTTATGGTAAGTAAAGAGTAAAGGACCGTTGCCTTGAGCTTATGGTAAGTAAAAAGTAAAGAACCATTGTCTTGAGCTTATGGTAAGTAAAAAGAAAAGAACCACTGTCTTGAGCTTATGGTAAGTAAAAAGTAAAGAACCACTGTTTCGAGTTTATGGTAAGTAAAGAGTAAAGGACCATTGCCTCCAGCTTACGGTAAGTAAAAAGTAAAGAACCCTTGTCTTGAGCTTATGGTAAGTGAAAAGTAAAGAATCATTGCCTCCAGCTTATGGCAAGTAAAAAGTAAAGAATCATTGCCTCCAGCTTATGGTAAGTAAAAAGTAAAGAATCATTGCCTCCAGCTTATGGTAAGTAAAAAGTAAAGAATCATTGCCTCCAGCTTATGGTAAGTAAAAAGTAAAGAATCATTGCCTCCAGCTTATGGTAAGTAAAAAGTAAAGAATCATTGCCTCCAGCTTATGGTAAGTAAAAAGTAAAGAATCATTGCCTCCAGCTTATGGTAAGTAAAAAGTAAAGAATCATTGCCTCCAGCTTATGGTAAGTAAAAAGTAAAGAATCATTGCCTCCAGCTTATGGTAAGTAAAAAGTAAAGAATCATTGCCTCCAGCTTATGGTAAGTAAAAAGTAAACAATCATTGCCTCCAGCTTATGGTAAGTAAAAAGTAAAGAATCATTGCCTCCAGCTTATGGTAAGTAAAAAGTAAAGAATCATTGCCTCCAGCTTATGGTAAGTAAAAAGTAAAGAATCATTGCCTCCAGCTTATGGTAAGTAAAAAGTAAAGAATCATTGCCTCCAGCTTATGGTAAGTAAAAAGTAAAGAATCATTGCCTCCAGCTTATGGTAAGTAAAAAGTAAAGAATCATTGCCTCCAGCATATGGTAAGTAAAAAGTAAACAATCATTGCCTCCAGCTTATGGTAAGTAAAAAGTAAAGAATCATTGCCTCCAGCTTATGGTAAGTAAAAAGTAAAGAATCATTGCCTCCAGCTTATGGTAAGTAAAAAGTAAAGAATCATTGCCTCCAGCTTATGGTAAGTAAAAAGTAAAGAATCATTGCCTCCAGCTTATGGTAAGTAAAAAGTAAATGACCACTGCCTCCAGCTTATGGTAAGTAAAAAGTAAAGAATCATTGCCTCCAGCTTACGGTAAGTAAAAAGTAAAGAATCATTGTCTTGAGCTTATGGTAAGTAAAAAGAAAAGAACCACTGTCTTGAGCTTATGGTAAGTAAAAAGTAAAGAACCACTGTCTCGAGTTTATGGTAAGTAAAAAGTAAAGAATCATTGCCTCCAGCTTATGGTAAGTAAAAAGTAAACAATCATTGCCTCCAGCTTATGGTAAGTAAAAAGTAAAGAATCATTGCCTCCAGCTTATGGTAAGTAAAAAGTAAAGAATCATTGCCTCCAGCTTATGGTAAGTAAAAAGTAAAGAATCATTGCCTCCAGCTTATGGTAAGTAAAAAGTAAAGAATCATTGCCTCCAGCTTATGGTAAGTAAAAAGTAAAGAATCATTGCCTCCAGCTTATGGTAAGTAAAAAGTAAAGAATCATTGCCTCCAGCTTATGGTAAGTAAAAACTAAAGAATCATTGCCTCCAGCTTATGGTAAGTAAAAAGTAAACAATCATTGCCTCCAGCTTATGGTAAGTAAAAAGTAAAGAATCATTGCCTCCAGCTTATGGTAAGTAAAAAGTAAAGAATCATTGCCTCCAGCTTATGGTAAGTAAAAAGTAAAGAATCATTGCCTCCAGCTTATGGTAAGTAAAAAGTAAAGAATCATTGCCTCCAGCTTATGGTAAGTAAAAAGTAAAGAATCATTGCCTCCAGCTTATGGTAAGTAAAAAGTAAAGAATCATTGCCTCCAGCATATGGTAAGTAAAAAGTAAAGAATCATTGCCTCCAGCTTATGGTAAGTAAAAAGTAAAGAATCATTGCCTCCAGCTTATGGTAAGTAAAAAGTAAAGAATCATTGCCTCCAGCTTATGGTAAGTAAAAAGTAAAGAATCATTGCCTCCAGCTTATGGTAAGTAAAAAGTAAATGACCACTGCCTCCAGCTTATGGTAAGTAAAAAGTAAAGAATCATTGCCTCCAGCTTATGGTAAGTAAAAAGTAAAGAATCATTGTCTTGAGCTTATGGTAAGTAAAAAGAAAAGAACCACTGTCTTGAGCTTATGGTAAGTAAAAAGTAAAGAACCACTGTCTCGAGTTTATGGTAAGTAAAAAGTAAAGAATCATTGCCTCCAGCTTATGGTAAGTAAAAAGTAAACAATCATTGCCTCCAGCTTATGGTAAGTAAAAAGTAAAGAATCATTGCCTCCAGCTTATGGTAAGTAAAAAGTAAAGAATCATTGCCTCCAGCTTATGGTAAGTAAAAAGTAAAGAATCATTGCCTCCAGCTTACGGTAAGTAAAAAGTAAAGAATCATTGCCTCCAGCTTATGGTAAGTAAAAAGTAAAGAATCATTGCCTCCAGCTTACGGTAAGTAAAAAGTAAAGAATCATTGCCTCCAGCTTACGGTAAGTAAAAAGTAAAGAATCATTGCCTCCAGCTTACGGTAAGTAAAAAGTAAACAATCATTGCCTCCAGCTTACGGTAAGTAAAAAGTAAAGAATCATTGCCTCCAGCTTATGGTAAGTAAAAAGTAAAGAATCATTGCCTCCAGCTTATGGTAAGTAAAAAGTAAAGAATCATTGCCTCCAGCTTATGGTAAGTAAAAAGTAAAGAATCATTGCCTCCAGCTTATGGTAAGTAAAAAGTAAAGAATCATTGCCTCCAGCTTATGGTAAGTAAAAAGTAAAGAATCATTGCCTCCAGCTTATGGTAAGTAAAAAGTAAAGAATCATTGCCTCCAGCTTATGGTAAGTAAAAAGTAAAGAATCATTGCCTCCAGCTTATGGTAAGTAAAAAGTAAAGAATCATTGCCTCCAGCTTATGGTAAGTAAAAAGTAAACAATCATTGCCTCCAGCTTATGGTAAGTAAAAAGTAAAGAATCATTGCCTCCAGCTTATGGTAAGTAAAAAGTAAAGAATCATTGCCTCCAGCTTATGGTAAGTAAAAAGTAAAGAATCATTGCCTCCAGCTTATGGTAAGTAAAAAGTAAAGAATCATTGCCTCCAGCTTATGGTAAGTAAAAAGTAAAGAACCCCTTGACACAACGTGCATAGGGCACATGGCGCTAGACCAGAATTTTTACAGACCAATCAGCATAGCATACGGTGCTAGCCCTATATTTGTATAGACCAATCAGCATAGCATACGGTGCTAGCCCTATATTTGTATAGACCAATCGGCACTCGGAGAGTGATGTGGCCAATTTCTCGCCGGCCACTTTCACCTCCAGGACATGTCCTAGATTCCATTTCAGGCTGGGTCGACCCATTCTCAATACATCTTCATGAATGGCAAGAAAACAGGGTCCTTTTTAACTTTCTATTTAATATCATACTCCAAGATCTGACAGATTACCTTCATTATCATAAGTGGTACAAGCCTGTCACATTCGTCCATCTCTTCCTCAACAACTTTTCTTGGTCTTGTATCTTTTTCTGGGGAGGAAAGATCATTTTAAAACTAATGATTTTACTCCATGACATTGCATACAAATATGTAACCCAACAGTGATTTTCAAATGCCACAACTTAACATTCATATGTACATACTTCATACATATATCAAGATCAAGGGTATATGATACTGTGAGCTAAATGGGATAAAAGCTGGTGCATTCAAGTCACATATATACTTCATACATATAAAGATCAAGGGTTCATATATACTTTATACATATAAAGATCAAGGGTTCATACACACTTCATACATATAAAGCTCAAGGGTTCATACACACTTCATACATATAAAGCTCAAGGGTTCATACACACTTCATACATATAAAGATCAAGGGTTCATCCATACTTCATACATATAAAGATCAAGGGTTCATAATACTTCATACATATAAAGATCAAGGGTTCATATATACTTTGAGCTATATGGGATAAACCCCAGTGCAATGAAGCCGATCCTCTTGCCCTGTGATATGTTTCAAACACTCTAACTGTAGGTCAGCATGGCCAAATGGGTAACATCATGTGTTCTCAAACATCCGGTGTGCTGATGTCGAGGTCAGGGGTTCAACCCCTACACTGGACAGTTGAAATAAAATGTTGACCTATCACCCTTGACTTGGGGACGTAAATTACAAGTACCTCTGAAGTCGGAGTGGGTTCGTCTGATGGCGAGGGACACTATTAATAGCGAAAGCTAACCTACATGCAAAATTCAGTCCAACACTACTTGAAGTAGTGCCTATGGACTACGCTTGAGTTCAAAGCAAGCGAGAGCAAGAAAAAAAACAAAACTCTAACATCTAGTCACTTCATATAATATACGCAGTACGGTCAATAAGTAATGCCTCCTATTTTTTATCTATGTAAATACTTTATCGGAGTGCAATTTATTAATTTAACAGGATTCCTCATACACTATTCTGCTTTGTTGATCACTACCAACCTGTTTCAGTCACAGGTTGCACAACAGTAACAGTTTAAAAATGACCACCAAAGCAGTTCGGTTAAAGCAACGTAATGTCATGGAATTCATCAATGTTGAATGCAAGACCCCAATTCACATTCAGGAACGTTTGAGTATTGTTTATGGAGATTCAACAGTGGATGTTAGCACTGTCCGACAGGTACGTCGTTGTGATGAAGCTGAAGTAGGTCAATCCACACTGGTGACGCAAAGCGGACTGGCTGTCCGCCAACCACATTGACTCCACACAACATTCGAGTTGATGACATCATTCGTGGTGACCATCGGGCAACACTGGATGAACTGTGTTCCATCTTGTCCATTAGTAAAGGCAGTGCCCAGACCATAATTAAAGACCTGGGTTATTCAAAGGTTTGTGCACAGTGGGTACCCGAATGTTGACAAACAGACCCTTAAACGTGCCGTACGCCAGTGGTTTAGGTAAAAGGACACAAAATATATGCCATATGAGAAGATGGACAAAACTACAAAGAGTAACGGAGACTACATTGAGAAATCAATTTTTGAAGTACAGACTTAGAACTTCATTTCAATGCAAATTTTATCTGTACCCACTCTGACTTCAGAGGTACTTGTAATTTACATCCCTAAGTCAAGGATGAGAAGATAACATTTTAGTCTGTCCGATTTAGGGGTTGAACCCTATACCTTAGCACCAGCACACCAGATTTTTAAGAATGTGCGCTCTTATCCATTCAGCCATACTGGCCTAACACTAATATAAACACCATCCTATCAAACTCTACTCTAAAAGGGTTAGATTAAAGGCAATAGGACTGATGTCATTGTACATGGTTTGAACCCATATGGTCTCTCTGCAGACTGGCAAGCTGCCTGCCAGGAACATGTTGGCAGAAGCCCCAGGAAGAGTTCTTTTCTTTGTAAAAAGCCACATCCTTGGAATCAGTTTGCCCGGAGATAGAGACCGCAGCTCCGTAAAGCACCACAGCTCTTGTGGTGTCCAGTGTGCTCCCATTGGCCCTTGAAAACCCCATAGAGACTGTGTGAATTTCATGCCAGGTCGTACCAATATTGGCAGCAGGTCTCGGAGATGCACAGCCAAAATCTGTAGCTCCAGTGATGACCCCCGGAGGCCTCTAGAAAAACTGTATTCATGGTCTGAAAGACAGTCTGAAAATGATCCTCAACCCTTAGGGCGCGCGGCAGGCCCGACTACTCCATCTTGCCCAAGGATATTTCACAAGCGAGTGGAGGGAAGGAGCTGGCTTCCTTCTCCTCTCAGAGACTGACAATGAGAAATGTATTTCATCTGCATGTCTAATCCGGATTACATGGCTTTACAGGTGATGGATCTAAACCAGCTAAGTAATTTTTCAATATTTTGTATGCAGTTATATCAATGTCTGTTTATTGCTTGCGTGCTGACAAAGACTCTAGTTGCAACATACCTTTTAGTTATATCAACATACCGTTTAGTTATATCAACACTCTAGTTGAAACATATCTTTAAGTTATATCAACGCACTAGTTGCAACATACCTTTTAGTTATATCAACTCTCTTTTTTTTTTTTTTTTTTTTTAGCATATCCTTTACAGGACTTAGCTGTCAACACGGGTTCCAAATGTTGCTGTATGTAGCCGAGGCGCGGTGTTGGGGTGAGCGCCCAACATTGCTCAAATACCTCAATGGCTCGTGAATACATAACCTATGCAGCAAAAGTCCAACTCCTGGCCTTCACGTGGCGGGCCTGTTTAAACTAACAGGAGAAGGGGCGACGGCGAGTCTCTGGCGCCGGAAAATAACCAGTATGCTCTAGATGTGTATGCACGGACATGCATGCGCAGACAGGCGTGTGCGCGCGTACACATCTACACTCGAGTGAGACCACAGTCTGCTCTAGCAAAGAAAGGTGCTGAAGACGGAGGCAACCAGCCAAGAGGCGCACCACAGAAATCAGGATGCCACGCAATCACGCAAAATGGAATATGTCGACTACTGCTAATCGTTATGGTGCTCGCCCTGCTTTGGACCCCCAGGCAGGTGCAGTGCCGGGCCCTATGTCTCGAAAGGGTCCAACCCCAACTACTGGAGGTCCTTCTCAGATGTCCTGTGGAGCCAGGGGACATGAGAATAGGACGACTGGCCATACTAAACTAAGACTTAAAATAATGCACTGGAATGCGGAGGGAGTCAGCAACAAAAAAGTTGAATTAGAAAACATCCTGGACAAAGAGAAAGTAAGCATATGTTGCTTGCAAGAAACTCACCTCAATGAAAATATAGCCTTCAAAATCAGAGGCTACCAGTGTTACCGATCTGACCGAAAGAACAGGCGAAAAGGTGGGATACTGACCCTTGTAAGAAATAACATCATGGCTTCCCAAATCAAAGTCTACATGGAAGGGGCTGAGTATCAGACACTTAAACTTAAGACAGGTAATACAGATCTACATCTGATCAATTACTACTGTCCAAGTGACCGCCCACAGGCACTGGACACTCTACCACTAAAAGAAAAAATGATTGTGTGTGGCGATTTCAACAGCCACTCGCAGAGCTGGGGCTATGATCACATGGACCAGAGAGGAGAGAGACTGGAAGACTGGCAAGATGAGAATAGATTCATGTTGATTAACAAGCCGTCCGACCCACATACTTTCTACTCGAGATCATGGCACTCTTCAACTACACCTGACCTGGCTTTTCATTCACCAGACCTGGAGTGGAACATTACACGAACTGTTGGGAAACAACTTGGTGGCAGTGACCATCGGCCAGTCTTTCTAACCGTAGAAAATGAGCTTGTAAGTGAAAGCAGCACCCTCTCGAGGTGGAACTACAAGAAAGCAGACTGGGCAATGTACAAGCATCGCACCAGCATACTGGTTAGAAACCTGAACACTGAGAAAGACATAAATAAAGCAGTTGAAGAGTTTGGGAAATGCATACTACAGGCAGCGCGAGAAACAGTACCAAGAGGAGCCCGTAAACAATATAAACCCTACTGGAGTAGTGAACTGGAACAGTTGCATAATGATGTTGAAGTGTGTAGAAAGCAAGCAGAGGCCACACCCAGCCAAGAGCACCACAATAAATTCCAGCATGCAAAAGCCAAATTTCAAAGGGCCAAGCTGCAGGCTAGACGGAAAAGCTGGCAGGAGAAAACGGAGTCTCTGAACTTTGAAAGAGACACAAGGAAATTGTGGAAGCTAATAAAACAGCTTAATGACGAGGGCACAGGGAGAAACTCAAAAATTGCACTACATAAAGATGGAAAAATCTTAACAAGAAAGCAAGCAGCTGACCATTTTGCGGACTCGTTCGCACAAGATAGCAATATCAAAATTAGTCCAGAGAATCAACAAGAGATTCGAGAGAAACGACAACATACAGGACAGAAGGAAATAGTACATGAGGTTCTGGAGGCACCCATCACAATCAGCGAACTGGAGCTAGCCATATAAAAACTGAAAATGAGAAAGTCACCAGGAGCTGATGGTATCTCCAATGAAATGATCAGGAACCTAGGAACAGAGGCCAAAACAAAGCTGTTGCAGATCTTCAATAACAGCTGGACCTTAGGCAGTGTTCCACAAGCCTGGAGAGAAGCAATCATGATACCCCTCCTAAAATCAGGGAAAGATGGTTCCATTGCCTCTAGCTACAAACCAATTAGCCTCACCAGCTGTCTCTGCAAAACACTGGAGCGCATCATCAATCACAGACTGCAGTGGTACATTGAAAGTAAAAACATCCTTGTGCCACAGCAGGCTGGCTTTAGGCAGTGCTACTCTACGGAAGATCAGACAACCTACCTCTCTCAAGAAATTGAGGATGCATTCCAAGAGAAGAAGCTGGTGCTTGCGGCATGGATAGATCTGAAGAAAGCCTTTGACAAAGTCTGGAAAGAAGGTCTGATGAAGAAACTGAGAAACTGCAAAGTCAATGGAAGAATGTACAAATGGGTGAAAGCATACTTGCACAACAGAAGAGCCCGAGTACAGATAGACGGACTCAAGAGCAAGAAAGTACTACTGCGTCACGGTGTCCCCCAGGGCGGAGTCTTGTCCCCCACACTTTTTCTAATCTTCATCAATGATCTTGTTGCTCACCTACCGCATGGAATTAAAGCGGCAATGTACGCCGATGACCTGGTTCTATGGAGCACAAGTGAATATGCATCAGTGGCCACCAGATTGCTACAAAGAGCTGTAGATACATTTGCTGCATGGGCAAATAGATGGTGTGTCAGCATAAACACTGACAAGTGCAGCACCACCCTATTTACCCTCTCTCCAAAACAAAAGGCAGGGATCATCCAGATAAATGGAACACCCCTAAGAGAAGATAAAGAACCAACATACCTTGGAGTAACATTTGATGGCAAGCTGACATGGAGAAAGCACATCAACAAAGCAGTAGCAAAAGCCAGAAGGAAAATAGCCATCCTGAGAAAGCTAAGTGGAACCACATGGGGAGCCAGTACGAAAATACTTAGCAAAGTTTACCAACAGAGCATACGACCACACCTGGAATATGGGTCAACTGCGTGGTGTTCAGCATCAAATACCACACTACAAGAGCTGGACAAGGTGCAAAATCAAGCACTTAGAGTCACCACAGGAGGGATGAGATCAACCCCTATAGTGGAAATGGAGAAGATGGGGATGACACAGGCACTGAGTGAGCGCAGAGATACGAAAACGCTAATACAAGCAGAAAAGTTCCTCAGCTTGCCAGGCCACCCTATGAAGAACAGATTTGAAAACCTAGCTATGGGGCGGTTGAAAAGAAGTAGTTTTATCCACCAGGCCAAACGACCCTGCAGAGAAACCACTGATCTGCCCACAGTTGGTATCCCCCTAACAACTATTCCAGAGCGAACTCCATGGAAAGATGAGCATAGACTATCATTACAAATCCAGACAAAAGTGAGAGGAATATTTGACAAGGAAGAACAGAACAGTGTGCAGCGCAGAACAGCCACTCTCAGCTTCCTTGATGAAGAATACCCACAGGACCTCTGGATCCGAGTCTACACAGATGGGTCAGCACAAAATGCTGTTCGAAATGGAGGAGCGGGAGTGTACATAGAATACCCAAATAATACTAGGGACACAGCCAGAGTACCGACAGGAAAGTACTGCCATAACTATGATGCCGAAATTGAGGCAATCAAGATAGCAACAGAGAAATTACTAAATAACAGCAATGGTACACAACCTGTGGTGCTACTAACAGATGCAAAATCAGTACTCGAGGCGCTCCTCTCTGGGAAATTGCCAGTACTAAGGACACTACTTTCTGAACTTAGCAGTCAGCATAAAGTCACCATACAGTGGATACCATCCCACTGTGGAGTAACCGGAAACGACAGAGCTGATCAATTGGCTAAGGAAGGAGCCAAAGAGGAACAGCCTGATGTGCCCGTTACATACCACCAAAAGAAAAGAATGATCAAATCAGTCAGAAAGCCACCAAAACCTGCTCAAGATGACTACCACATTATGGACAGACCAGAACAAGTCATTATTCTGCGCCTCAGAACAGGACACAATAGATTACGCAACCACATGTATACAAAATTCAAGATTGGTGAAACAGCCATGTGCACATGTGGATTGGCGTCGCAGACAGCAGAGCACATACTCCAAGACTGCCCAAAATATAACATATCTAGGCAAACCTTCTGGCCTAGAGAGACGACGGTGGAAGATAAACTCTATGGACCACTGTGTGAACTGAAAAAAACAGTTCAATTCATGCAAGAGACGACATTGCAGATATAGACATATTTCAAGCGAACGAAAGAAGAAGAAGAAGAAGCTGTCAACACCAGCATCTTTCAGCTGTATGTTGATCTCTTGGCAAGATTACGCTCAGTAGTTTGCCATTGCTTTCTGAGCGGCTGGCTCAGTATCCCGCAAGTCACGAGCGGGGGTCGAACCACCTCAGCTCTCGCTCCGCTACGAGACTCTGCGTGATAAACGGGATTACAGAGAGAAAGTGTTGTAGCCCCACAGCCAGAGAGACCGGCATCAACTCTCTAGTTGCAACATATATATCAATGCTCTAAATGCAACATACCTTTTAGTTATATCAACATACCTTTTAGTTATATCAACGCTCTAGTTGCAACATACCTTTTAGTTATATCAACATGCCTTTTAGTAATATTAACGCTCTAATTGCAACATGCTTTTTTAGTTATATCAACATACCTTTTAGTTATATCAACACTCTTTTTGCAGCATACCTTTCAGTTACATCAACATACCTGCCATAGAGTGAATTGTACTCCATGGCATAGTGACGAAAAGTCACCCAGAAAGACGGGACGATCATTGATCGTGACCGACGTGGTGAGCGAGATTGTCACCAGAGCGAATCCACGTGATCGTGAAGGTGACAAGGGCATTTGAGCTGTGGACGTGGTCCTGTGCGGGCACACCACGAGGCAGAAGATGGTTATGGCCAAAGATTGTGCCTACCATTTTAATTATTTGTGTAGCAATGTAGCGTAGATTTGAGATACTATGTTGTATAACTGTATGCGCAATTGCAAGTGAATAATGTAAATCGTTTTGAGGAATAGATCGTCAGAAAATACCCGCACTAGCGTTGAGTTGTGGTAGTGGGCTTGATTCCGTGTAATTGACGTTAGAGTTGAAGTTAACAATCATGAAAGTGAGGCTGCATGGTTAAAGGCAGAGTCTGAGATGCAGCAGAAAGCGGAGTTCGAAAGTAACCTGGGGACTATATGATGATGGATGAATGAGTTTGCAACTCATACCCCTAGGCATCAGAGACTATTATGTCCACCAAAACCACCCCAGGTCGGATTCTGGCACATGGGTTGCTCATCAAGTTGAACCCTGGAGTCATGTAATAATAACATGTGCCACAACTTAACATTGGTTATATCAAAGCTCTAGTTGCAACATACCTTTTAGTTATATTGAACATACATTTTAGTTACATCAACGCTCTAGTTGCAACATACCTTTTGTCACTTGGGATTTGTTCTTGTAAAGCTTGACCAATTCTACCTCTCTTTCTTGTTGATTTACTCCTTCAACAGGGGAAACTGCCTACCCTGCCACCCCCATCTCATAATCTAATATAAAGATTTACTCCTTCAATAGGGAAAACTGCCTACCCTGCCACCCCCATATCATAATCTAATACAAAGATTTACTCCTTCAACAGGGGAAACTGTCTACCCTGCCACCCCCATATCATAATCTAATACAAAGATTTACTCCTTCAATAGGGGAAACTGCCTACCCTGCCACCCCCATATCATAATCTAATACAAAGATTTACTCCTTGAACAGGGGAAACTGCCTACCCTGCCACCCCCATATCATAATCTAATACAAAGATTTACTCCTTCAATAGGGGAAACTGCCTACCCTGCCACCCCCATATCATAATCTAATACAAAGATTTACTCCTTGAACAGGGGAAACTGCCTACCCTGCCACCCCCATATCATAATCTAATACAAAGATTTACTCCTTCAACAGGGGAAACTGCCTACCCTGCCACCCCCATATCATAATCTAATACAAAGATTTACTCCTTGAACAGGGGAAACTGCCTACCCTGCCACCCCCATATCATAATCTAATACAAAGATTTACTCCTTCAACAGGGGAAACTGCCTACCCTGCCACCCCCATATCATAATCTAATACAAAGATTTACTCCTTGAACAGGGGAAACTGCCTACCCTGCCACCCCCATATCATAATCTAATACAAAGATTTACTCCTTGAACAGGGGAAACTGCCTACCCTGCCACCCCCATATCATAATCTAATACAAAGATTTACTCCTTGAACAGGGGAAACTGCCTACCCTGCCACCCCCATATCATAATCTAATACAAAGATTTACTCCTTGAACAGGGGAAACTGCCTACCCTGCCACCCTCATATCATAATCTAATACAAAGATTTGAGTCAAGAACTGACATCACAGCACTTAGGACATTCCATTATGTGCTCCATCCTCATCTGCAACAGCCAGTTAAGAGTGCTAATACCATTAGTACCAGAAGCAGCCTGATTATTAGTTAGTTAGTTGGTCGTAGTTCCAACGTCACAGCAAAGGGTTGCCCCATAATGCTCCATTCCGGTGCCTGTGAATATCACACAAAATGCTCCTCACTGCCCCATATGAAAGGTGGGACAGGCAAATGCCGCTGCCAGATTGCCAACAAAAAAGTCCCCCAGGAAAAATACAGTTCATCATCGATGGAATTCTGATTATGTATCCATCTGGTCTTTACCTGGAATCTAATACCAGTACTTTTCTACTGGATAGTTCATAATCATGTCGCCTCTCAGTCTCTGCTTGTATAATTCCTCGAGACCATCTTCATCAAAGCCTGTGTCAATATAATTTTATTATAACTTGGATTGTTATAACTGCCTGCAATATTTTTACGTCACATGCTTAAGAAACCACCCAGAACACACAATGAAATCTTACCAAAGAACCGCCGTGTTCTTCCATGCCTTGACATAGTCCTGCCTCTTTTGCGCAGAATAGTTTTCAGTTCCCAATCAATCAAGTTACTTTTCTCCAAGTTTTTGTTTTTCCTCTTCTGTAACAAGCAAGTAAATTTTGTGTGTTAATAGTAGAATCAATCATTACTTAAGAGAGTTGATGAAAGAAATAAACAAAAGGCAAGTGAAATAAAAGACATAACACTCTTATAAAAACCATACTAAAGGGTAAGGTGGAAGGCAAGCAAGCAAGAGAGAGGCAATGGTAAAAGTGGGAAGATATCAAGAGATGGACGAACAGCAATCTGACAGAATGTACAGCCAGGGTGAGAGAAAGAGTGTTGGAGATCCATTGCAACCAATCTTCATTGTAGAGACAGCACTTGATTTAAGACATAATATTTTACAGTTAATCATGAAAACTACAGGAAGCAGATTCTTCTTCTTCTTTATCCCCCATTATGGCATAAACCCTGAAACAACATCATGCCATCCTATCCTCAGCTGTCCCACGCAGCTCCGTTTCTGTCATCACTGTCACTTAGTACCTTGCGGTGTATGGCAGAGAGGTCTTTGAGCCTGAGGAATTAAGGCCGCCTGGCTAGAACAGTCGCCGCGAACTGTGCAGGTTAGGATTTTTGTGTGTGCACCCGACAGAAAAAATCCTTGCGCCTTACCGAGGGATCAAACCCGGGTCTCCTGAAGGAGAGTCCGGCGTTCTAGTCGCCCCTCTATTCGGCCAGTCGTTTCTGTCCTTCTCATATTTCTCCATTCTATCTACTTCTCTCCAGCCTGTGTTTTTTTTTAAAAGTATTCCTCTATTTCTTTTGATCCTAAAAGCATGTGAGTCCTGGACACTTACTAAACAAGTTGAACAGCACATAAATGCCTTTGAATATAAATGTTATAGACGAGTTCTAAGAATATCTTGGATGAAGAAAAGAACAAATGCATCCATACTTCAAGAGCTGAATATTGAAGAAGGTTGGCTATTAAAGATGATAAAACAAAGAAAATTTAAATATTCTGGTCACTATTTTTTTTTTTCAAAGTTGCATATCCTTTACAGGACATTGCAGTCAACACCAGTATTTTACTGCCGTTGTTGATGTCTTGGCAAGTTTTTTACGTTCAGTAGTTTGCCACTGCTTTTTGAACAAAAGCACTGTAGTCACTTGAAACGTCACGAAAGTTTGGAGAGAACAATAATGGTGAGGTATATGCCTGGGAAGAGAGGAAGAGGAAGGCCAAAGAGAAGATGGGTGCAGGATGTGGCGGATGATCTCCAGATGGGTGTATCGGACACTGGACATCTTGCTAATGATCAAGAGGTTTTCCGGAAGGTTGTTATGGGAGCGAGGTTCTGCAAAGGACATGCTACTGAATGAATGAATAATCCTAAAATGATAATCTCATAGTATTTCATCTACTCTTCCACCAGTGCAGTCTCTCCCAATTAACACATTGTTCTAACATTCCAGACTTTAAGGCATTTTAGAGCTAGCTGTCCTGCACAGATAACCGACCTCCTCTGAATGCCCCCTATGTATGGCAGATTATATTGTATATTTCCTCTCTGGGCAATGGGCTGGAGTCTGTTGACAATCAATCAATCAATCAATCAATCAGGTGCTGTGTCCACAATGAAGGTTAGCTGCAATGAATCTCCAACACTCTTGTCTCCCGCCTTGATTGTATATTCTGTCACACTGCTCTTCATCCATCTATTCATGTTATATTCCCACTTGTATCGTTGTCTACCTCTTGCTGGCTTGCCTTCCTTCAACCTTCCCTCGCTTTGAACTCAAGCATAGTTTATACACACTACTTCTAGAAGCACTGGACAGTATTTTGTGTTGTGTGGATTAGCTTTCCCTATTACCACTGTCCCTAGCCATCAGGCCAACCCACTCTGAATTCAGAGGTACTTGTAATTTACACCCCCAAGCCAAGGACGAGAAGTCAACATTTCAGTCCAACTGTTTGGTGTAGGGGTTAAACTCCTTACCTTGGCATCAGCACACTGGATGTTTAAGAATGTGCTTTTTTATCCATTTGACCACGCTGACCTCAAAGTCTCTATATCAACCTCACTCTGACAGGTATAATGACCTGAACACTAATGCATCAGACTTAAGGGTTAAAACTCAGAATTTCAGAGGACTCACAAACAGAGGCCACACCCCGATCCACCACACAGTGAGAGCAATAATCTGAAGGTCAAGATTGATGGTTCCAACGCCCTGCTACTGAGTGAGTGCGTGGCACGACACTGTGAGCTGTGGGTTTCGTGTGAAATGCTTCTGAATCTGCCCAAGGTTTTTTGGAACGTGACTGCATGTTCGGAGCGATGGCAGCTGGCTATGTCCCAGAGCTGACCGGTTTTTGCCTTATGCAGAAATGCATGGCTGCTGGGCTTCTGGTTGACTGCCACTGCCATCGACGATGAACTGCATTTTTTTTTGGGTACTGTGTGGGGGAACACCTAGGAAACATCCAGACTGTTGATTCCATCAGAGATGAACTGGATGTTTCGTGGGGGACTATTGTGTTGACATTCTGGCGGCAGCATTACGCACAGTGTGTCTGTGCGGGGCTGTTGTTTGTCGAGACTCCTGTCTTTTCCACTTTTCACAATGGGCAGTGGGAGGCGTTTTGTGTGACATTAGCTGGCACAGGAACGGAGCAAAATGGGGACGACCCGTTGCTGTGAGGTTGGAACTGCGACTAACTAACTATCTTCTGATTTGTTGCCAAAAGCAGATGTGGAATGCAAGGGAAAACAGCTACACCAGCTTCCCAAGAATGAGTTTATGAGCATGTCTGGAACACAGTGGTGACATATTCAGAGACTTAGTCTTTGAACTAAACATGTGGGGCTGGTCTGGTTCGCTAGATCAGTTCCGCGTCTAGCGTTCGTTGTCTCGGATGGCTGTGTGAGGTGCACCAAAATGGGATCTTCCCAGCCAACGTGAGTTAGCGAGGCAGGCGTTTCAAGAATGTAACCGCATCGTGCAGCCAGGGTCGTGGTTTGAGCGGGCAAAAGAGCAAAATTTGTACGACCGTTCGACAAAGTCTCGATAAGCGCCCACTCTCTCTCGATGAGTAGTGGGCCTGCAGTCAGTAAGCTGGTATAGCTTTTTTTTTTCGGTTAGTCCTGCCGGCGTAGCTTGAAAGCTCGTCGGTAGGCGTCCAGTGGTTTTGCATGTATCACCTTGTACAGGGAGGGCGCGCTTTAGCGATGCTACTCTTGGCTTGCGTGTGCGTGAATAGTCCGTCTGTCCGATAGATATCTGGTTGATCCTGCCAGTAGTCATATGCTTGTCTCAAAGATTAAGCCATGCATGTCTAAGTTCACACTGTCTCACGGTGAAACCGCGAATGGCTCATTAAATCAGTCGCTCCCCCGATGTGTCTCCACCTTGCCGTGGTGGGGGAGCTTGCGTGTCCCATCGACCCCATGTGCTTGCCGATGGGTGAAAAACTACATATCGGACAGCATATGGGATAGGGACCAGACTAAGAGAGACACAACCTGCTGCTCTGCAGGTGAGACTGAGGATAGCAGTCCAAAATTTAAATCAGGCGCACGAAGGCAGAAGTTCTTGGTCCGGACAAAACACTAAAGGCTCCCTGTCGAGGGCTGTGGCTGAACGCCTCTAAGCCACAAACCCTCGGACCTGAGAGCCGGGCCGATAGCGACCTCGAAAAATAAAGGCGTGATACTGAGCAAGCTACATGCTCAGGTCTGATAGAAGTTCGAAGGCTCTCAGCTGGGGGATATGAGAGATTCCCGGATGAGAGGCCAGGCCGTTCCTCGTTCACCGCTGCACGAAGGTAAGGTGCTGATCCGGCAGCACAAGTAGCCTACCTCGTGAGCGAGTACAAAAAGTCCAAAAGTGCCCCAGTCGAAGAAAGTGGCTGCGAAAACTGTATCTAACTCATAGAGAGTGTAGACAAAAGTGGAAGAACGTCTCAATGCCGCAAAATGGAACGCACGGCGAGCGAACCTATTGCGTGGTCCGAAGTCAAAAGCGTGGGTGTCGCTTGCAGTCTGACCGTCCCTGGTGTGTGCTTGAGCGATCAGTGGCAAACGAGTTGCCCAACACATGGAAGTGAGGATCTAAAGCAGCCATGAGCAGGACGTGGCAACTCCTCGGGTGAGCCCAGTCACAGAGCAATATGTGCCGGCTCTGCAATTATGGAAGCCTCCTTGGATAGCGAGGGAATGCTCATGGTCTGCCCCTGCCTTCCCTTGAGGGCCGACCACGATGTTGTTCGTCGTTCTATCTTGACCAGCTGAGATGTTAGCGACATCACAACAGTCCAACGTGCCTCGAAACCAGAGGATGGCTAACCTCATTAAAAAATGCCCGCTGGAAGTCGGAAGTGTCGTCCTACGGGTGGCAAACTAAAAATTGACACTACGCAATTACGTCCGAGTGAAATGTCTCGTCCGAATGTCTCTCGTGCTAGGAACAGCTCTGACTACCTAGTTTCCGAATGCCGCTCTTGTTCGGAACAGCTCTGACTGGGTAGTTTTCCGAATGTCTGTTGAGCCTGGAAAAGCTCTGATGGGCGCAACGACAAGCACATGTCCGAAAACTCGCTGAGTGGATGCCGTCTGCAAACCTGTCTGGTTTGTGCGGGAATGACCCGGGGAAACGAAATGACCAATATATTGAAGTGAGGATTTAAAGCAGCCATGAGCAGGACGTGACGATCTCCCTCGGTGAGCCCAGATCCAGGGCGTTATGTGTCGGCCCTGCAACTATGGAAGTAACCTTGGATGGCGGAAAATGCTATGGACTGTCCCTGCCTTCCTTTGAGGGATGACCGTTGTCTTCGACCGTTCCACCTTGGCCAGCATGGTTGCAGATGGCGCCACAAAAGTGAGAGTCTCCCAGGAATGCTACCTGGTCAAAAATGCACGCTAAAGTCGATGTGTTGGCCTACGGGTTTCGGCCCAAGGGCGCATAACAGACACACCGCAATCACATCTGAAAAAACACTCCGGATGAACGAAAAGAAGAAGAAGAGAAGAACTAAACATGACGTAAAAAACCAACAAGTTTTGTAGTAGTAACCTGCACCCATGCCAGCGTCGGCACATCATCCTAACTGTTACACGAACATCCCCATTAATGAACATGACACATCAAGAGATTCAATTACACTGACAGATAAACTGCTTCCAGAAATAATACAGGTTCTTCTAAAAATGTCCAACCTCTAATTCTGATGATTTCAGAAGCTCCTGGACACTAACAGTTCCAGTAGTCAGGAAAGCTTTGTTGAGTGCTGCCTCCAGCTTCCGCACTTGATGCTGAAAGAGATATAAAAAAGAATGTCCTTAGAAGCTGAGAAGATAACTAACAAATTATTTCATACCCTGGACTGACTTTAAGGTTATATACAATTTAAGATTAAAGTTATATTCGGCAGTTAATAAAGATTAAAATGATATCCGGCAGTTAATATAGATTAAAATTATATCCGGCAGTTAATAAAGGTTAAAATTATATCCGACAGTTAATACTATATAAGCTCATTTTGTGGTGTAATCTCATGTTGATGAACTGCAGTAGGTTTCTAACAGCGAGAAATGTGCACACAACCCCCCCCCCCCCCCCCCCCCATCATTATCTGAGAAAAGTAGACATCCAACCACACTACCCAAGATATCAAGGGACTGTGTGATATCATTAGACAATAATGGTGTTTGTAGAGATTCCCAAAACTATGCCTGGAGCAAACAGGTACGTTCTCAGCCCCTAGGTCAACTCTGAAACCTCTCAATCATGCTTTCTTCTACCCCACTGGTGAAGAGTGCTCATGCTGCTGTGACACTCAGCCTGCCGAGAAGCCACAATGTCCTTCGTCCCTATAAAGCTCAGATAAACATCTTCATCTTGGCTATACAATTTTAGACTTAACTTGCCAAAGACAATATGGAGAGAAAACTCTGCTCTGGTTTTAGCACGGCTAATTATCACCTTTCCTTGATAGCTGCCATGGCAGAGAACCTTCCTCCCCTCTCCCAAATTCTTTTGTCAAACTCCGATAAAACAGATACAGTTGGATCATATCTCCAACTCTTTTATTTCTTTTCTTTTTTGATTGCTCACTGTAAACTTGAGCATAGTCCACACACATGCTACTAGTAGTGAATGCGCTGGACTGATTTTTACATGAAAGTTAATTTTCCCTATTACCAGTGTCCCTGGTCATCTGGCAAACCCTCTCTGACTTCTGAGGTACTTTTATGTCCCCAAGTCAAGGTTGAGAAGTCAGCAATTGACAAGCGTGTGATATGAACCCACTCCGCCACAGTCATCGGAGATAGTTTAAGCATGTTAAACCTCTCCGCCATGCCAACCTCCATATCCGACATTTGTGAATGTCTAATCATCCATCAACATCAACATTTGTCATGCCATGTAGAGTTATTCAGTCCAAAGATCGACGTGAGAGTTTTCTCAAAATGGTATTACACCATAAATCTAGCTGCCCTACACTTATTCTTGGGTAATCATTGTGGTGGTTATCCTTTGACTCCCCCACCACAAAGATAAAGCAAGATGAAGAAATTTATGAATGCCACAATGTCAAGCTTACCTTTGTATTAATTTTAGGAGGCTTAAATTTCTTGTTTCCTTTCAGTGTTTCTTCCACGCTCTTCTGCATAATTTCTTTCGTTACCTCTTCTGACACTGTGGGAGGCCCATTACTGTAAAAACGTATAAAAGACACACTATAAGAGTATGTTAGTCGTGGTTCCAACTTCATGGCAAAGGGCCATCCCATAATGCTCCATTCCTTTGCCAGTGAATATCACACAAAATGCTCCCAACTGTCCCATGTGAAAAGTGGAACAGACTTCATCCTGACAAGCCAACAGCACACACAGGCATACATGCATAAGGCCGCTGCCAGAATGCCAACACAACAGCCCGCGACTAAAACTACAGTTCATCATTGATGGAAGTGGCAGTCACTAGAAAACCAACAGTTGCACACACATTACAGCATATGCCAAAACCAACTAGTTCAACAACTGGCCGCCTGCCCATACGCGGTTCGTGAGCGGCTTACCAGGTGTTCGAAACTCAGCTGCGACAGATTTGTGCAGCAGACCGTATCACACGTTGTGTTATAACGTGTTGGTATGGGAGCCGGTCGTTCAGAAAGTAATGGCAAACTACTGAACGTAACACTTGCCTAGTACGTCTACAGCAGCAGAAAAATGATGGTGATGACTGCAACGTCCTGTAAGGGATATGCCATATACAAAAAACAAAACAAAAACAACAAACAAAAAAAAAAAAAAGTTCACAATACAAACCACAACGGACGGATGTAAAAGCATTCCACATGAAATCCACAGATCACAGTGTCACTCCATTCACTTAACTCAGTAGCTAAGCAACATAACATGATAAGAGTATGTCCACCGTCCCATATGCTGAAACTAACTAAAATAGTAGTCCAACATCACAAACTAGATAGTGATGACTTTGGATAAAACTACATTACTTTGAGCTAGTCTATTACTTCTCTTCTTCTTCTGCTCTTTATACCCAACCAGAGCACAGGTCCTCAACCAACTTGTGTCAAGCCTCCCTATCCTTTGCTATCTCTTTCAACTCCCTCTGTAGTCTGCCGATATGACTAATCCATGTCTCTCATTCTCTTCTCTGTGTTTTAGGTCTTCCCCAATTTTATTGGCCCTCTGGGTTATAGTATAGACAAGTTATTTTGTTAGTTATTTAATCGACAGATCATCCTCATTGTACATCTAACCATTCAGTCCGTAAGTGATCGAATCCCTTCCTCAGTAAATCCCGCAGCGTGTAGCGGCTAACGACACCAGTTCTTGCTGTTAAAAGAGATGTGGCCAGGCAAGAACACTATAGTACAGACAAGGGAGTGTCTAGTTATACTATTATCAGGTTTTATCAACGTGTCTGTTAGTCAGCACCACCTCTCTTTGTGAGATCCACGTTGGTGATTCTGGCGTACCATTTTTTCCTTCTATTCTGCCCAGGAAACTATTAATTAATGTTTGTAGTCTATTAGCAATTAGCTAGTCTACTATCTATGTATCACCTCGTGAGCAGAGTCAGCCTTTTTAAGATCCTTGAGAAGATAGGATGTCCACCCACCCTGCTAAGTCTCTGAAATCATTTCATGAAAAAATGCCGGGGACCATTTTATTCGATGGCTCAACATCCCAGTCATTCAGCATCAGCTGTGAAGTAAAGCAGGGCGGCGTGCTTGCTCCTACACGTTTTATATCTTCTTCGCCGTTCTCTAAAGCTGGCATTTGGGGTTGTCACTGAAGGTATATACCTCCACACAAGATCTGAAGGCAAACTTTTTAACCCATAAAGAGTAAAGACAAAGACCAACATAAAATCAAGATGCATAAGAGAACTACTTTTTGCAGACAATGCAGCACTGACTACTCATGCAGCAGAGGATCTGCAATGGCTCACTGATCATTTTGCAGCCACCTGCAGAGACTTTGGGCTCACCATCAGCCCAAATAAAACACAGGTGATGGGACGAGATGCTAGTGTGCCTCCATCAATCAAAATGTCTAATTACGAACTGAAGGCTGTCCATGAGTTTGCATATTTGGGGTGGATAATATCAGATAATCTTTCTTTGGAGACAGAAATCGACAGACGCATTGGAAAGGCAGTCACAACACATTCCAGGCTAACTAAAAGAGTTTGGGAGAACAATAGATTAACAAAGCGTACAAAAGTTAAAGTATATAAAACATGTGTTGTTAGCACACTACTCTATGGGTCTGAATCATGGACCTTGTACTCACGACAGGAAAGAAAGTTGAATTCCTTCCACATGAGATGTTTGAGACGTATCCTGGGCATATCGTGGAAAGATCATATAACAAACAAGTGCTTGAAAGAGCGGATATTACCACAGTGAGCTCCCTCTTCAAGCAGAGACTTCTCCGGTGGCTGGGCCACGTATCTCGAATGGAGGATGAATGTATACCCAAATATCTCCTATATGGAGAACTAGCCACTGGGAAGAAGCCAACCGGAAGACCCCGAATGCAATATATGTAGACAGGATATGAAAACCCTCGGCATAGATCCAGACACATGGGAAATAGTTACAGCAGACAGATGTTCCTGGAGAAGAGATGTATGAAATGGACTGGTGCTCTTTGAGCACAATCTGATCCAACAAACTGAGGATAGGTGGCACAGGCATAAAATGCAGTCACTTACAGTGGGGCCTGCCTCGTCTTACAGATGTGGAAATTGTGTGACAGAGATTGTAACTCTCTCATTGGACTATACAGTCACCAGCAATGCTGCCAGGTGCCTCCCCAGCGGCATAACTCTATAGTCCTACAGGAGTGAAAGAGGCCTATTGCTATAATGCAAGTCCTCTTAAATTATAGCCATGTCTTATTTCATTGACTCACTCTATAGTATTGTTGGCTCATTAACAATAGGCAATAATAGGTTCCATGCAAGGTGTGCTTTTTCTAAGTAGCTTTATGGCACCTATTATATTACTACTACTGTCTAAATATAAAGCTATTCTGCCCAGGTAATAGTTAATGACTGTCTGTAGTCTATTAGTAATTAGATAGTCTACTACTATGTATAAAGTTAGCAAGTTGTCAAATACAATATCTCAGCTTCTGCATTGCTTAAAAACTCAGAATCAATAATACGACAACAGAACAATTACCAGCTGAACCCATAAGTCAGCTTGATGGCTCTGTGTGACCATTTGTAGATTACAGCATGCATAGTGTCTTCAAAAGGATGAGTCATGAGAAAACTTTGATTCATCCATAAATAGTGGAAATACAATCTCAGAAATCAGATATACAAATACAATTGTTTATTTCATGTATTGTTAAGGAATTAGAAGTGGTGATCCTACTTGTCAAGAGATACAGTGAAAATCAAAACCTGTTACCGAACTACATGCCAACCAAAAATTACCAGAAACAATGAAGACATTGAAAACGCCAACACTTGTAACATCTGGGCTTCATAATCAACAACAATGGTGACTTAAAAAGAAGTCAGACATAGACTGACAAAACCAATGCAGAAGTTAAACAGTATTAAGAACCTATGGCACAACACCAGCAAAGAAGATTAAGTAAAATTCTTGAAAACGTGGATCTTTCTTGTGACAACATGCATCTTTCCTATAACAACATACATCTTTCCTGTGACAACATGCATCTTTCCTGTGACAACATACAAGAGTGAGTCATGGACCATTTCATAATCACTAAAGTACAAAATCAGGGCTATTGAATTCAAATGCTACAGAACAGCTCTCAGAATATCATGGACAAATAAGAAGAAAAATATTAACATTCTACCAGATCTGAACCAGCAAATAAAACTGCCTGGTAAACAGCAACATGTCTCAGATACTGAAATACTGTGGACATACTGAACATCATGATGGTTTGAAAACAACAGTGTTGGACGTCACAGTTCCTGCAAGTGGCAAGGGTAGTCCAGCATGAAGATAGACATAGGACACTGCAGACACCCTGGCCATTAGGGCAGGAGAAATGGGAAGGCATTAAGAAAACTTTGACAGTCATTGATGAGAGAGAAGTTCTGTAAAGCACCTGCTACATGATGATAGTCTTCAAATGTTTCTTTACCTTAAATGTCCATGTCTATGCACTTTTTAAAAATCTAAAATGTCTTGTATATGCACGTCTTTACCTAAATGTCTTGCCCATGCACTTCTTTACCTAAAATGTCCTTGTCTATGCACTTCTTTACCTAAAATGCCCTTGTCTATGCACTTATTTACCTAAAATGCCCTTGTCCATGCACTTCTTTACCTAAAATGTCTTTGTCTATGCCCTTGTCTATGCACTTCCTTACCTAAAATGTCCTTGTCTATGCACTTCTTTACCTAAAATGCCCTTGTCTATGCACTTCTTTACCTAAAATGCCCGTCTATGCACTTCTTTACCTAAAATGTCTTGTCTATGCACTTGTTTACCTAAAATGTCCACCTATGCACTTCTTTACCTAAAATGCCCTTGTCTATGCACTTCTTTATCTAAAATGCCCTTGTCTATGCACTTCTTTACCTAAAATGCCCTTGTCTATGCACTTCTTTACCTAAAATGTCTTGTCTATGCACTTCTTTACCTAAAATGCCCTTGTCTATGCACTTCTTTACCTAAAATGTCTTTGCCTATGTACTTCTTTACCTAAAATGTCCTGTCTATGCACTTCTTTACCTAAAATGTCTTTGCCTATGTACTTCTTTACCTAAAATGTCCTGTCTATGCACTTCTTTACCTAAAATGTCTTTGCCTATGTACTTCTTTACTTAAAATGTCCTTGTCTATGCATTCTTTGCCTAAAATGTCTTTGCATATGCACTTCTTTACCTAAATGTCCTTATCTATGCACTTCTTTACCTAAAATGTCCTGTCTATGCACTTCTTTACATACAATTTTCTATTTCTCAGTACGAGTCTTCATCTTCTGCCTTTATCCCCCAATAGAACATAACCTCTCAACCAACTCATCTCCTCCTGATATTGTTCATCTGTCTCTAATTCTCTTCTCCGTGTATATTTATGCCTCATTCTATTTCTTTAGCTCTGCTGGTTTCAGATAACTTTCTGGTTAACTAAGTTTTCTTAATGTGTGTCCTGTCCAGCCTTGTCATCTTTTTATCATCTCTTGACCTGCTGGAATTTGCTTAAGTTTTCCCCATAAGCTCCGCATTGTTAATTCTGTCATACCATTTTAGCCCCTGCTATTCTGCACAAGCACCAATAAATGAATATTTGTAGTTTATTAGTAATTGTTTTAGTTCTTCTACACATTTTTGACCCATGCAGTAGTGCTGATTTAATGACAGAGTTACAAATTCTAAGTTTGATGCTAAGCTTAATTTCCACTGACTTCCACAGAATTCTTATCGTTTAAATGCTCCTTTTGCCTACTGTATTATTTTAATATCTTTATCTGTGCCCCATTTCTGTTTTCATTGCTAGCGGAACAGGTGTCTTTTCGTTTGTGTTTGCTTACTTTGAGATCAAGAGTAGTCCACCCGCATGCTACTACTTCTAGTGGCACTGACTGATTTTAGCGTGTGGATAAGCTTTCCCTTTTACCAGTGTCATTCGCCATCAGGCAAACCCATTCTGACTTCTGAGGTACTTGTAATTTAAGTGCCCAAGTCAAAGACGAGAAGTCAACATTTTAGTCCAAATGACCGGTGTAGGAGTTGAACTCGCTACCTCGGCATCAGCACACGGGATATTTAAGGACCAGTGCTCTTATCCATTCGGGCTTGCTGACCTAGACACAAATGTATTATACCGTTTCCTGAGCTGTGGATTTACCAAGGAAGGTTGAGTTATCATTTGCTTGGCTCATTCTCTTTATCTGTCTTCCTCCTATCAAGTATAAAACTGTACATACCCGTTATTTTCTGCAGCATTGGCCAAGAGCTCCTTGCTCAGCAATTTGTGCAAGCTTTCAGTCAGCCGCCTGTGAACATCCAGCTTCTGTGACCACTTGTTTAAATTGCCTCCCTTCCTTGCGTTGCCGAAAGAGTAACATCTGAGGTGCCGAGACGGCCGAGGCGGTATGATGTCTGGGTCTGGAATGGCATATCATAGGAAGAAATAGTCAATGTTGTTTAGCTGGGTCTGGAATGGCATATTGTCAGGGGCTTATATGTAAGCAATAGTGTAAGTGCCAGTATGTAAGCGAGAGTCAGTGTAAGCATAGCTGAGGTCAAGGGCAGTAGGAGACATCACGGCTTGGCTAACGGAGGGTCAAGCAAGAAGCCCGTGAACAGACCCACGTGATGTGGGAAGGTCAAGGAGGACGGAGTCAGTGTGTGTGAGACAGCGAATAGAGACGGACGTGTGGAGATCTAGCGAGTGATAGAACGATCGAACGATAGTGTTGTGACGGATAGATGGAGATGAACGTTGTGTATTGATATTCGAGGAATGTGCCAACTGTGATATGTGCGAGATGATGTGAGACTGTGATTGCGAATGGTCATACGGGCGACAGTGTAAATATCGCCCATGTGAGCGAGCGTTTGGCTGCTTGTGTCGAATGATTGCTTGAGCGTGAAGTGCGACCATATTGTCATCCTGTAGTATAATATATTAAAGGTTGTTCAGGAGATAGCTCCTGCGAGTTTCCGATTGCAGTCATGTGTTATTAGGATATGTGTCGTAGATGTTGTAATTTGCCTGTCCAAGTCCAGTGAGCTAGAAGGAGCAAATATTTAGGACTCTGACAGGTATAATGGTGTCAGAAGTACACACGAACCACATTCCCAATTAAAATGCATAAAAGAACGCTACTTATGTAAAGAAGAAGATCAATTGCATAATTCTGTAAAAATTTATAAATCGGAGAATTGTTAACAAAATCAAAACGAAAATAACATCATTTCTTTCCACAGCAGGTTCTACAATTCTACAAAGCGACCGACGTAACCAGAACAGGTCAACGGTAACCAGCACGAGAATCACGTTCCTGTACATCAAGCGTTCAAGTAAACAGCAGATAAAGATAAGTTGATTAATTTTGATTGCTAATTACCCAAATCTGCATTCTTTGATTTGCTTGTATAAAAATCATCATTGGGGTAGTTAAATATTAATTAACAGAAAATGATGTCGGATGAGGAAGATCAATCACATTTATGGGGCACAAATCAGTACAGAGAGTTGCTAGATTTTTTTGATGGTACACGGGCACAAGACAAAGCAAAGTGTAATATAAAACATGACCTATTACATGATTGGACACAGAAATTTGAAAAGAAAATGCAAGACTACAAAATCCCAAAAGATTATTGGGGTTTATGGTACACGGGACACGTACCAATAAAAAGTAGAATACTGAGTGAGATCATACCAGATTTGTCAAGGCAAGACTATGAATATTATAAAACAAAGATATTAAAACACTATGTAAACTATTTCGAGACTCTAAAATTAGAGGTACAAAATTTGAAACCAGCCACAGACAAGTCATTCACCCAGTATATAAGGGAAATAGAAGAATTTTTCAGAAAGCTAACATTTGAAATTAGACAGACAACAATCAAGAAGCAATAAATTTCTTAGTAGTGGAAAAACTAAAAGCAACACTCCCAGCCGAATGCGGAAAATATTTAGAAGAACACAACACAGAGCCTATCAAAAATTTATTAGAAAAATGCCGCGAATATTACAACCAAAGTATGAACCTGGTTAAGAACACTCAACAGAAGAGTACTGGAAGGGCAAATGCATCTGCAGCCACAGACTGTCAAAACAAATCACAGAAAACAAAACCAGTACTGTGCAAACATTGTAACACCCCACATACAGAAAATGGAATATGCGATAAGAATCCCACTTATCAAGAATACCTGAATACTATTATAACACAAAAACTGGGGAAGGTAAATCAAAGGAAATATAGAACAAAATGTCATTTTTGCCTGGCGTATGGCCACAGACGTTTCGAGTGTGAAGGAGTAAAAAGAACACAGAAAGCAAGAGCAAATGCAGCCATAAACATTACAACAGACAGTTCAGCACAGAACTTAGAAAAAGTAAACATCACAGAAACGAAAACAAGACCAAACACTGCAAATACAGAACAGACTGAGTTTTACCCAACAGACTTCGTACCATATTTCAATAACGTTGTCAACAGCAGTCAGCCGCACTCCTTAGTAAAAGAGGAGAATATTCCACCAGCAAGAAATGAAATGAACAAAACATCCAGACTGTCGTTAGGAAAACTAACATTCCATGAGGGATACATTAATGACACAGTATGCACATGTGTACGCGACACAGGGTCCTGTCTTATCGGTCTTCGGAAGACCCTAGCTGATCCTAAAGACTACCTAGATGAGTACATCTATTGCAGAACTGTTTCAGGAACATTAGAGAAATATCCTATGGCATGGGCCAATATAAAATCACCTTTCCTATCAGGCAGAGTAACTTCCGCATTATTAGACAATCCTTGCTGCGATTTATTGATTGGAAATGTATTAAATGTAATAGACCACACAGAATCCAAAACCCAGACATGGCAGGAAGGTAACACCACAACAAACACTGCCTTAACCACACCATGCATCATACAACAACATGATGAACAGACCAAAGTACCACACCAGACCACTGTGACTACCATCTCACAACAAGAAAAAACAGAAACTGGTGTGTATCAACAAAGAAAAGAAGGTATAGATAACAAGCATTTCACAAGGGCTAGAAAAGATCACAGAACATCATGGTACATGCTATACCTCCTGTTAACTACACACATGCCCAAGTGCACACAATGGATGGTTCTACTCGCACTACTCATTGTAAATGCAAAACAAATGACTTCACAAACAATTTTATTCAAACATCATCATGACGCAACACAGATGATATTACTCATGACAAACCAGCTAACTTTGTTACTTACATCATTACTGGTGAACCAAAGTTTGTTGTTACCACTGATAAACACTATGTCAAATCAACTCAGACACATACGTATGCTGAACAATGTAAATCATCAGTCGGTGGAATTACTGACAAAAATCAGCAATAAAGTACCCTACATATTTTTGAAAATATACACAAATTGCAGAAAAGTGTACAAACATGCACGATTACAGTTCAAAACTATACATGGTGTATTATTATTATTTGAACTATTAGATGTATACACACATGTACGAGTGTAGGTTTGGAGATAGCACTCAAAATGATCTCAACATGAAATTTGAAAATCCCCACCCGTCGGAAAATTAATTTTAACCATAACCCACTTTATATCCTTAGATCGAGTAACTCCAGAGTTGCCTTGTCTGCTGTACGACTCCAGCGCTATGATACTAGCACACTTCATTGTATAGACCAACATAAAAGTTCCTTCAACGTGAAAAGTTTCATCGGCAGAACAGTAAGACTCAACATGTGATTTCAAGTATCTAACAATAAGCTATACCCATATTGACTTCGTTTCAAACGAGTATCTACAGAGTCCACATTTTGAAATCGACTAACAACGACAAGAACTTCACAAGTACAGACATTCATTTCCAGTGATCAGTGGAAGAAACCAGATGCCAACCTACAAACTATGGCAAAGACAGTCACAGACAGACGCACCATGGCTACACTCCTAAGTAAGGCCACCGAACTTAAAACTTTAATACATATTTTACATGTGTGAACTCCAGTAATTTTACAGAACGGATTTATAAATTGTCCAAATGTGGTGCAAAGTCTTAAATACTATACAGAATGAAAGACAATATCATGATATACAGAATACGTCAATAATCGGTTCAGAAAGAAGAAATGCCAAACATTCCAGCACCGCAATGAACAGTGAACACTGGTAATTTAAGTACGTGTGCATAACTTTCACAGGACAGGAACAGTTTCCTATAAGTGCATAAAGGCAGCGACGAGGAACATTTTATTGTAAATTTATTAAGTGCATGACATCCAATGTCTAATTTTAGTATTATAGTACTTTGTATTGTTAGAATGTGATATGTACATATAAGCGTAAGTACAGCTGTGAAAGGTATAAGTTGTAATGCTGAGAATCAACGCATGGCAATCCCAATACGCGAGTGTTACCAAACTTGCCTTCGCGTGTGGTGGATGGCCCGACGAATGACGCTTAGCAATAGTGGTACAAAAGTAACATCATTATATCTTAACAAGAAATAACATACCAACAGGGTTATACCAACCAAAGAGATTAATAATAACTCTTCAGAACAGTAAACGAGGTGTACCCAAAAAGGGAAACAAGTCAAGGTCTGACATAAAAAGAGGTAAGGGGGACTATTATATACATGAAGTATATTCGAACCATGACCACAACAGTGACATAGCGTGCTCATAAAGAATCGATTAGGGTGCATTAAATAGAGACGAGGGGGACCACGTCTGAATAGAGAGAAAATTTAAGAATGCTGTAAGAGGAAGTTGTAGCATTATTCCAGGCGTGAATCAATGGAGAATCCTTAAACCAGCATAGCCACAATAACTATGAGATGATAATGCACAGCAAATCGATTGGGAAACATGAACAGAATGTAATGTCACGGAGTGGGGATTGAAGAATATAACGAGATATGACAAGTAGACCCAACCAGAACATTTGCCAGACCACGACAAAACCTTGAGAGAAACCTCAGTACTGAAAAAGAGAGAACAATATTTAAAGTTAATCTCAGAAAAGATCAGAATAAAAAGGGACGTAAGCGTATACTGATGATCATACAATCCCCTGAAAAGTTTAAAAAGATGTACCAAGAGTAACAACAGCAGAATGTGTCACATTTCCAAGAGAAAGTGCCACATTGTTTGTGCGGGGGGAGAGTGTCAGGAGCTTATATGTAAGTAATAGTGTAAGTGCCGGTATGTAAGCGAGAGTCAGTGTAAGCATAGCTGAGGTCAAGGGCAGTAGGAGACATCACGGCTTGGCTAACGGAGGGTCAAGCTAGAAGCCCGTGAACAGACCCACGTGATGTGGGAAGGTCAAGGAGGACGGAGTCAGTGTGTGTGAGACAGCGAATAGAGACGGACGTGTGGAGATCTAGCGAGTGATAGAACGATCGAACGATAGTGTTGTGACGGATAGATGGAGATGAACGTTGTGTATTGATATTTGAGGAATGTGCCAACTGTGATATGTGCGAGATGATGTGAGACTGTGATTGCGAATGGTCATACGGGCGACAGTGTAAATATCGCCCATGTGAGCGAGCGTTTGGCTGCTTGTGTCGAATGATTACTTGAGCGTGAAGTGCGACCATATTGTCATCCTGTAGTATAATATATTAAAGGTTGTTCAGGAGATAGCTCCTGCGAGTTTCCGATTGCAGTCATGTGTTATTAGGATATGTGTCGTAGATGTTGTAATTTGCCTGTCCAAGTCCAGTGAGCTAGAAGGAGCAAATAGTTAGGACTCTGACACATATCATAGGAAGAAATACAGCCAATGTGGCTTAGCTGGGTCTGGAATGGCATATCATAGGAAGAAATAGTCAATGTTGTTTAGCTGGGTCTGGAATGGCATATCATAGGAAGAAATACAGCCAATGTGGTTTAGCTGGGTCTGGAATGGCATATCATAGGAAGAAATACAGCCAATGTGGTTTAGCGAATTAACAAGTCACTCAAAAACTACACGGAGGTTGACGTGGCAGAGAGACTTAATTTAAAGGATGATCTTCCTTGATTTGGGGAAACAAATTACAAGTACATCTGAAGTCAAAGAGGGTTCACCTGATGGCGAGGGACACTGGTAATAGAGAAAATTAACCCTTGTGCAGGAACCAGTAAAGTGCACTCATTAGTAGCAGCACATGTGGGGGTCTATATAAGAATTCAAAGCGAGCGAACGCAACAACAGAACTATAATCAAACCAGGAAACATTTATTTAAACATTGATGGGGGAACAAACTAATATTATATGAAGTAACAATAAATGAAACACAATACAATAAATTAATCAAACATAGTTGAGTTGAGTTGAGCTAAGAACCGACATCACTGCACTCAGGACATTCCCATACGTACTCTGCTCTCTTGTTCAACAGCCAGCGAAGAGTCACACTACTAATTGTTCTTACCGCTATTGATTGACAGTTCTCCTGGTTTTCCTTCTGTTTTGAGATTCTACCAGAACCCCTGCTGATCCCACACAATATCATTCTTTCCATATATGGGTTCTCACTCTGTTCCTCCACCTGGTCTCACAGGCGCACAACCACCTCTCCCTTGTCAGTAGGTTATCTACCACCAAGAGGTGCATTCCCTGCTAGCTTATCAACCTGTTCATTCCCCCGCACTCCCGCGACAGGTGAAGTGGTCAGTACAATGTGCATTGTCTTTAATTCCCAGAAAAGTACCTGGTAACCAGTTGAGAAAACTGGCTAAGATGTTTGTCATGTTGACATCATCGTTCCTCTTTCGAGAGAACATCACTTGTGGCAGTTGTAGGCGTGATTACAGGAAGCAATGACTGAGGCACACCCATCATCAGTGTGCTGCGGGAACCATCAGCACCCTTACACTTTAACATCTACTGAGAAAGACAAGACTCACTAAGGCATGTCCTGAGTGTATTGACCTAAATTCTTGTTTACCAATCAACCTAACAAGAAGTCACGACCAGATGCAGAGAACAGGACATACAAAACAACTCACAGCACAATAACATGCTAGCATTGTGCCTCCAAGACAGGCAAACAAAGTTTACATACCAACATTATTCTGTCTATCCAATTCCTGTCTCTTATAGTCTTCAGCTTGAACTCCCAGCTGGACTTTCATGTAATCTTCAGCTTTCATCTGGAATTGCTTTCGCTCGGCAACAGTCAGTGATTTACCCAGAAGCATTCGTTTAGTTGCTTCCTGGAGACAGCAAATACTGAACTTGAAGCACTCGTTATCTACACAGTAACAGCCATATTCTGCTACTTTTAATAATACCAAGAATTAATTTGAAGGGAAAGTTGGGGGAGATGAGATAATTTGGTTATTTTTTTGGTTTATTTGATTATTTGAGGAAATGAAAGGTAAATATTAAGCAAGATTATGTGGGGAAATGAAAGGTAAATATTAAGCAAGATTATTTGGGGAAATGAAAGAAGCTCACAAAGATATAATCGCTGAAATTACATCCAGCAATATTAAAAAAAAAAAACTAAAATATTTAAAAAAAAGATAATCTCAAGATACAGTGGCACATGAGTTATTGTTTAAATCTGCTTTTCCACTTTCCTTTTCTTCCATGTTCTAAGGGTTTTGGTGTTATCCATGCGTATGTATTCATTCCTACTTCCAAAGACTCCTATACATTATTTGTTTCAAATATTTGTAACCGGCTGCCAGCAGTCTTCTCGTCTAACCTCATCTACTAACTGTTGCAGGACACAGTACTTATTATGAGGGGGCTCCAAATGAAAACCTTAAAAGTGTGATAGAAATTACAATAACCATACCACTATCTTGTAACATGTAATATTGCTGTTAAGGGTGTCAAGAGTGTTATGCATGTGACATCACAGTGCAGACAAACACAGTGACTTCATAAGGACAGTTTAAAGATGGCCGCCCCATTTTTGACATGCACTAAAGAAGGGTAGTGTTCAGTTATCCATATTTTGATCAGTGAAGGGTTAAACCTATAGAAATTCATTGGCGAATAGAGGTCTGGTATGGTGATGCATGCCTATCAGTCCAGCAAGTGTATGAGTGGAGGAGGAAGTTCCGACCCGCAATCAAAGTTTAAACGACATGGACTTCTGAGTAAAGGTGTCCTTTTGCAACATGACAACGTTTGACTTCATAGTGCCCGTGCAAAATGGTAGAAACCACCGAAGACCTACATTTTCAGTGTGTACCACATGCCTGGTACTCACCAGATCCAGCCCCATTTTCACCTGTTTGGACAGGAGTCAAAAAAGAATTTTAAGGTTTTCATTTGAAGCCCCCTAGAAGAGACTGTGACAATAAAATGTTCCTTGGTTTCTTGATTTCTGAGACTTCTTTCCTTTTCTTTAGAAATCTTCATGATTGGTTGGTTTTGAAGCTAATATTTTCTACAGGATGGGGTGGCCAGCCCTCCTTAGACTCCTTTTACCAAACGCATAGTAGATTACATTGTTACTATTCTTTACTTCTGTTATGGACCCTAGTAACACACCAGCATACCAATTCACCTTCTTCTGCCCTTTGTTGTCCATTGAAGCACAGAAGCTCAACTAACTCACACAAGCTGTCCTATCTGTTGCTATCTCCTGCAGCTCCTTCCATGTTATTCATCTCAATCTCCATGTGTTGTAAGGTAAGGCCCCTTTTACATGCCTGGTAGCAACAGAGATGTGGTTCCTGAGACAAGCTTGGAAGCAACAGAGATGTGGTTCCTGAGACAAGCTTGGAAGCAACAGAGATGTGATTCCTGAGACAAGCTTGGAAGCAACAGAGATGTGGTTCCTGAGATAAGCCTGGAAGCAACAGAGATGTGGTTCCTGAGACGAGCCTGGTAGCAACAGAGATGTGGTTCCTGAGACGAGCCTGGAAGCAACAGAGATGTGGTTCCTGAGACAAGCCTGGTAGCAACAGAGATGTGGTTCCTGAGACGAGCCTGGTAGCAACAGAGATGTGGTTCCTGAGACGAGCCTGGTAGCAACAGAGATGTGGTTCCTGAGACGAGCCTGGAAGCACCAGAGATGTGGTTCCTGAGACGAGCCTGGAAGCAACAGAGATGTGGTTCCTGAGACAAGCTTGGAAGCAACAGAGATGTGGTTCCTGAGATGAGCCTGGAAGCAACAGAGATGTGGTCCCTGAGAAAAGCTTGGAAGCAACAGAGATGTGGTTCCTGAGATGAGCCTGGAAGCAACAGAGATGTGGTCCCTGAGAAAAGCTTGGAAGCAACAGAGATGTGGTTCCTGAGATAAGCATGGAAGCAACGGAGATGTGGTTCCTGAGATAAGCTTGGAAGCAACAGAGATGTGGTTCCTGAGACGAGCCTGGAAGCAGCAGAGATGTGGTTCCTGAGATGAGCCTGGAAGCAACAGAGATGTGGTTCCTAAGATGAGCCAAGAAGCAACAAAGATGTTCCTGAGACAAACTTGGAAACAACAGAGATGTGGTTCCTGAGACAAATACTGCAAATAACTTGGACTGCCAGAGTAACTCAGAACGATTACCAGGAAGAGGCTACTGGAAGTAGAACATAACAAAGTAAGAGTCAAACAGCGTTCTTTGGCCACATAATGAGAAGAGAGGCATTGGAAAATTACTGCAGAGATCGGTAGAAGAGACACAGGCAGACCAAGAGAAAATACGCTGGATGGACTGACATGATGACATGAATGAACATCATCAGCAGAGTTGATTCAGAACACCAAAGACCAAGATCTGTGGAGAGACATAAATGTCTATGCCAGCTGGTGGGGCACATTATGATGATGGCTGTGGGATTGACCTAGCCTCATAAAAAGGGCAACCAATAAGTGTAAGAGTTTCTGGGAACTATCTGGAAAGAAAAGGTGACAAGAAAGAAAACTGATAATTTAACTTCATTATGTCATGGCCTAATACTTCATTTATCTGTATCTGTCATAAAACTATAGTTGGTTCATAAGTCAATATGTCAACCACAATCTAACACTGGTGACAGATGATCCTGGTAAAAACATACCGTCTGTTTCTCAAACCATTCACTTTGGTGCTTCCACCTCTGCAGCTGGCGATACCGGTTCAACAGCATGCTGTCAGTGCGACCAACAAACTCTGGAACCATTTTTGCCCAAGCTGAAGAGAAAAAAACAAAACAGATGAATGTAGTAAACATGAAGATCTTCTACATGTAAAATAATCTTGCTCTTCTTTCACAAAGAAGAAATAAACAATGATTTACACACTACAAACACAATATACATCAATCAGTCAGTTAGTTAGTCAACAAATCATCCTCATTGCACATCAAACCATTCAGTCCATAAGTGCTTGGATCCCCTCCTCAATAAATCCTGCAGCATGTAGCGGCTAACGACACCAGTTCTGTGTTGGTTTATTAACCTTCTTTGCCTTCCTGTGTAGTGTTCTTGTCTGGCCACACCTCTTTTAATTTGCTGTTCTCGCAGCCTGACCATGGTTGTAGATTCGGTCATCACTTGGTTCTCGCAAAATTCTTACTTCTCATAGAGCATTCAGTACATCAGCCTGGTCCATGAAACGGCCACCCTCCACAGTAGCCTTATTTGCAAGCCTGTCAGCCTGCTCATTACCTTTAAGACCCGCCTACCCTGGCACGAAAATGAAACTAATCTTTGCCAGCGTGTGACCGCCCCCAGAGACACCAACCACTGTCTCTGGATTCAACCCATCTTTATCTTCCTGAGCATATTCATTGAGTCACTAAGGAAGCATGCCCGAGTTAAGGTCTGTGTCTTGAGCCATGTTATTGCTTTACTTACTGCCATGACTTCCATAGTCAGACTACTTGTGGTCAAGGCAAAAGCACCAGAATCTTCCTTCACAATTCACAATACATCACCTGACATGCACTAAACCAGACTTCAACCACTGCCATGCCCTGAGTGCATCTCTGTGCTGGCACTAAACCAGACTTCAACCACTGCCATGCCCTGAGTGCATCTCTGTGCTGGCACTAAACCAGACTTCAACCACTGCAATGCCCTGAGTACATCTCTGTGCTGGCACTAAGCCAGACTTCAACCACTGCCATGCCCTGAGTGCATCACTGTGCTGACACTAAACCAGACTTCACTGCCATGCCCTGAGTGCATCACTGTGCTGACACTAAATGAGACTTCACTGCCATGCCCTGAGTGCATCACTGTGCTGACACTAAACCAGACTTCACTGCCATGCCCTGAGTGCATCACTGTGCTGGCACTAAACCAGACTTCACTGCCATGCCCTGAGTGCATTACTGTGCTGGCACTAAACCAGACTTCAACCACTGCCGCGCCCTGAGTGCATCTCTGTGCTGGCACTAAACCATACTTCAACCACTGCCGTGCCCTGAGTGCATCTCTGTGCTGGCACTAAACCAGATTTCAACCACTGCCATGCCCTGAGTGCATCTCTGTGCTGGCCAACCTCCGCCACTTCTTCAAGGAACCATGCATTCCATGACCATTGTTTCCCAGCCACCGTGACATTTCAAGTACCCTAAGCATTTCTTAAATAGCCCATGAAACCTACATGTAGGTCCTTTTGCATCTGAATACATCCATCAATAAGCATCTATAAAATAAAAATTGCATTGCTTGTTGTATGTTTTGCAACAAACCCAATCTGAATTTCTCATATTTCTAGTTGTATTTTGTTTCTTGTCCTTTCCATTATAATGTAAAAGAGTAGTTTGGTAATGTGACTCATTAAATTGATTGTTCTGTGTATTTTGCATTATGATACCCGTAGCTTTTTAGAAACTGTGGTGAAAACTAATCTGCAAATGTTAGATGGGATCTCTCCGGTGGTATATGTCTTATTTGGGATCTTTGTTACTTCATCTATGTCAAGTTTTCCCACTACTCATAAGGCTATTAATTGCTGAAATGGATATGTTTTGCTTCCCTTTATCAGTGCATTTTCATTTACATATTTTATATTTATGAAAGCAACAACAACAGCATAAACTTACTTTGTCCAAATTTCTTGCGGAGCTTTAGGAGTTTAACATCTTCATCATAGGTGAAATGAGAGAAGTTGATATTTGGTGCAAGGCAATTCATGTACCTGGAACAAATTAATGTGCTTGTTACAAATTATTAGATCCATAAAACTTCACAATATGTTCCCTATTCTTCTTCTTATTCTTCCTGGTTCATTTTGAGAAGGACTTTGGTTGAATTACATATGTTTAAAGTTAAGATATGACAGGATGGGATACAGAGGTAATGGCATGCTGGAGTCTGGTCATAAAAACCAATAGCTCCTTCGCTTTCCACAGTACATCCTGGAAACATATAACAGCATCACTAATTATAAGCCATAATTATAAACCATTATAATCTCAGTTGTGATGAAGCCTATGGAGAACTAAAAACTCTGAAAACTGTGAGATTGCAAGAGAATCAGAGCAATTCTTCACAATGTTTGAAACAATCAGCAGATTATTGCAGATTATAAGGAGAGTTCCTGAGTTAGATTGGAATGAGTATATTGACTTGCGCCATAGAAAGAGGCCCTTTAAGATCATGAATCAGTGATCTCAATGAAGTGCAAGATAGAACTGCTACAATAATCGTGTACAGGAAAGCTATCCTTCGATACATGCCTAAACAGATTGATCAGCAATAAATGCTGTTTTGAATACAAGTGAGCCATCTTTATTTTATATCTTGAGAGACAAGATATACCTCCACCTGTCAAATTCTGTTCCACCAAATAGCTGAGGTTCAAGCTATACAGCAACCTACACATGTAACACCAACTCTGACTGTCACCATCATGTCATCTTTACAGCTGAGGTTCAAGCTATACAGCAACCTACACATGTAACACAAACTCTGACTGTCACCATCATGTCATCTTTACAGCTGAGGTTCAAGCTATACAGCAACCTACATATGTAACACCAACTCTGACTGCCACCACCATGTCATCTTTACAGCTGATGCTCAAGCTATACAGCAACCTACACATGTAACACAAACTCTGACTGTCACCATCATGTCATCTTTACAGCTGAGGTTCAAGCTATACAGCAACCTACACATGTAACACCAACTCTGACTGCCACCACCATGTCATCTTTACAGCTGATGCTCAAGCTATGCAGCAACCTACACATGTAACACAAACTCTGACTGCCACCACCATGTCATCTTTACAGCTGAGGTTCAAGCTATACAGCAACCTACATATGTAACACCAACTCTGACTGCCACCACCATGTCATCTTTACAGCTGAGGTTCAAGCTATACAGCAACCTACACATGTAACACAAACTCTGACTGCCACCACCATGTCATCTTTATAGCTGAGGTTCAAGCTATACAGCAACCTACATATGTAACACCAACTCTGACTGCCACCACCATGTCATCTTTACAGCTGAGGTTCAAGCTATACAGCAACCTACACATGTAACACAAACTCTGACTGCCACCACCATGTCATCTTTACAGCTGAGGTTCAAGCTATACAGCAACCTACACATGTAACACAAACTCTGACTGCCACCACCATGTCATCTTTACAGCTGAGGTTCAAGCTATACAGCAACCTACACATGTAACACCAACACTGACTGCCACCAACATGTCATCTTTACAGCTGAGGTTCAAACTATACAACCTACACATGTAACAGCAACCTACACATGTAACACCAACTCTGACTGCCACCACCATGTCATCTTTACAGCTGAGGTTCAAGCTATACGGCAACCTACACATGTAACACCAACTCTGACTGCCACCACCATGTCATCTTTACAGCTGAGGTTCAAGCTATACAGCAACCTACACATGTAACAGCAACCTACACATGTAACACCAACTCTGACTGCCACCACCATGTCATCTTTACAGCTGAGGTTCAAGCTATACAGCAACCTACACATGTAACACCAACTCTGACTGCCACCACCATGTCATCTTTACAGCTGAGGTTCAAGCTATACAGCAACCTACACATGTAACACCAACACTGACTGCCACCACCATGTCATCTTTACAGCTGAGGTTCAAGCTATACAGCAACCTACACATGTAACACAAACTCTGACTGCCACCACCATGTCATCTTTACAGCTGAGGTTCAAGCTATACAGCAATCTACACATGTAACACCAACTCTGACTGCCACCACAACATTATCCATACAGCAGAGTCCAGGTAAGTGTATGACATTTAGCTTTCAGTAAAACTGTCCTAAGAACACTGTCCTCATTTACATTTAAACCCAGGCATCTCTGGAGTCAGAGGCAGACACTTCTAGACCACCTGACCAATCATTATAACTGACAGAGTAATAACCAACTCACCTGTCTCTACACTGCACCATGTTACGGCTACCAATGAACTTGGCTACTTTTGACCAACATGGTCCAATCATTTCTACTGCTGCAAGTAGTTTCTGTTGAGAAGAAAATATTTATTGAGAGGATTAGAACCATGTATATCATTATCTGTTCAATGCCAGCATGGAATCCTATCGCATTTGTCCAGTTTGACTAAGACTCATCAGCTTCATTAGCCATTTAAACTCTACCATCTCTAACATGATAACCTGTGTGAGCATTGCTGTAACCCAAAATAATGTGTCCTGGACTAGCTACCGCAAGAAGTATGACCAGAAATAAATTGGACCCACTGGGAAATGTCTAGTGGACTGATTCAGGGAACATCTAAAGAACACCACCCAACAATCTGACAACTCTGTTTCCAATCACTTCAATTTCCTTGATCACGCGCGCACATGTGTGTGTGTGTGTGTGTGTGTGTGTGTGTGTGTGTGTGTGTGTGGGGGGGGGGTGTGTGTGTGTGTGTGCATGTATGTGTGTGCACGCGAGCGTGTTACACTGCCATAAAATGATTTTATTTAGACAGGTCAGTCAGACTGAGAATGGAGAGACACTTAATTACCACTATGAAATGTGACCATCCAGCACAAATCAATACTGTTGTGGATGCCATGATTTAATGTTTATATCGTTTCCTGTCACTTTACTTTATCCACCCAGTCTTCTCTTGTTGTTTTGTGAGTGGCACTTTGCCGTCTTTACATACGAATGAATGTGGATTGGAATTAGCTAGAATTCCATCGCATAATGCCTCTCTCGGCATTGCCTTGTTTTCTCCAGAGGAAAGGATAACCAGTACGTCTGGAACAAGGTAGGCTGCAGATGCTGGCAGCTCAGCACTAAATAAATAGTTTTAAAAAAGTTAGGTGCATATCTGTTAAGGATGTTGCAGTCAAGCCCAACATTTGTTTGCTGTCTGTGATTTCTTGGCAAGCTTACGTTCAGTAATTTGCCATTGCTTTCTGAATGACCGACACTCATATACCATTTTATAAAAATGCAAGGTGGTCTGATGTCACATCGCCCGCACATGTGTTTCGAACGTGATATGCGGGATTACAAATTGCATCTGTAATCACTTCGCCACAGAGCTGGCTGTAAATAAAAAGCCCCTAATTAACTCTTTCTTCGTCTGTCAGTGCCCATATATAGTTTTACCATTAATACTATACACATGAGTCCCACACTTGCCCTTCATCATCATCTCATCTCATCATGTTCCTCTTGTACCTTGCGGTGTCGAGGTGAAGTATAAACATCGTGAGAGTGCCCGCTTATGGGCTTCATGTATCGATATTCCCATGGACTCTGCAATTCCCTCTGTTTAACGTTTACGTGGTCGGCCTCTTCCTCTGTTTCCATCTGGTCTGCACATTATTGCTTGTTGTGGTATGCTGTTGACTGGTAACCTACTTGCATGGCCAAACCTTTTGACTTGCTGCTTTCTAATAAAATCTAGTGCTGCTATAACCCCCACTTTAGTCCTGATTTCTTCATTTCTGATCTTATCTCTTCTTGATACGTTGAGTATTCTTCTCAGGAATCTCATTTCTGTTGCTGTGATGTTTCTTTTCTCTTTTTCTGTCATTGTCCAGGTTTAGCAATGGTAGCATAGAGTTGGTAATAAGATTGTGTTGTAAAGTGCTTTCTTAGTAGTTATTGATACATGTTTGTTCTTTAGTATTGGTGCCATTTGTCCAATGAGTTGGTTTGCCTTATTGCATCTTCTTCTTCTTCTTTCGTTCGCTTGAAATATGTTTATATCTGCAATGTTGTCTCTTGTATGAATTTAACTGTCTTTTTCAGTTCACACATTGGTCCATAGAGTTGATTTTCCACTGTCATCTCTCTAGGCCAGAAGGTTTGCCTAGATATGTTATATTTTGGGCAATGCTCTGCTGTCTGTGACGCCAATCCACATGTGCACATGGCTGTTTCACCAATCTTGAATTTTGTATACATGTGGTTGTGTAATCTATTGTGTCCTGTTCTGAGGCGCAGAATAATGACTTGTTCTGGTCTGTCCATAACATGGTAGTCATCTTGAGCAGGTTTTAGTGGCTTTCTGACTGATTTGATCATTCTTTTCTTTTGGTGGTATGTAACGTGCACATCAGGCTGTTCTTCTTTGGTTCCTTCCTTAGCCAATTGATCAGCTCTGTCGTTTCCGGGTACGCCACAGTGGGATGGTATCCACTGTATGGTGACCTTATGCTGACTGCTAAGTTCAGAAAGTAGTGTCCTTAGTACTGGCAATTTCCCAGACAGGAGCGCCTTGAGTACTGATTTTGCATCTGTCAATAGCACCACAGGTTGTGTACCATTGCTGGTATTTAGTAATTTCTCTGTTGCTATCTTGATTGCCTCAATTTCAGCATCATAGTTATGGCAGTACTTTCCTGTTGGCACTCTGGCTGTGTCCCTAGTATTATTTGGGTATTCTATGTACACTCCCGCTCCTCCATTTCGAACAGCATTTTGTGCCGACCCATCTGTGTAGACTCGGATCCAGAGGTCCTGTGGGTATTCTTCATCAAGGAAGCTGAGAGTGGCTGTTCGGCGCTGCACACTGTTCTGTTCTTCCTTGTCAAATATTCCTCTCACTTTTGTCTGGATTTGTAATGATAGTCTATGCTCATCTTTCCATGGAGTTCACTCTGGAATAGTTGTTAGGGGGATACCAACTGTGGGCAGATCGGTGGTTTCTCTGCAGAGTCGTTGGGCCTGGTGGATAAAACTATTTCTTTTCAACCGCCCCATAGCTAGGTTTTCAAATCTGTTCTTCATAGGGTGGCCTGGCAAGCTGAGGAACTTTTCCGCATGTATTAGCGTTTTCGTATCTCTGCGCTCACTCAGTGCTTGTGTCCTCCCCATCTTCTCCATTTCCACAATAGGGGTTGATCTCATCCTCCTGTGGTGACTCTAAGTGCTTGATTTTGCACCTTGTCCAGCTCTTGTAGTCTTATTGCATCTATTTTCGATCTCGTCTTCTGATCTGCCATTTAATGATATTATACTTCCTAGGTACTTGAAACTCTTTACTTCATCATCCCTGTTTTTAAAATCCTGTTGTGTTTGTCATATACTGTATGTTGTAATTTATAATATATTTTCTTATTACTCATGTTTCTGTTGTTCTTGACAATAAATCTTATAACTGAAACAATGAACATGTGTGTCATGTTTTACCACATTCCTTATTACTATTCTTGGTCATTTCTGTTCATCTATCCTGATGCCCTTGTAATGTGTTTGTGCTTGTTATATCTCCCCGCAGGATAATAATATATATTCTTTTTGTATCATTTTAATTATGAAAGACATAGACTACTGAATGTAGCAAATAACGTAGTATATTTGTAATAATAAAATTAAAAACAACAATCTATCCATTAAATCCCCTGTGGGAAAGTTGGTTGTATAAATTCTCCTTACAACTCAGGAGGAATGTCTTAACTATCAATGGAAGGACTTGTTCTGGCCAGCACAACTTATGGGGTGATTCAAGCTTTAAATGAATCATCATCATCTAGTAACTTGTATTGTGTATAACTTTCCCTTCTATTGTAAGCCAAATTTCATCTGTAAATTATTTGTCATTTCTGGAGTCCATCTATGACATGGTCTTCCTCTTCTTTGCTACACATCCTCCACAAAATTTTATTTCCAGACATTCATGTCTCATTTTCTTTTTTTGTTGCGTCCTTTTAACAGGATATCGCTGTCAACACCATTTTACTGCTGTTGTTGATGTCTTGGCAAGTGTATGTTCAGTAGTTTGCCATTGCTTTCTGAATGACCTGCTCCCATACCAACTTGTTAAAACCCAGCACAATACGGTCTGCTGCCAGATCGGCCGCAGCTGTGTTTCGAACGCGGGTAAGTGGGCTTACGAATCGCATCCATAAGCCCTTCTCCACATGTCTCATTACATGCCTAAAATAGTTCATTTTCCTCAACACCAAATATATGTCTCTGTTGTATGTGTCTTAACAACCAATCTTCTTCACTGCTGAATTCTTGTTGGAAAGTGCTATTTATTCTCTTTTCTGTCAAATGACTGTTTAGTACTCTTCTGCAACACTTATATTCAAAGGTCTACTTGCTTTTTAGCTGATTTGTTATCTGATTCAGTGTTGAAGGATAATAAATCACCAAATGTAACCTATTTTTGACAGAAGGGTGATATATCGCCAAACTGGGATTATCATGTTACTTGTTTTTTTTCGTGGTATCTTCCGCAATTTTAATGCTAGGTGCACAGACACTACATTATAATACTTGTTCATTTGATTGTGTACCATGTTTGGTCCAGGCCTACTTTTTGTTTGGCACTGTTCAGTGTCCAAGTTTCACACCCCTATGTTGTTACAGGAAATATGCATGCTTTTGGTACTCTTCACTTTAATTGTTCCATCAGTTCCAACACATATAGGTTTTAATTGCGTCTGCTTTTGCAGATCAATGTTTATCTTTATAACATCTGTCATCACATTTCCATTAAAATGGATGCCCATTAATTTTCATAAGTTTAAGAAAATTGTTTGGGAAGTAAAGGTGAGAGAGGGAAATGGTTATTCATCTCATTGTGATGTATTGTGATAGCACTTCACACCTCTTTGGCAGCATTTGTCATGGCCGACCTCTTCTGTGTTCAACTTTGTCCAGCTCATACTACAGCGGGCTCTTTTACCTTCCCCTATGGGTTATATTATATTTGTTATATTAAGACAGTCCATTTTCCCATTGTGGTAATAAACAGTAAAGCTAGTCCCACAGCAGATACTGCCACTGGGTGTGGAGTGGGGATCTTAAAATATTCTAGGTCAAGACATGTGAGGTGCAGTGGGGGTCTTAAAATATTCTAGGTCAAGACATGTGAGGTGGAGTGGGGGTCTTAAAATATTCTAGGTCAAGACATGTGAGGTGCAGTGGGGGTCTTAAAATATTCTAGGTCAAGACATGTGAGGTGGAGTGGGGGTCTTAAAATATTCTAGGTCAAGACATGTGAGGTGCAGTGGGGGTCTTAAAATATTCTAGGTCAAGACATGTGAGGTGGAGTGGGGGTCTTAAAATATTCTAGGTCAAGACATGTGAGGTGGAGTGGGGGTCTTAAAATATTCTAGGTCAAGACATGTGATGTGGAGTGGCCAGTTGCCACACCACCCTTTGGTGTTTTTAAAAAAAAACTGCATTATGTACAGATGCCCAACACTTCTTGTTCTGTAACTGTTCACATTTACACAGCTTTACTAGTTTAAAACAGAGTGAAAACAGTGACTGGTTCACAAGACAGAGTATAACAAACACAATTAAAATAAATATGAGTCAATACAGTTAGTGACTCACAAGGAAGAGAATTATAAATACAATTAAAATAAATCAGTGTTAATACAGTTAGTAACTCCCACTTATGAGTAATACAGTTATGACTCACAAAAATGAGGATTATAAATACAATGAAAATAAATAAAAGTGAAGAGGGTTAGTGACTCACAAGGAAGAGAGCTAGAAATACAATGAAAACAAATAAAAGTGAAGAGGGTAAGTGACTCACAAGGAAGAGAGCTAGAAATACAATAAAGATAAATAAAAGTGAAGAAGGTTAAAAAGTCGCTTAAAAGTCGACAGGGTCGACTTCATTGCACCGGGTGTTATCCCATATGGCTCGGTCTCTTTCCGCAGCGCGGAAAGCGTTGCACCAAGCACGAACTCCGTAGCTCTAGCGACGACCCACAGGAGTCTCAGAAAAATTTAACTCATGAACCGAAGGACGCGGCCCGGAATCGAACCCACAACCTTCGGAGCCCGAGTCAAACGGATTGACCACTTCGCCACAGAGACTCCCAATATGGAATATGATGCACAAGGAAGAGGGCTAGAAATACAATGAAAATAAATAAAAGCGAAGAGGGATAGTGACTCACACAAGGAAGAGGGCTATAAATACAATGAAAATAAATAAAAGTGAAAAGGATTAGTGACTCACAAGAAAGAGAGCAAGAAATACAATAAAAATAAATACTCACAGCATCTTCAAATGCTGTAAATCGGCCTCGAGACTGAGATGGGTCGACCTTTGTGTATCGATACATGCATTCAATAGGACTCCTTGAATCCATCAATGTTGATACTGCAATAGTAATGACTTATGTATTAAGCACGTAGGAATATAATGATATAAAATCATTAATAATAACATAAATAATCATAGCTGGCACCTTACCGTCTACATAGATGAAAGTTTGTAATATGGAGTTCTACCTCTCGATAGCACAAAGCCTAGGCTGAATTTCAAGACCATGTGTTGCCCATGCAGCATGATCCATCTCTCGGCCTGTCTAGTTTACTCCAGAGGAAGGGTAACACCAATACATCAGGAACAAGCTGCAGAAACTGCCGATCAGCAAAGCAATGCTCTGTCCGGCTGTCGGGTCTTCCATCATAGACCAGTTGCTGACCAAGGCTTAGGGCCTGGTCCGCCCTGCCATGACATATAAGTTTTAGGTTGCATTTCCTTGCACTAGGGTCAGGCTTGTAAACTCCCAATTGTACTCCTCCACCCATAGCTGTTGGCACAATGGGGTTTGGTGAGTGCCGCCCAAAATTTGGCGCTAACAGAAAACAGGTAGTTTTGTCTACTAGTTCGTTAGTTAGTTGACAGATCATCCTCATTGCACATCGAACCATTCAAAGTCCATAAGTGTTCGGATCCCCTCCTCAGAAAATCCCGCAGTGTGTAGCGGCTAACGACACCAGTCCTGTGTTGGTTTATCGGTCTTCTTTGGCTTCCTGCGTAGTGTTCTTGTTTGGCCACACCTCTTTTAATTTGCTGTTCTCGCAGTCTGACCATGGTTGTGGATTCACAGTCATCACTTGGTTCTCACAAAAGTCTTACTTCTCGTAGAGCATTCAGAAGGTCAGCCTGGTCCATGGCGCGTACGCCCGCCAAAGTAGCCTTACCTGCGAGCTTGTCAGCCCGCTCATTTCCTTGTACTCCTGCATGCCCTGGCACGAAGATGAAACTAATCTTTGCCAGCCGAGACCACTCCAGAAACATCAACCACTCTCTTCGGATCCACCCCTCCTCTATCCTCTTGATCATGTTCATTGAGTCGCTGAGGAAACAAGCCCTAGTGAATGTCTGTGTCTCGAGCCATGTTATTGCTTTACTTACTGCCATGACTTCCATAGTCAGGCTACTTGTGGTTTCAGTGAAAGCACCAGAGTCCTCCTTCACAATTCTCCCTCCGGCCTGAGCCGTAAAGGCCCATGAGCTTCTCAAACGTCGGACGACCAACCCATCTGTGTAAATGACAGCATAAACGAATGAATTATCGAAAATCAACGCTAGTACTTCAGCCTCCACAGCAGCCGGATTTTCTTGTCTGCATTTTGTCTAGTTGGATGCAAACTGAAAAGGACGTACAGAAATCTGTTGGCACTTGTACCCACTCCTCGCCAGGTTCTAAGTCTTCAAGTTAACATACCTGTTGAAGAATGTCTTCGGCTTGACCCATCCACGACCTTCCTCTTTTTAACCTGCTGCCCCTCACCTTCATAATTTCACTATGCAGTGGATGTTGTGTGTTTGCGTTAACTTTGAGGTAGGCACATGCTCTGCAAATTTGTATTCTTTCTTCAATGGTTGGAAAATCAAGAAGGTAGCGCATCACCCTGCATGCTGTATCTCTTGTACATCCAAGAATAGTGCGCATAGCTTCATTCTGTATCCTTTCCATCCTTTTGTTTTGTCTACTTTCATACAGTAGCTCAGTCATGTCTGACTAAGACCCGACTCACAACTTAGCAACCATTAAAGAAGAAAATCAGGGTTTCGCAACTGAAATGTTATAGAAAAATTCTTACAACATCATGGATCAAGACGAAGAAAAATACTGACATTTTATAAGATTTAAATAATGCAGAATCAATTTAGCTTTTAATGATCCTTGTCTGGCTTAGGAAGTGGTGATAAATAACTATGCACCGAATCCTGGGGTACTGACAACATCCTGATACTCAGGTTAAAGCAAACAGTTATCTCCATAAGTTCTCCATCACTCATATCCCTCATGTGGGCATACCTAACCCCATCAGGCCCTGGTGCGGTGTCTTCTGAGCTATAAATCTCTGCAGGAAGAAAGCAGCCACTGTTTGCCTGTGTTTATGAATGGTTCCAAAACAGACTGGAGATGGCAGTGGCAGCACCCTATCTCAAGGACGTGTACAACAGTCAGATATATTTTGATATACGCTCTCATGGAGATGAGTCAGTCCTTGGTTTGAGAACAGGATTGCAGCTGTCTTGTATTCTCGTAGAGTGGCTCTCCGGCTGGGTACATGGTCCTCTGAGCCATGTATCATAGCCCCCGGACTACCACAGAGGTCAGCAATTTCACCTGTGCTTTCCCATGTATATACAAGCAAGACTGCAAGCCTCGAAGCATCAGGGGATGGAAGGATACTAACATTTATAGATGATGTTCTTGCAAACAGGCAGGGGAGGAACAGAAATCAAACAGCTCAGGAGCTGCAGGCGACAATGGACAAAGTGATGGATTGGTGCACGGAGATGAATGCTGTCATTAACCCAGAAAAGGAATCTATCTTATGGTGCTCTCTGGACAGTAGGAATGTTAAAGCTGACCTTCAAAGTCTCACAATAAATGGTAGAAATGTGAATAGAAAAGCAGACTGAAGCACCTGGGAATCACTGTTGATAGAAGCCTGTCCTTTAGCGATCATGTTGAAGTGGTGGTTACAGTGTCAAAATGGGCTCAATGTAATGAAATGTATGGCGGCAAGCAACATGAAGCAGAAAATGCTATTCACACACATGTTTTCAGCACTTGATCATTTCAGTGGCACAGTATGGGTTAGGAATAGTCACTGTCTCAAGGAATCAGCTATTGAAAATAGAGCACATTCAGAATGAAGCCATGAGGGTGATTTTTGGGTGTACAAGTGACATCCCAAAGTGTGTATGCAATACATCCTGGCGTTCCGACCATTGCAGACAGACTCTCAAGGTGTTGCAGGCAAGATCATACCTCAAGGTAGCTATAGACAAGGATCACCTGATGCATTATTCCCTGGATGCAGTCAAGGGTCACAGACTGTTAAGAGGAAGGTCATGGATAGCTCAGGCAAAGATACCATCAGAGAAGTGTGCACACTTGAGAAGTCTGGCAGAGGCAAGGAGTGGGTCAGAGTGCCCAATAGAAATTCAGATGTGTAGTGTAACAATCAAATTGGAACATGAGTGTAGGGAGTGACCAGCAGGCACTACAGAAATATAAATTCAGCAATTAATTCAGTACTACGCTTGTCCTGACGATGTGATTATCTATACTGATGGTTCTGTGCCAAGAGGCAAAAAAGTGCCTGGGAATTCAAAGCAAAAGCCAATGGTCAATGATTAGTAAAGGAGTTTTGTATATGACACCACAACCTCAAGTCTGAGAATGGAGGTGGGGGTGGTAACTGCAGCTTCCCACTGTTTAGAGAACAAATTGTCTACACATTATTGTGATTGTGACCGATTCACAGAGCATGCTGACAAAGGTGAAGCCTGGCATGCTTCGTGCTGAATGGTATGCACCAATTCAGAGGTCATAGGTTGTGAGCATTCTCTTGATCTTTTCTCTAGATCACTCTGGCGTGGTTGGAAATGAACAGGCAGACAGATTGGCTGGTGTCGCATCATTGAGGGGTGATTTGATGCATGATAAGGCAGATGTGGTGAAGGTCCTCTGGGAGCATATGAATAATGCAGAAGAACTGATAAACTGTCATGGTCTCGAGAGAATGCAGCAGCACGGGGTGGTCAGAGGATCTGGTAGACAGTCGTCACTAAGAGGTAAAGCAAGAGGTCATATAATCAGATTGCAATGCGCACCATTAATACTGGAACTCTATAAGTGGCTAATAAACAACATTAAGTCTTGGAAAATGAAACACTGTGGCCTACATTAGACTTCAGAGTGGCAAAGAAAGAACAGTAATGGAAAGCAATGTTCATGGAAGAAGAGGCAGGAGTAAATCAGGACATACATTAACCCTTTAACGGGCAAATCGCCATTTACGCTTTACCGGGCAGATCGCGATTTATGCCCGGACCCCGGTATGAGCAGACTGCCTGAAACCACCCTTTACTATTATGCATTGTAAAAACGCGATCCCTCGGCTTTCCGATACTTCAGATGGCTATTTTCGCTTTCGCTGACAGCTTGACAACGTGGCCGCCATTTGTAAGCGCCTACTATGAATTTGATCTGATTTTTTTTTATAGTTTTCGGGGTTTTTACGCTTAGTTTTTCAAAATGGATTTTGACGATTCTTCAAGTGATAGCCGAGATTTCACTAGGTTCAATTTAAGTGACATTAAAGGGCACGAAGTTGACTATTAATCGGAGCTAGATATCAGTGAAAAATGTTACTTTGCATTAGCAGTCATGAGTCTGACTTTAAAGAAAATGATTATGATTCTGAAAATGTGTTTGTAAATTGCCGTATAGATGACTGAAAATCACAAACAATATGCTGTATTTCGTAAATATTTGTGTTCATATATGGATTACCGGCAACAATGTGAGTAACATATTCTGCATGCTTTTCCCTTCACTGTGTTGTTTATTTAACTAAAATCGATTGACTAACACCTTATTTGTGATGTTTTTACTAACGGAACCCGAAATTTTACTGAACCTGAAAAAATCTTGCCCGTTCTGGGCTAAAATACAGACAAGCGTCTGCCTGGTAAAGGGTTAAAGACACCTGAGTGGCACCTTGCAGTCTTGACAGACCAAAGTATGTGAGTTGGAATGTGGCCAGTATTCCATCACAATGCCTGGGCAGAGCTTCAGAGAAACATGTGGTGCCCAAGCGACATGTTTCCTCTCTCGGCCTATTCTTGTGTTTTCTAGAGGAATGGGTAACATACGTCTGGCACAAGGTAAGCTGCAGACGCTGGCGGCTCAGCGTCAAACCTCCGAGACCTCGCCTCCATGAGCAGGTGGCGAGTGATGGCCAGACCCTGGAACCAAGGGACCCGGCTTAGAGGCGTTCAGCCAAGTCCCACAGGTGAGGGCCTCGTACGCCCCTGGACCATTAGGGCGCGTACATCTGTCAATCACAGTGTCAGGACCTGTGTAAAGCGTGCACTATCGTCAGACTCCCTGCCTGAATTTAGCGGATCCGGCAACCACCGGGAATAGGCCTGCTGGAGATAACACAGGAGATATCGCTCATCTATTGCGAGCAAATCTCCTATCCTTCCACTGTGCGGATATTGCGACCGGCGAGAATGGGCCCGTCTGCTGTAGACAAATCTCTACAGAGACTGACTGAATAAGTAAAGAAACGATAAAAGTAGTGATATTTCAATTGCGCGTGCGCTCCCACCTATGCTACACCCTTCATGTGTCTTCACAAAGTCGGACTAGAGTCAAGCTCAACAGGGTCTTCTTTCCCCGCTGATTCTACCAAGCTCGTTCCCTTGGCTGATATAAATAAAGAAACGATCATGAAAATACACGAGGCATGGGAACTGAGACAGGATTAACTCTTTGCAGGGCAGACGTTTGTCCGTTATTTAGCTCTGAACGGCCAAGATTTTTCAGGTTTGGTAAAATTTTGGTTACGTTAGTAAAAAACATCACATCTAAAGTGTTAGTCAACAGATTTTAGTGAAATAAAAAACAAAATGAAGGAAAATGCATGCAGACTATTTTACCAATGTGAATAAGTAATTCAATGTTGCTGGTAATCCACACATGAACACAAATATTTACAAAATACAACATATTGTTTGTGATTGTCAGTCATTTATATGGCAATTTACAAACACATTTTCAGAATCAGAATCACTTTCTTTAAAGTCCGACTCACAACTGTTAATGCTGATCACTGATATCTAACTCCGATTAATAATCAACTTCATACCCTTCAATGTCACTTAAATTGAACCCAGCAAAATCTCCGCTATCACTTGAAGAATTGTCGAAATCCATTTTGAAATACAACGCGTAAAACCCGCAACAACTATTAAATACTCCGTTCAAATTCAAAGTACACATTTGCAAATGGCGGCCACGTTGTCAAGCTTTGGCAAAACCAAAAGTAGACAATTGGAAGTCTTGGAAAGCCGCGAGATCCCGTTTTTAACAATATTTAGTCATTATGAACGCTTTGGGGCGTTTTGTCTGGTAAAGGGTTAAGACAGTTTTTCCAGTAGGCAAAAGGCATCCTACATGATGATGGTGATGATGATGATGGTGATGATGATGATGATGATGATGGTGATGATGATGGTGGTGATGATGATATAGCCACATGATTTTGTTGTTGTTTTTTTTTGTTGCGTTCGCTCGCTTTGAACTCAAACGTAGTCCATACACACTTCTAGTTGTGCTGGGCTGAATTTTGCATGAGGATTATCTTTCCCTATTAACAATGTCCCTCGCCATCAGGAGAACCCACTCTGACTTCAGAGGTACTTGTGATTTACGTTACCAAGTCAAGGACGACAGGTCAACATTTTAGTCCAACTGTCCGGTGTAGGGGTTGAACTCCTTACCTCAGCATCAGCACACCGGATGTGTAAGAACACAAATTCTTATCCATTCAGCCTAGCTGACCTACTAGCCACATGATGATAATACCAAACCAGCCTAATACAATAAAGAATTTCTATCACATTAAAAAAGGAAGAGAACATGAATTTCTATGAAATTGATAAATGGAAAAGAACAAACCTTTAGACCAATTGAAGAAACCAACACTATCCTTGACATTGTTTGTCACTTTCACCAACATTGCATCTTCAGCTTTTGTCCAGGGCCTACAATTTTTTAAACAATATGAAAACCAAAAACCACCAAATGCACGTCTCTGGACACAAAACAATGTTTGAAATCATCAAATATGCATGTCTCTGGTCACAAATCAATGTTTCACATAACCACATATGCATGTCTCTGGTCACAAATCAATGTTTCACATAACCACATATGCATGTCTCTGGTCATAAATCAATGTTTCACATAACCATATATGCATGTCTCTGGACACAAAACAATGTTTGAAATCATCAAATATGCATGTCTCTGGTGACAAATCAATGTTTCACATAACCATATATGCATGTCTCTGGTCACAAATCAATGTTTCACATAACCGTATATGCATGTCTCTGGTCACAAATCAATGTTTCACATAACCACATATGCATGTCTCTGGTCACAAATCAATGTTTCACATAACCATATATGCATGTCTCTGGTCACAAATCAATGTTTCACATAACCACATTTGCATGTCTCTGGTCAAGAAACAATGTTTCACATAATCACATATGCATGTCTCTGGTCAAGAAACAATGTTTCATATAACCACATATGCATGTCTCTGGACACAAAACAATGTTTCAATCCACCAAATAGACATGTCTCCTAACATAAACCAATTGTCATACTGGAAAGTCTTGACCGTTAACTTGTGCTGCCTGGTTCTGCCTTTCTCCACCAACATGCTGCAAGGGTGGTGGTCGCTGCCGTGGTGTCCTAGGACACTCCATCTACACACTGTAGTGAGCGAAGGAAACCCAGCACCTGGTGTGGTGAGTAAAATAAGACGTGACAAGCGCAGAAAGCTTCAGGGCAGGAAAAAAAGCTGGGAGCAGCCACCGTGGTGGAATCTTGAGGTGGAGAAGGCGTGGTTGGATAAACATGGTGCTGTAAGGAGATGGCAAAATGCTAAGAAGAACAGAGCTGGTCATCCCAGCATGCACTTAGAAAGAGAGATGCACACAAAAGTAAGCTATTTAAAAAAACTGGTCAGGGTGGTTAAAAGTGAAAAATGGGCAGAGGTGTGTCAAAGAGTAAAAACAGACAAGTCACTGAAATTGTTCTGGCGACTACATAAAAGCATCAGCGGGGTAGTCAAGAATAAGAGCATTTCTGACTTCCAAGGTGCTGACCTCATCTGGCAGAGGACTACGAGGACAAGGGCAAAGCCCTCTTTGAACGCTATCTAGAGCAGAGCAACCAGACAGACATGAGAGGCCGAAATCTTGCCAAGGAGGTCATGTCAGACAGGTGCAAGGCCCAGAACACTTCAGATGAAGACAGTGACAGTGAAACAAATCAAGGCTGTGCTTCGACGATCAAAAAACAGCGCTCCAGGGCCAGATGGCATAAGATACAACGACATCAATAGGTGTACCGGCAACGAGCTAAAGGAACTAGCAGACATGCACAACAACAGTATAGGGAGTGCTAGCATCAAGGAGGAGTGGTTACACAGCTATCTGATTCCCTTGCTGAAGCCTGGCAAAGACC